>BRYE01000021.1:8800043-8802543 GCA_030159115.1 Actinidia arguta var. hypoleuca
TCTAAATATCCCACGTAGTTCAAACATTTGAGAAATAGTAGCTTAGAAAGTGTAACTATAAAGATATTTGGTTAATTTGACCTAAACAAATATGAGTGCAATTGGAAAAGAGTTTTGTTAAGGACAGTATATTTTGTGAAATTGGAGGAATCCGTATTTTTTTAAGCTCCATTACATATGAGTATGCAAAGTCAACACACTACATAAAACGCATTATCTCTATTTATTTATTTTTCAAGAAAAAGAAAAAGTGAAATCAATGTTCTTTTGAAAATAAACGACATATACCCATGTATATAAATAGAAGTTAGAACACATCATTATTTTTATTTTTATTTTTATTTTTGGTCACATTTTGTATTTTTTTTGCAGATAAGATAGGGCCAACAATGGCTGTTCTGAGGCAAGACATGGATCAGAATATCCAGGTAGATATGGGAAGTGAGAACCAAGGCATTAGCCATTTGGGTTTTGGACTTCTTTTGCTGTTCTATTGAAGTAGATAGACTTTAGGTTAATTTACTTCTGTATACTTGTCATTGTCATGTTACGTGCAAGACACACGCTTTGCGCTGCCAACGTCACCCTCGAAAGAAACCCCCTAGGGCCAATTGACTTTTTTGTATGACCATAAAGCCGTTATTATTGTCCGCATGCCTTGTTTTTTCTCTGTCCATTCTCAATCAGATAGGGGTAATTTTGTCCATATGGGCATGACAATAAAAACCCTTTTATGTCGTTTTCTTACGAGACATTTTGATTGGAGAGCCTTATCCTTTGTCCGGTAAGGATTGGGAGTTACTACCGTGAGTCAGGTATCTGCAGGGTTGTAAGAATTCAAAACGATATTATTTTGGTTGTATTTTGTTCCAAAACGATATCATTTTAGGGTAATATATTTTTGAATATAAACGACGTTGTTTGGGGACAATAAATTTTTGGATCTAAATGACGTCGTTTTGGGGCCCAAAACGACGTCGTTTTGGGGCCCTGCAACCCTGCAGGGACCTGACCCACCACAGTATTCCCAAATTCGTCTGGTAATCCTCATTTTGGAGTTTTTTTTTACCAAAATCATCCAATTTTGTAAAATTTATCAAGCCTATGCACTTCAAAACTTATTTCCCAAATTCACGCACTTTTTGAGGTTGTAAAATGAAAATATGACTTTAGTTTATGTTTTTCACATGAAATTATGGGACAAAAATACGGCTTCACATGAAAGTAAAAATGTGAGATGAAACATGATTTCGCGTGAATGTATGTGATTAAAACATGATTTTATTAGTACAACTACTCTAAAGTATTGTGTTTTCATTCCATGACTTTAAAAAATCTATGGATCTAATAAACAAGTTTTAAAGTGGTTGGGCCAAGAAAATTTGAATTCGAACCAGGAGGATTTGGTAAAAAACCTCCCTCATTTTGACATTTTCTATCAAGGGCATTTCTGGAATTCGTACATTTTTACTTTTTATGCCCCAATTAATTGATTTGGTTTGGCTTGGTTTTCTGTTGTCTTCAGAGATTGGAGAAGGTACACGAATCTGAGCCTTCAATGTACTCAAACTTGGTTGAGATATTGAAGAAAGAGGAAGGTGAAGGCAATGCAAGAAAGAGCAACAGCTGTAGCAAAGCCTTTCTATGGCTCACTAGGTAATTTTAGTAAATAGTAGATGACTTGCCTGATAATAATTGAACACAATAATGATAGTTTTTGCTTTACTAAAAATAACATTGTTTTCTTTGATGGAACAATGCTTTTTCTTTTAGGGCAGAAAATATTTTGTTTTTATTTTTACTTATCATTATTAAAATGTGAAATTACTACTGGATAAGATTCAAAATAAGGTATATCGTTGTTGGTAATGAAGTGTCTCAAAAAGTCTACCACACTAATACATAGATCCTCGAAAGGATTTTAAAATATAACAAGACAAAATGCTTAGACACCATCATCACTTCCACCGGCCTTCGACCACCACTGCCACTATACAACCATTACCACCACCTTCCTCAACACCCCTCCCCCACCAACTAGCACCACCCTAAATGTTTGACCACCGTCATCGTTGTAGCCATCCTTCCTCCATCACCCCTATGGACAAATCTATACTAGGAGCATGTAGAGTTAATTGACCGCACTTATTTTTAAAAAATTGCACGCTTACATACAGATTTAGAACTTATTTCCAACTTGATCCAATCAAATCTTAAAGTTACCCCATTAAGATTTTAAGCGACATCATTTTGACCATTGATTTTGAAATTATTTTTCCTTGTCCCATTAAATATTTCTTAAAAAATAATATTGCTGTGAAATTATAATTACTTTAAAATTTCATCCCGAGGCTTATTTTTGTTCTTAAAGTTTCCCCTACTCATCCCTAATATATATTTTTTTGTTTGGGTATCCCTCATATTTCCATCCCTCTCTATTCAATTTTTTCATTACATATTTCCCACCTCTCTCTTTTTTTTGTTTGTGTGTTTGTATTGC
>BRYE01000021.1:8825043-8830043 GCA_030159115.1 Actinidia arguta var. hypoleuca
AACCACACTTCACCCATTGGTGAAGTCCTAATTTGGTCTCACACACTAATTTAATGACTCATTCTCTTTTACAACTGCATACATGTAATGATCTACATGTAAAGCAAGATGCCAAGTATTTTTACAAAGATTATGGTGAAGCAAATTTTGTTTGCATAAAGCCACCCACACCCCCAATTGTACCCAAATCTCAATCATCTACCACTAGTTACCACTATCAAAAAAATCAAAACACAAAGGTTTACTACCCTAACACCACCAGAGTCACGAGCAAATTCAAAATGAAGACATCAAATTGTATCATCCTATTAATTGCGTAATTTGGCTTATAGCAATGGTACTAAGTTCATATTGAATTTGCATGCGTGTTGGCAACCACAAACAAACTACATTCAAGGTAAATTGAACAATAGTGTTGAAGAAGAAGATGGATAATAATAATCAAGATGTAGATGGTAAGCAACCTATTGGTCCATTAGGAAGACAAAGAGTTTTTTTTTCTTGTGTTTAGTATTTGTTTGATTTTGACCAAAAACCCATCAACCAATTAAAAGGGAAAAAAATAAAATTAAACTTTCTATTTGTCCTGTTTAGGGACAACACTAACTGGGGAGGTCAATGTTATTTAATAAAACTGTGAGGAATTCTTCAAAATTGTTAGAAACCTCAAGAGAGGTAAATGTAATTTACCCTTTATTATATTTCTTGTTGATTTGGTTAGGTAAATTAGTAGAATTTCCACGTAATCATGTGCCCGTGGCAGTTAATTTGCTTGCTGAGTACGTCCACCTCATACTTGGACTGGTAGCTTTGTGGTGGGGTGATTAGCCTCACATGTGGCCGCCAAAAGTAAATGGATCGGGTTGGAAATTGGTTATAATGGGTCGGGTTGAAACAATTTTAACAGAACAGACCCAGCAGTTTTTTCGGGCAGTGGACCCACTGCTCGCATTGGAAATTCAGCCCAGCTTATTTTCTGAAAGCCCAATAAGAATCTATTTTTGTAATTATAAAAAAGAAGTTATAAGATTCTTTTTTTATAATTACAAAATATGCCCTTACCTTACCATTTAGATTCTTTCTTTAGACATACCAAGGTACAAAGAAAGCAAAAACTTATTTCAGCAAGTGGCTCCTTATTTTCATTTAGGAAAACGCTACAGACACCGATGATTTCACCGAATTTATTATCAATGACACCAAAACAATATCGTTTAGGTGCAAAAAAAATAAAACGACACCGTTTTGATTTTTTAAACAAACACGACTTTTAGTTGAATAACGTCGTTTTATTTTTACACCAAAATGACGTCGTTTTGATGCATCGGTGACTGAAGTCTTTTCTTTTCATTTAGGCTATAGTGCCGCACTGTTCACTCCTAGTCTCTCTTTTTTTTCTTTTTTTATTAAAAGGAGAGAGACACAGAGAGGAAGATGATGATTTATTTGGGAAGTGTTTTTTTTTAAATTTATTTTTAGGAAAATTTAAATTTTTCTGATTCGTCTTAATTAGAGAAATTAGAAAAATAAAAAATTATTGGAGTAATTTGGATCAATGGTTCATATTTCTTTAATCAAGACGAACTGAAAAATTAAAAAAAATATATCATTTTTTATACCAAAACGACGTCGTTTTGATGCCATCGATAACAAATTCGGTAACAATCATCGGTGACTGAAGCCTTTTCCTTTCATTTAGGCTATAGTGCCGCACTGTTCACTCCTAGATTCTCTCTTCTTTTTTTTATTAAAAGGAGAGAGACAGAGAGAGGAAGATGATGATTTATTTGGGAAGTGTTTTTTTTTAAATTTATTTTTAGGAAATTTTAAATTTTTCTGATTCGTCTTAATTAGAGAAATTAGAAAAATAAAAAATTATTGGAGTAATTTGGATCAATGGTTCATATTTCTTTAATCAAGACGAATTGAAAAATTAAAAAAAATATATAAAAAAAATAAGTCCAGTAAAAATAAAAATAATCAAAATAATTAAATTTTATCTCAAACTAAGTAAAACTAAGTGTAGCTCCTCTATACTTTTAACTGCCGAAAACTAGCTTCCATATTTTTTTTTAATATAGTAATCATATTTTAATTTGCATTACATATAAATATATTTTGATGTGTCATCTTAACCAAATCACATGTATTATATATTTAGATATCTGACTTGTTTCCACATATGCCACATCATGTCAAACCAAAATGCATGTAGTGAAAATATCTGGTATTACTTTTTTCTAAGGTCTGTTTGGGCAAGATTTATAATCTGGTTTTGTGCTAAAATATTCCAATTTTTTTAGGATGTTATTGTCCTGGTTGAGTTTATATCTGGGTAGTTTTTTAAACAAAAAAAAAATCACTTCAAATAAAGAAAATCAAGAAATTGTTGACCAAAAAAAATAGTGTTATAGTTTGGAATATGATTTTTGAATTCTTGGATGCAAAGGTGTAGACCGGACACCTTAGTCGGGCCATGCCGCCAGGTCCCAGTGGACTGGCATGACAGGTAAATCAGAGAGCTCAGCGGCCCAACAACTGGGAGGCCCAGTGCATAGTGCCCACAAGGAGCCCACTCAATATTTCATGAGTGACCATCCCACACTGCGGCTGCTATGTCTCGAACCGGCAACCTTGAATGCAATCTACCAGTGCTTTGCCAACTGAGCTATGCCCTGGGGGCATAATTTTTGAATTCTTGGTTATTGAGAGAGAGAAGACCAAATGAACATATTGTTTGTTTTGATTCATCGGAAGTTAAAAGAGTTTAAAACAAAACAGAAAAGCTAGGTCCTGAAGACCACACCAGCTCCGTCTTCATTCAGCATCCTCCTCATAAGTTGGGGAGGTTCTTGCAGCACCACCATTGGCTCTTCTTGGTTGATTCGCATTCTTTCTAGAAAATTTGCACACTTATTTGCTTCTCTGGGCATGAGTTTATTTTAGCGCTGATCCTTCTCATTAGCAGCCTGCATTATCAGATCAGACTTCTGAAAGGGCTCCTTCATGTGGGCAAGCTTGGATAAGTTCCACTACTCCTTGAGAATCTATTTCATTCTCGACAGGGTTGATTCCTTCATCGTTGACGAGCATGAGACCTCTATGAATTGCCCACAATTCTGCCTCCAAAGCTGAGCAGTCAGGAAGTTTTGCAAAATCCCTTCACCCGTTCTGCTCTCTCATTTCTGATCAGTCACCGCATCCAGCACTTCCTTCCCCTCGCGTCCTTCCTTGGTAGCTTCCATCCGTGTTCAGCACTTGAAATAGGAGGGAGCCAAACAATAAGCTTCCTCTTTTTAGTTTTATCTTGTTTTGCTTGTTCGTACGCTGCGTGGATTTCGTCCGCTTGGTGGATTGAGGAGTTGAAGGTTTCAGGAGCAGAGTTAGAATTTATGTTTAGCAAGGTCAAAATTGTAGAATTTATAATAAATTACTAATCTTTTGTGGGGTTAAAATTATGTTTATGATAAATTATATTATGAATAATTGACCCCAATTGTCCATACTTTCCCCCGCCCCGGATGGTTTGTTCCACATTCTCAACCGCACCGTCACACTTTCCTGTTCCTGTTTTTCCAGATATTCCAAAGTATAGTAACAAACAGGGTATTCCAAGAATGTTATTAAATTCAATTAACCGCCATTCCATTTACATTTGGAGGGAGACCACCTTTTTTCAAACATTCTGAATTCCCACACAATTCCTAAAAAGATGGAGGATATTTTCCTCAAAACATAGGCATCTCGGGTAGAGATTATTGGTAGCCAATCCCCTACTGCAGTGATGAGACAGTGATGAGAATTAGTAAGGATTTTTCCATGTAACATAGTCCAAAGAAATCATTTAATTTTTTGGGAATTTTACTTTTCCAAACCCTATCCCAAGGAATTTTGGTTTCTATGCTATCAATCTGACTGTTATAGGCAGTTTTAACTGAAAAATTCCCATTCGAGTTTATGACTCATGAGGGGGAGTCAGTGTTCTACTATTAAGAAGAGGGATTCTTTGGATATCTTCAAAACTCTGATCAACCAGGTTACTAATACTCTTGAGCATCCCAGTTATTGGTATCGTTAATGAGGTAATCCACCATAATATCAGTCGGTGGTCGACTGGTGAATCTCTCCTCAAGACTAGCTCCCCTGCCCACACCACCAATCCTTCCAAACTGAAATAAACTTACCATTACCCACCTCCCATTTGATACCTTTACTGAGGATGTTTTTGGTTTTATTGATTTTTTTCCAAGTATGAGAGGCTTATCTAGAGGAAGACCAGCCATGAATGGTTGGGTTCTTAGCATATTTACTATTAATTCTCTCTCTAGATAGGTATCTGTTAGGGTTCGTGCGTTGTTTCAGGGTTTGTCCCTTCCCCAACTCCGTTTCTCCATGGTCTTGCCTTGTCTTAGGGTTTCAATGGTCTCTCTCTGATTTTCCATCCTTTGGTCCGAGCTTTGTGTGAGATTTCTTTCCGAGTATTTTCGTTTCGGGTTATGAGTTTTCTTGTTCAAATCAAGGATTTCGACCTCCGATTTACAGGTATTTTCAACCCCAGAGGGATGTGCTTGGGAGCCTTTTAGGTCCGCGGCTAGGGGGAGGGCAGTGGATTTGGGGATACTAAAACGACGTCGTTTTGAGTGTATTTTGTCCCAAAACGACGTCGTTTATATTAAAAAATGTATTACTCCAAAATGACATCGTTTGGAAACAAAACACGCTCAGAACGACGTCGTTTTGGGTCCCTGCAACCTTGCAGGGACCTGACCAACTGAAGTAACTCCGAATCCGAGGGTAGTAATGCCCGGTAGGTACACTTGCACCTCCCTCCCCTCCTTCCCTCTATTTTTTACAAATACTACTGATTCCCTATGTAAGACCAGCCATCAATGGTTGGGTTCTTAGTATATTTACTAGTGATTTCTTGTAACATCATAAAAGTTAGATACTAATGCCATGTTAGCTTTTTAACTTACCACATTTTTTTTCCTAGACTTAAA
>BRYE01000021.1:8845043-8852543 GCA_030159115.1 Actinidia arguta var. hypoleuca
CCTGCCTCATGACGACGCCTTGTCGTTTCAGCCATCATCGCCAATTTTACCGTCCAAAGAATTTTGGTGGATAATGGTAGTTCGGCTGATATTCTGTTCATATCAACATTCGAAAAGATGAAAATAGGGCTCGACAAATTGCATCCCTTCCTGACGCCTTTGGTAGGATTTGGAGGAAATCTGACTCATCCATTAGGATGGGTTAAATTGCCAATTACATTAGGGACAGAACCTCGCCAAACTACCGTTTGGCAGGACTTCATCGTGGTGGATTGCCCTTCCCCCAACAATGCCATTTTAGGTCGCCCAACTCTAGGTGGAACCAGAGCGATCACCTCAACCTACCACCTGAAAATGAAGTTTCCCACTTCAGCAGGAGTGGGTGAGGTGCGGGGCGACCAGAAAGTAGCCAGACAATGTTTTATTTCAGCTATGAAGATCGAAACCTCCCTAGTACCGAATACCCAATAGCAATTACCGATCAACGATGGCGAGATGGAACCTCTGAGGGACGAAGTGGAACAAGTGGTCTTGATGGATCCCCGAGAAACCGAAAACACTAAATCTCTTGAAGAAACTACCCCAATCTCCATACATCCTGAATATCCCGATCGCCACGTTATGATCGGAACGAAACTTACCGAAGAATTGCGCAGTGTTTTAGTGGAATTCTTAAAAAGAAACTTTGATATTTTTGCCTGGTCCCAAGGTGACGTCCCGGGTATTGATCCCCAGGTCGCCATGAATAAATTACATACCAATCCAGCAAATCCTCCAGTTCTCCAGAAGAGAAGGAAATTCGCCCCTGAGCGGCTCCGAGTTATCAACGAGGAGGTCACAAAACTCATCAAAGCTAAAGTTATCAAGGAAGCCCATTACCCGGAATGGTTAGCCAATGTCGTCGTCGCCCCAAAAAAGGAGGGAAGTAGAAAGTATGCGTTGACTATACTGATCTCAACAAGGCGTGCCCAAAAGACAGTTTCCCCTCTGCCAAAAATTGATTTAATAGTCGACGCCACATCTAAGCACGAGCTTCTTAGCTTCATGGATACCTTCTCAGGATATCACCAGATCAAGATGTTTCCCCCCGACGTAGAAAAAATTTCATTTATCACGGAACGAGGATTGTATTGCTACAAGGTCATGTCGTTTGGTCTTAAAAATGCTGGGGCTACATATCAAAGATTGGTAAACAAGATGTTCAAATAGCTGATTGGAAGACCATGGAAGTATATATAGACGACATGCTCGTCAAAAGTCTCGAAGCAGAAAAGCACATCGCCCATGTTGAAGAAGCTTTCAACATTCTGAGGAAACACCGAATAATGTTAAATCCTTTCAAGTGCATTTTTGGCGTATCATCCGGAAAATTCTTGGGGTTCTTGGTAACCAAACGAGGGATTGAAGCTAACCCGGACCAAATCCAAGCTCTGCTCGGGATGAGCTCGCCCAGAAATATCTGTGAAGTTCAGAAGTTAACTGGGCGGGTCGTCGCCCTCAACCGGTTTGTCTCCTAAGGAAAAATACAAATTTCCAGTGGACAGAAGAATTGGAAGAAGCATTTCAGCAACTCAAAAAGTATTTAGGATCACCTCATCTACTTGTGGTTCCGACCACGGGCGAAGAATTGTTCGTGTATCTCTCCATTTCACCTACAACAGTAAGTGCCGTGCTCATCCGAGAAGTGGACCGTGTCCAAAAACTGGTATATTATGTTAGTAAGGTACTGATAGGTGCTGAGAACATATACATAATGATTGAAAAGCTCGCCTACACCCTCCTGATCGCCGCCAGAAAACTTTACCATTATTTTCAGGCCCATCCCATCACCGTACTGACTGATCAACCGTTAAGGCAAATTCTCCAGTGACTAGATACCTCGGGGAGACTCCTGAAATGGTCCATCGAGTTATGTGAATTCTATATTGACTACAAACTGAGGACGGCAATAAAAGCCCAAGCTTTAGCCGATTTCGTGGCTGAATCCACTCACAAGCCCGATCCAGAACTCTCGGAGGCAGAGATTCCAAACTTAGAAAAGGACCTCGGAAGCTCAAAAAATAGCCTCGACAGCTCGAGGGAAGAGCTTGACAAATGGAGATTGTTTGTAGATGGGTCTTCCAATCAACACGGATGTGGTGCAGGGCTTGTTCTCCAAACCTCGGCAAGTGAACAGATGGAATACGCTATACGGATTGGGTTTAAAGTCACCAACAACGAAGCGGAGTACGAAGCACTCCTCGTCGGATTACGGGTCGCCACAAGATTGGGAGTCCAGTCAACTGAAGCCTACAGTGATTCTCAACTAGTGGCCAACCAAGTTCAGGGAATTACCTCGCCAGGGACGCACGGATGGCAGCTTATTTGGATGAAGTCAAATGCTTAACCCAAAAGATCAAAAAGTTCACTATTCAACAGATCCCTAGAGAAGAAAACAAAAAAGCAGATGCCCTAGCCAATCTTGCTTCAACTTTTGATTTAATATCAGACAGAAGTATACCCCTGAAATTTCTGTCCAAACCAAGTATTGAGGTCGCCAAACCCATCTGTACAACAAAAACGGACCCGACATGGATGGATGAGATCGTCGCCTACCTTTAGAACGGAACACTACTAGCAGATAAACTCCAAGCTCGCCGAACCCGCTATAGATCTACAAGGTTTTGCCTACTTCATGGAATTTTATATAAAAGATCCTTCTCTGGTCCTCTCCTAAGATGTCTTTGACCTGACGAAGCCAATTACGTGACGAGGGAAATCCACGGGGGCATCTGCAGAAATCACTCAGGAGCGAGGTCACTGGTACGAAAGGCGATTTGCCAAGTCTACTTCTGGCCCCAAATGGGACAAGATGCAGTAAAATACACCAGGAAATGCGACAAATGCCAGAGGTTCGCTCCATCCAACCACCTTTCCCATACCGAGATGGTGCCAATTACTAGCTCATGGCCATTCGCCCAATGGGGGATCGACATACTAGGGCCTTTGCCTCAAGCTCTATTATAGAGAAAATTCTTAATCGTTGCTATTGATTACTTTACGAAGTGGGTGGAAGCTGAACCATTAGCCAGAATCACCGAAAAGAATACGAAGAATTTTGTTTGGAAGGGTATCATCTGCCGGTTTGGAATTTTCAAAGTTCTTATCTCAGATAATGCCAGGCAATTCGACAATGATGGATTTAGGAAATTCTGCTCGGACGTCGCCATATCACATCATTTTTCCTCGCCTGGTCACCCTCAAGCCAATGGCCAAGTAGAGGTCACTAACAAAACCATCCTGAGAAATTTAAAAATGAGATTGGAAAAATCCAAAGGAGAGTAGGTAGAAGACTTGCCGAGCATATTATGGGCATATCACACGACTAGCAGGATTCTTACTGGTGAAATGCCTTATTCCATGGTTTACGGAACTGAATCAGTTATACCTGTTGAAATCAGAATTTCGAGTTTTAGGACTTCAAACTTTGACAAGGATAACAATGAAGGCGAGCTAAGACTCAACCTCGACCTCCTTGATGAAAAGCGGGAACAAGAGGGCATACGCCAAGTAGCTTACAAGCACCAGGTCGCCAAATATTTCAATCATAGAGTCAAACACAGGTCATTCTTACCTGGCGACCTAGTTCTGTGAAAAGTTACCCTATCAACCAAAGAGCCAAATGTGGGGGAACTAGGACCAACATGGGAAGGCCCTTATAAGGTCATCAAGGTATCTAGACCAGGAACTTATTGGCTAGAAGATATGAACGGGAAAGCACTCCCCCATCCTTGGAACGCTGAGCATTTGAAGAAATATTTCCAATGACAAACAGCTCGCCTGGGCAAAATACTTGTAACGATTCCTAGATTTTATTCAGTAATAAAACTTCTCCAGTTTATTTCAGTCATCGCCAATTGCAGGGTAGAGATCGCCTATTCAAGATCGTCAGTTCATCGAAAGATGACGGAGGCATCTTGCTTGCCTAGTCAAGATTGCCAGCTCATCGAAAGATGACGGAGGCATCTTGATCGCCTAGTCAAGATCGCCAGCTCATCGAAAGATAACAGGCATCTTGCTCGCCTATTCAAGATAGCTAGTTCATTAAAAATGACTTAGGCATCTTGCTCGCCAATTTAAAGTTGCCATATCATTGAAAAATGATCTCGAACTCCTATATTAGGTCGCCAATATTCAAGTAAAAGTACATGAGCTAAAGTATTTCACATCGCCAAAATTGTCAAAAAGTAATATTCATTCAAAATTGCAAAGGGAGAAATCGTGACAGTTATATTCAAATATAAATCCAAATTACATTTTACATTTATGATAAAGGGGGAGGGATGCCATCGCCTTGAGGATCTGCGTTGCCCAGAGGATTCGCACCTCCTTTTTCAACTGTTTCTTCCTCGCCTCCTTCCCCTTCTTCCTCATCGTCTTCGGCAAGCAGTTCGAGATTGAGACGCATCTCCTCCAAGTCTATGGCCAGGTCGGGATGGTGGTGGAGGAGCTGTCTTTTGTAAAAATCAAACCCTTCGCCAAAATACTTCGAGGATGCACTTTCAATAGCGTCGGAGAAATCCGACGAGGATTTGAATTCTTCAACAGCCAGCTTTCCAGCACGATCCACTATTTCCCTCAAATCCTCGATCAGAAGCCCTGCCTTTCCAAGACTGTCGGAGAACGTGTCCCTTTCTTCCTTAAGTTTGGCGAACTCATCGCCAACCTGCTGCTCCTGAGCTCGCGCCTCGGCCAGTTACTGCTCCAGATCGGCGGATAACTTCTGAAGACGGGAAACTTCAGTACCCAAAGAGGCAGCTCGCCCCTGTTGAAGGGATGCCTCCTCAATGGTCTCCCTGCTTTTCACTGCTAGAGAAGATCCGAACACAAGTGCCTGCTATAAATAAATCTAATCAGATCAAACCGAGCATATTTAACAAGGATAAAACAAATAGAAGTTAGTATCAAAATAATACTTGGCCGAGGGCTTGGAAAAATTTTGAGGCAGTCTGGTCCAGAGAGAGCTGTCCCACCTTCTATTGATCCGTAGGAGGGATTACCCCTTGAAGGATCTTCTCGGCCACAGAAGTACTCCCTAGAATGGAGGCCCTCGGACCAAGAGCTGTACCCAACGAGGGCGAGCTCCCCTCCCCGGGTCTAGAAGAAGTGGCTCCGGGATGGCTTGCTGGACCAAACTTCTTTTTGGGTTCAGGAATGGGGGCTTGCCTTTTGCCCTTGGAATCATCCCCGGACTTCGCATTCTTACTCGGTGAGGTGGGTGGTTCTTCCACCGGGCGCTTCTCGCCAATGACCACCCCCTTTGCAGGAGCAGGAGCAGATTTTTTGAAAGAACTCTCGCCATGGGCCCTCTCCACCCGCTCGCCGAGCTTCTTTGGGCTAATCCTCTTCGACATAACTGCAAAAAGAAAAAGAAGATATATATATCAGACGTAAAAAATAATCAACAAGGATAGTAAGGATTTATACCATCCGATTTAAGCTCAGGGGATAGCTCAGAATCCGACTAGGATTCCGATGTCGAGTCCGAGCTCGATCCCAAAGCTGAACAAAATTCTAAAACGGGGTCTCGAATTTTTCCCCCCGACCATCTTAGTGAAGTTAGGTCGGGAATGTGAGGAACAACCATCCTCAATTCCTTCCTAACAGTCCCTAGATATTCTATTGAGTCCTCTCGGGGGTGGCCGTCTTGAAAGAGTTCACCACGGGAAGAGCGGGACTCACTCGCTTCACCCGACATCGATGACGCTCGCGGATGCTTGGCCTTTGTTCCTGATGACGTAGGACCGGGCAAGTTGAAAACCCGACGAAAGGCCTTGGTTTTTAGAAGCATGGGGACCATGTAGCGCCATCGATTGTGAAATTTTGTCATAAAATTCCTACTCGTACGCCAGCAACGTAGGCAGCTCGTTGCAGCGTTTATCTGAAAAGAGACCCATGTTAATACCAACCTTATTAATCAATAAACCAAAATTGACAAAATAAAAACCGACCTGGAGTTCTCCATGACCTCGGAACCCATGGTACTTCCTCCCGAGGTTCTTCATCAAAAAGCTCTTAACTATCCCCGGAGGCAAAGAAGAATCTGCTTTTCCACCCCTTCACATTGATGGGGTACCCTCCGAGGATAGTTCTCTTGTACCTCGCCTTGAAATAGAGCCACCCTTGGTCCGGCTTAGGATTATTATTGAGAGAAAAAATGTTCCTAAACTCGGAAAGAGTCATCGAATACTTATGAACTCGCCACAACGACACGGCGCCGACGATATTGCTCCATGCGTTGGGGACGAGCTGAGCAGGACAAATTTTATAAAACAGTAAAATTAACCTAATTATTAAAGGAATGGGAAAACGGAGGCCCGCAGGAAAGGCGGCCTCGTAGAAGGCTACCTAGCCAGGACGGATAGAAAGAATGGTTTCGTTCTCCTCAGGAAGTCTGAGTTGCACGCCCTGAGGAAAGGAATAAGTCTCCCTAAGCAAGTCCAGCTCCTCGGGAGTCATAGTGTTATTTTCTTTCGTCACAGAAGGGTGGACATCACTTAAAGGGCTACCTCAGCAATGGATGGGTCTTCCATTGGCGACCTGGGAGATTGTCTAACTTCGTCAGTAATATATGACGAACCTTCTCCTAAATGGTCGGATATTCACGAGGGTAGAGAATCCAAATTCGATGGACTCACCTAAGACCTATGGGACATAAAACTTAGAACAAAAGAGAAAACGAAGGCTGGGTTACTTACTGTGCTAGGAAACGATTGACGACCACAGGCAGAGGCGAGGAGAAACTCGAAGCAGGAAGGGCGACCACAAACGAAAACTAAGAGAGCGAGTGATGTTGGCTTGGCAGAAAAGGGTAAAAATGAATGGGTGGGGTCCCTTATATATAGGGAAAAATGACAGATGAGATCCATCCGCTTCAATGGCCCAGATTAGCCTACCTTTTGAAATTCCTTTTGAAATTCGAGCCCAGCACCATCAATCCTGCCAAAAAACATTATTATGGCGCTGCCCTTTTCGCTTAAACTTCCATGCAAAACTTAATATCCGTCCACGTGTCGAACCAAGAGGAGGGGTGCATTTAATGCGCCCCCACGCGGGTCCATGACTTTTAATGCTTTTACTCAAAGGTCTCGACTGTCTCGGCACTTTTGAGTAGGGGCTACTGATGTGGAATAATTCGAACAAGTCCTGAATCATAAGATAATCCGAGCAAGGCACGTCGCCCAAAGGTTCCAAACTCACCTTCCTGGTCGCCTCATAATTATTACTAAAGTGAGCTCCATTTCGTTTACATATTCCCACCAGATCGCCATAAGGCAAGGTGATCTATATCGCCCGGAGCAGAGAAGTCTCAAAGACCTGGTTCTCCAAAAGGACTTCATCGCCATTAGAGGTTTGTTACCACAAGACTCATGTACCTGATTGGAGTCCTCCTCCATGAAGAGTTTCATTTCTACAAGAGAACTGTCTCCAATAGACTTAAACTCCACAACGACGCTTATA
>BRYE01000021.1:8877543-8885043 GCA_030159115.1 Actinidia arguta var. hypoleuca
ATGTACGGAAGAAGAACTAAATTATTAAAAAAATGAATAATTACATTAGGGTCTTAGTTATCAAAATTTTGTGTGACTGGATGTCAGGTATAGAACAATTAACTAATAAAATCATTTTGTCAAGCAAGATTACATATTATCTACCATTATATGGCCAAACTAGCATGTGCCTGAGAAATAGGATAATTGATAAAAACACACTCCAGATAAATGCTCCTATAAATACTCCAAAGGGCCTGATCAATTTCTTATAAGAGTACTAATGTGACACTTATTTTTGTATTGAATATAAAATTACAAAAGCATAAAATATAATTTTTTGGCAATAAAATTTGAGAGTGATAAATCAGTCATATAAATATTAGTATTTTTATGAATTTTTCTTCTTATCATAATATTAAGAGATGATTACATTATGATCTTATTTATTGTATTTATTTATGGTTGCAAATCGCGTATAAAATAGTTAACTAACAAAGTCTTTGGGAAAATAATATTATGGTGAAATACACTGACCTCATCTGAAATTTAAAATTTGTAACAGATTTCTCCTAAAATACACTTACCACCCTTGAAGTTTCGGGTTAATATACAAAACACTCCTAAAATATACTAATCACTCCATGGGTGCTTTGTGTATTAACTCGGAATCTTAGGGATGATCAGTGTAATTTCTAAAACGTCAAGGGGACATCTGTATTAAATACAAATCTCAAGGGTACTTTGTATATTAATATGAAACCTCAGAGGTAGTCAGTATATTTCACTCATAATATTACATAATTATTTACCATCACATATGTGCGGCCCAAGTTACCAACATCTTATTAAGAAATTGAGTAACTCATAAAACTAATATAGGAGTGCTCCTATAAATATTTTAAAAAAGGCTCGATCAATTCCTTATGAGAGTGCTGATGTGGCATTCTTTTTTGTATTTTTGTATTATAAATTTTTAAATATCATAAATTTTATTGTACACAATCAATTTTATTAACATTTATAGTTTTAGAATATTCTCAGCGAGATCTATCAAATAAGGTCATTATCGAATATGAAATTATGAAAAATATAAAAAAAATAATTTTTTGGCAATAAAATTTAATAGTGTTAAATATATCAGTCATAAATATTAGTATTTATTATGAATTTTTTCCTTCATCAGAATATCAATGGCCATAAAGCTAATAGTTAGGAATTTATCAGTCATATAAATATCATTATTTTTGTGTTTTATACAGTGGTTATATGCTTGAATAATATTTTAAAATTTTAATAATGATAAACTTATCAGTCACATAGTAAAGTTGATTTTGTATTTTTTTTTGCAGTGGCCGTATATTTGAATAGCGTTTTATAAATTAACAATGATAAATTTATAAATTATGTAAATATTACTATTGCTTACAATAATTTTTGACTAAAAAATTCAAATGAGAAAAAAATTATCAAAGTAAAAACCATTTCAAGTCTAATTTTTGAATAATATTTCAATCATAGCTCAGATGATAAATTTATCATAATGATATCCATTTTAAATCTAAATTATGAATTATCAAATAATCACTCAAGTAATGAATTTATCAAGATGATGTGTATTTGAAATCTAAGTTAGAAATTATCAAATTATATACAAAATACAAAAACACTAATATTTACTTAACTAATAAATTTTTACTTAGAATAAACCTATCTAGTGTTGTGATAAATATCTTATTTGAATTTTCTTTGGTCGAACATTAATGTAAGTAATGATAATATTATGTTAGAGTATCTCTCTAGTATATATATTTTACGATTTTTTTTTGTCAAATGTTAAAATGTGTGTGTATGCACGAGTATATAATTTAAAATTATTATGGTTGAGAATTGTATTAAATTTTTTTAAATAAATAATATGTAAATAATAATATTCAATTGTTGGTATCTAATCTACCTTTTGTGTTGATGTGTACTGTGAAAGAGAAAGAAAAGAGAGAGAAAAGAGAGTGTTGGTCGTGACTCTGTGCGCGTGTGTCAATGACACTGCTTGGCCCCGTCCGAAAGCGTTAAGGCCCTTGAGGATATTTGGAGAATAAAAGATTTAATATGATTCGAATGGTTGATTAATTTGTTCGTGGGACTTATATAAAATTAATTAATGAGTTCTAAATATAAGTGTTTTTTTAAAAAGAAACTACTAAAAATATACGGAGTAAATTATTTTGTGCCCAATGTATTCCAAAGGGACTTACTAGAAGAGCACAACTTTCATAACAATTCAAGTATTTGGGAGTTCATTTTAGCTTTATTTTGATAATACAAATAATTCATACAGTAGACACCGTTATGACAATCAGCAGTGTAAAAAAATATGTTTAGATATATATTAATATTCATTCAGTATTGTTTTATAACTTAATAAATTATTTTAATCCATAAGATTATATATATTCATATTGCATAAATTGTTATTGATTGATTTATTAATTTGTATACGTTAACGTGATTTTCTATAATATTAATAATATAAATAATTTAATTCATCAAAATAGATTGAAAATGCTTGAATTTCACTTCTACAACCCAGATTTGGACTACAGAGAAGTGGGTCATATTAGAATCGGTTATGTTATAAAAACTTAGAATTCAGCATCATTGTCTACTCATACACAGGTGCTGGCATCTTTGAAAAGGGATTAACTTGCACTTTGTATTAATGTATATGTATGCAATGACATTCTCTGATTCTCTCTCATCATTCTCACTCTCTCTATATAGCCCAACTCTGTCCAGGGACTCTGGAATTTGGTTGGGGAAATCCGAAAAGAGGTTTAACAGCTTTGGGGATGAGAAAGTGTCTGCTATCTTCTAACATGTCCACGGTCCACCATTAACTTGGCGTCAATTTTTAATGGGGCAAATTAAATTAACCTTCCATGGGGGTTTATCTTTAATACAGATTCTATTCTGACTTTTTAAAAATTACACTGACATCCTTTGTCAAAGCTTAGGATAGATAAAATTGCGTACCTTGATGAATAAGGCATGACTTTATATAGCAGTTTGACACATGCTTAAACGCGTAAATTGTCACGTCACTGGACAAATTGTAGCTTTGCCAATGCCTAGATGTGTTGACCGCTATAACAGTAAGCAGGTGGCTGACCCAACCATGCCTCTAGAGCTTGATTGGTGGCTAGCCATTATGTCATCGATGTCTTGATCCAAACGTGGGACTGTCAAAAAATACTTCACCGTGTTAGTTACCTTTTGTCCCCTGATGTGCCTCGAGATCATCGCCGACCATTGCCCTTCAACCAATCTTCGGTGCAGTGATCCTACCTAGCCTCCTTTAGAGCGATAGCTCAATAGTGGTGTTTTTCCTAGCTCGGATAGAGCTAATGTCTAGTAATGTCTCGACCGAGCTCTAGCATAAGAATCCCACTGAGCTTGCTACATGGTGACAGCTTGGTAGTAGTGCCTGCCTTAACTCGGCCGTTAACTGGTATTTGGTGTTTTATCTCCTTATAATTGCCCCCCAGTTTGCATGAGCTGGATCAATGCTAGTCGATGTCATATGAGCTGAATGTCTGAGATATCTGGTATTAGAGCTCGACAGGGTAGGTGTGCTAGTGCTTGCAAGCTATCCCTTCCTTGTACAGATCTATCAATTCTCTATCTTGTATTGCCACATGTGTATATTTGATTCGCTTCAAGCTCATTTTGGGCATGGATGCCAAAATGCTCACCTACCCCTAAGGGCTGTTTGCCACATGTTCTTTCCTGATTGGTTTGGAGCAAGATTTTTAGCTTGCCAAACGATGCTGCTTAAGGGTGTGTTTAACAAATTCGAGTTCATTCATGATCTCAAGTAGTGAGGATAAGGTTGAAGACGGAGAGGAAGTTAATCAAGGCAAAGTTCAAGCCCATGTCATGGTAGTTGCCCCTACTCCAGCTGAAATTACCCCCCGTGCTGATGGTCAACTTAGGTTTGGAAGCTATAGACGATCTCGTTTTCCCTCTTGTCTTTCCTATGTCTAGGGAGGAAGTTGATCATTCCTTCTTAAAGGTGGTGGTGCTAATACCAGATCGAAAGAAGTAGGTATAGCTTCGAAGCCTAGGGCCCTTGGCCAAAAGAAACCCAAGGCAGTAGATCCTCCTGCATTGCAAGATCCTCTAGTCAAGGATCCTCTTCCAGTCCCGATCCTATTGAGGATCAACTGAGCTTGCCATCATCTTCATTGCTTAGAAAATGAAAGGGAAAGCAATCCGCGGAAGGCCCTTCCAAACTGAAAAAACGGGGGGAAGGGGAGGTACGAGAAGCTCAGTTGGAACCCTAACTCCTGTTGGGACTTTCGAGCTCTGAAACCCAAAGTTTGATACAACGGAGCTCGGGAGGCATGTCACTAATGTTGATACGTCCAAAGACCATGACACTTGCCAGGCCTTGAGACAGGTCATCATGGTCCTACAGGATGTAACAGACCTTGTTGTAAAAGGTTCAGCGGAGTTTGGCGACTTGATGGTCATGCAGCATGTCCAAGTAACAACTTCAATTTGGTCATGATGCTTTCTGTGTTTCTGAACACTTAGTAATTTTCCTATTTTGACAAGTTCTTGTTCTTTTTGTAAAGACTCCAAAGAGCCATGGCTGGCTCAGAGCAAACGAATAAACAATTCTCCAAGTTCAAAAAGGCCTTAAAGAAAGTCAACACGTTGGAGGCTAAAATAAAGAAGGCTAAGAAAAAGCTCGCCATTGGGGAGTCAGCTCGCTAAGTCAGTGATACTGCTACAAAGTCTAAGCTTGAGGTTGATGTTGTTCAAGAAAAATTGAACAAGGCTCTTTTAATTTTTGTGGGATTGTTTTTTTATTTTTTTTATTACTATTGTGAGTGAAGTCCCACATCACTTGGATACAAAGGCCTATTGTAACGACCCGGCCCGAGCCGTTAATGAATCGTCAATCTTTTTCCTTTATACACAAATCAGAGCACTAAAAGCCTCAAATATTCATTACTCTTAAAATATTCATTATTACAATATCTTCAAAAATAATTAATACAAAACTCATTTAATTTCAAGTCTTTCTCTCAATCCATCTCGCACTACCCGGACTCCTTCGTTCACTTGAAAAATCATTTTAAACAGGGAAGTATACAATATGACGGGAATATGCTCAACAACAAATTTAGAAGAGCTCAATGAATCAAATATTCCATCAAAGACCTCATACCCGGTCTTTCTTGGTACGACTGGTGGTCGGCCTCGCCCATCTCACCTAGCTTTTCTGGCTTTACCCGGTGTCAGGGTTATTTGCAGGCTCACCCAGTCCGTACCATTCAATACCATGGCACTTTAGCCATACGCATCATGATTTCAAAAAAATATCATGAATTTTAACAGATAGCACACATGCTCAAAAGAGTACAAAATCAGATATTTTAATAAATAACTCTAGAGTTTTAGAAAACATATTGTATACCTTCTACTTACCTCAAATTGAATTAGGATCATTTGATATGTAGATCAAGCTCCTATGATCATCATACTAAAAATTCACCTCGATCCGACATCATCTCACCATTGATCTACGTCTCTATCTTTCAAAATCAAAGACTAACCACACCATATAATTTCTCATTATCTCATTTCTTTCTTTCTCAAACTCTCTGTTTTCATTTTTATAGACTTTTGTCTTTCAAAGAAGACAAACCAACCAAGCGGCCATGGGTGAGTCACCCCATGCCGTGTCAAATCTATTTATAAAATTACACTTTAGCCCCTCTAACTTAAATGTTCTCTTTAATTTATCCCAAAAGTTATGAATCTTTTAATTTAACCCAAAAACTTATTAATTAACTTAAATTTAATTCATTCTGTAATAAAGTAAAGCTAATTAAGGGTCGGGACATTACACCTATACCTTCTTATAAGCCTTTGGACACCCCTCACCTTGCAAGTCGATTTTCAGGGTTGAGTTGGGCCCATGAGTTCTTCTGACATGGTATCAGAGCTAGGTTCCCGAAATGCTTTCTCCTTTTAGACTGCTCAACTCACGTTCTCGCTGTGAGTGAAGTCCCACACCTCTTGGACCACTCAGCTCATGATCTTACCTCACATCTCCACGCTTCGCGGGAGGGTGTGTGTGAGTGAAGTCCCACATCGCCTGGATACGAAGGTCTATACCTCCTTATAAGCTCTTGGACAACTCTCACCTTATAAGCCGATTTTTAAGTTTGAGTTAAGCCCATGAATTCTTCTAACAACTATATGTATTAGGGTAGCAGAATTAAAATCCCTAAGAATATCTCCAACCCACCCTCTTAATCTCTATTTTGAAGAAAAATTTGTTCCAACCCATCTTTTAAATCTCTCTTCATTTAAGAGGATGGAGGTTTCATCATTCTAGATTTGAAGGACGAGAAGAAGAAAAAATAAAGGAGGCCTCTTTTTCACTATTAATTTTTTGATACCCCAATTTTGCCCTCATAATAATTTTATCTTAAATTGGAACACTTTATCCCTTGTAGTTTTTGTTATATTTTGATTAAACACCTGCAACTTTTAATATATATGTTTAATATTTATAAAATTGATAATATTAGAAGGATATTGTTGATACCTTTAAAATGATGGCAATATTGAATATATTTAGAAAAAATAACAAAATAATTAATTAACTAATAATAATTTGAAGTGGTTGGAGGAAAAAATTGAAACCTTATTACTGGAGGGAACTTTTTAGAAAATAAAATAGAAATTTATAATTGAAGTTTAAGTGAATAGTAAAAGAAAAATATTAAAAAAGGCTCTTATGACGATTGATAGTGTATAAAAAATATATAAAAATATATTAAAAAATATAAAATATATATCAAAAATTAAAATTTTAAATTATTTTATATTCTTTATCGACCCTATTAGGACGGATAATAGAAAAATTCATAGTAAAATTCTCTAAAATTTTATTTTTTTAATTTAAAATTTTATTTTCATCTTCTAAGAAAGAGGATTGAGTTGGAGATGATCTAATAGCTTGCTGTTAAAAGTACATACATATATCTGGGTACATAAATACATGTTCTGATTGTGCAGACAGAATCTTATTTGAGATGAGAGGAATCAGAACTGTTACTAAAAAAAATACACTTGGCTTTCCCACAGAGGTTTAAGTAGAGTTCATCATAAGAACCACTGTCTAATCCATCCATCACTATGCCAATATTCATTGATTACTTCGCAGTAGTTTCAGTAGAGAATCAAAATAAAGTAAAAAAACCCTCCTCTCATCACTCTCTATTTCTCAGCCCACTGTTTGGATTGGACGTTCACAGTGTAGCAGTAAAATGGGAAGCTAAAAGGTTCTGCCATTAATGGCTTGGGCTACGTGCTTCCTCTTATGCAGACAGGTTTCAAGAGCCTTCATCATAGCTGAACTTACATAATGCACCCCCTAAATTTGGAAAGAAAAAAAAATCTTTATTTTTTTACCTTTAACATCTTTATTTTGATTGTTTT
>BRYE01000021.1:8897543-8900043 GCA_030159115.1 Actinidia arguta var. hypoleuca
AAATTTTATATTTATAAAATTAACATCTATATTGATATGACAATTGTTGATTTTTTAAAAGTTATAATTATATTTATCTATTAGAGTTCCTCATTATATTTGTAAGTATATTATTGGTTAGTGATATTATATCAAACAAAAAAAAATGATATCTTGGTGAGTTTTTTCAATATCAAAATTTGTTAGGAAAGAAAGAAAAACCAAAGAGATTAGTGTAAACTTTAGTTGCAATTTTCACTATCAGATTTATAAAAAACACTTTTCAGAAACTGTTTTTAAAAATAAAAATACTTATCAGTTTTCATGTCTATCATTTTTTGACAGAAAGTGACATATTTTATTTTTTTGAAATGAGTTGTTTTCTAAAAAAATAAAATAAAAATTGAAAGACCGTTTATTATGAAAATTTATAAAATAACTAGTAATTACTCGTGCTCACGGACACTACGCAAAAACAAAATACCTCTTAGGTGTATTAGTTAGAGTTTTAAACATTAGACTTGTGTTAACATAACCAACTCAAACAATCAAGAAAGAGTATTCAAGTGATCCGATCTTATCACACTTTCAATTATCAAATGACACACTATCACGTAAGCAGTCTAACTAGAATTTTAGTTTTAGCCATAATTTTTTACCATATATTACAACTGTTTCTCCATAAAATGGTGAAAAAGTTATTAGTAGCTCAATCCGAACATGTGCCTCCTAGAATAATACTTAGTGGTCTTTTATTGTCATTATTGACAGATGACAATTAAGGCATTTTCTAACAAAGTTGAAATTTGAAATTAAGTAAATATCTGCTAAAAAAACATAAATCATAATATTAGTATCACCTATATTTTATTTCTTAGGTTCATATGAAATAAAAAATGCAGGGTTCAAAGTCGAAATGTTATGCCCTATAGGCAATTACACCCCAATTCTGTAACTTCTTCAAGAAATGTAAAAAATACTTATATGTTTTGGAAGTTTAAAATGTAAAAATATTAGTTTTCCTCAATAATCCTTTATGAATAGTCATAAAATGCTTTGAGAAGAAAGAATTTAAGGACAATCTTTGAAAAAGTTACGAATATAAGGACAATTTTTGAAAACATTACCTGTTAGGCGATGTTTGGCGCAATGATTTTTTTAGCTTACTTGGCTTTCTTTCTTTTTTATCTTATTTTTTGGTTTTTAATGAATTTTTTTAACATATAGAAAAAAATATAAAAAAAATAAAAAATATTCAGTAAATATGAAAAAATATATAAAAAGTATTTTTATTCATTCTCTCCAAAAAGATATAAAAATGGTTCATTTCATTTTTAAATGAACTTTTTTCCATGTTCAATAAAAAAAATTATATTTTTCACTCATTAAAAATTATAAAATTTTAGTCAATATAAAACAAATTATTAAAAAATAAATAAAAAACTCCCCACTAAAAACACTCAAAACAACGGATTCCAAACATAGCCTTAATTTAATTTAAACCCTCTTCTGCTTAGGAAATATGAAAATCTCTTCTCATCGATTTTGATAAATCTTTGAAGTCTAACATATGATTTTTTTGATGATTCTTCATCGCAGAAGAATAAATAAAAATAAAAATAAAAAATAATCACAAATAAAATAGTTTTCAGTTACTTTTTTCGAAAATTAACTAATCTAATATAAAACTAACTTAAACTACTAAAATAAAAAATAAAAAATGCAAAATGAAGGTGAAAAGTTTTGTGTGCTTCCCCAGTGCTCCCTGGTCCAAAATGTCCAGTGGGCTATATAGATGGCCCCGCCCCAATCTTTCTTGAGTGAGAGAGAGCCTCTTTTTTTGTGTCAGAGAGCCCTATGCTGCGGCCGAAATGTGCTACTGTCCTTTCTAGCTCATGCTTTCTGCCAACCAATTCCGACCATGGTTTGCTACCCCATGCCTTCTGCCCCATCATGGGCAAAATCCCCCTTTTCTGCATACATGTATAAAATATACATATATCAGAAAAAAAAATCCACCAAAGAAAAAATTAGATAATTTTAGACAATTTTTTTTTATCTTTTAGTAAACTTTTTCCTAAATTTGATAAAAAAAATATATTTTCAGAATTCTCTTAGGTATAAAAAATTGATCATAATGGTTAAATTTTTGTACTAAAAACAAAAAACAAAAAACTAAAAACTTAAACTTTTGGCAAGATATACAAAAGCTAAACAAAATATTTTAAGCCTAAACAAGTTTAAAATAATTAGCTTTCTTATTTTCTAAATTAAATTACAATTTTACTTGGCTAATAATTGTTATACTTCTTTATTTTTACAATTACACTCATTCTATTATTTTTATTAGAGCGAATTTACTTAAAAAATATTTAAATTAAAGTGAGTATTTAAATAAATTTATTAAAATAAAAATAAAAATAAAGTTCAATTAAAAAAATAAAAAATATAAAAAATTACCATTTTACCTTGATTGGGTTAAAAACTTAACACCTCGATCCAAACAAATATTATATTTTAT
>BRYE01000021.1:8937543-8942543 GCA_030159115.1 Actinidia arguta var. hypoleuca
TAATCAAGTATATTAGGTATATAAAATGGACACGATAAATACGAAAAAGGTATAATACATGTTATTTATGAAAAAAATTATGTATGTTATATTTTAAGTATTAAGTATGACTTTTCGAAATTTTTTACGAAAACTTGAATTTGTACCCGAAATTTTTTTCTGTTAAAGTATAATAAAAAAATAGACACGTATTAAGCATGTATGACTGAACCAGGTGGATCGATATGGACCATATAATGGTGTAACTTAACCCATGAGGTATTATGAAAAATGACCACATAAGGTCCAAAGGTCAAATCACATCCACAGAGAGGGATAAAGAGAGAGAAGAAAAGAGAAAGGGAAAGAGATAGAGAAAGAGAGCGAGAGAGAAGTGCTGTTGAAAGAGTGTGAGAGAGAAGAAGAAATAAAAGATAAGGAAAAGCTTAGTGAGCCAAACCATTTTCACAAGGTAACCCCACGCTTCTTTCCTATTCTTTTTGTATTTACTAGCTTAGAGAATAGTTTAAATACTATAGAATTGAGTTGTATACTCTATCCTAGTTAAAATTTAAAAATACCACGAAAACAAGGCATGAGTACGCTGTTTTAAGATCAAGAATCAAACTAAAGTTATGTCATGTTTTTGTTTTAAAATCACAGTTAGTATATTGGGAAAAACTCCTTCGTACGAAAATATTTTGAATTGATTCAAGTGTTGTAAAATAGCTACTTCAAATATCTACAACTTTGTGTCAAATAGTATTTTTTTAATTTTGAGGATAGGTAGCCCAAAATAGGCTTGGAAGTCAAGACAAAAAACAGAGTCAACAGGTTTTTCTTTACAGGACCAGTCGAATTTTTTCCCGATCGGTCGAAAAAATATGAGTTAGTTATTGACCCTTCCCCGATCGGTTGAAATTGTCCCCGATCGGTCGAACATTTCTTCGACCGGTCAGATATTTTCTCGACTAGTCCAAGCCTTCACATACTATAACTTTTGATCACTGAACCTCCAACTGTTGGCACACTGTCAACAGTCTTATTTCCATTGAAGTCATAAACCTTACGTTTCCTTTTACTTTAGATTTATAATGTAAATAAGAAAATGTCCCCCATTTGAATATAATAAAAAATATAAGAAAATGTAATTCACACTAAATCAAAAAGTAAAATTTTAGTTTTAGTAAAAAAATTATTTTCGGCAATTATTTTAAAAACGATTCTTCGTGTTAGTGAATGTATACGTTGTAATAAAAATCTCATTAGTTTTGACTATTCAATGTATAAAGAATAATTACCGAAAAAAATGATTTGAAGGAAATAATATTTCAAAAATTTATTTTTTCACACTTAACCAAATTTTAACGAAAAATAATTTTTCACGAAAACTTGTCACGTAAACTTCTTTTGAGAGTTTCACTTATGTAAGGTTTCGAAAATATTTTTTTTTCTTTTTATGACACATTGGTGATGTCATTATGCCACGTGTCCGTATATATATATATATATGTCTATATATATATATATGTATATATACATCGTTATGAGACTAAGTTAATTTTGTAATTGGGCTTGTGTGAGAAAGGAGAGCGACATTTAATTTGGGCCAAGTTGCCAAACAAGGCCTTAGGGCCCAATGGGGCATTTATTATATCTCTTTTGACCTAACTAATATTTATTTTCAGCCATTAATATTCTTCTTCTTCTCTCTCTAGGATTTTGATACATTTGAGCTTAGATTTGAGTGTGTGAGTTGAGTAGAAATTCCTTGAAAAATATCATTTACTCAATGAGAGCGTCGTTTTGAGCCAAGAAAATTTGGAATTGGAGTTTTAGGGTTTATCTCATCTTTAACAATCATTTTGGAGTTTGCATTACTTGGATTTGAGTTAAAGGGGTTTTCTTGTTGGGAGTTTAATATTGGGATTGTTGTTAATGGCTTATATAAAGCGTATCGAAGCATTATTTTGAGTATTGAATCCTTAATGGAATATCTGAGTATATAAAAGTTTTGAAATTCTAAGATTTGGAATCGTTTTGTTTTTCTGCGATGTTTATCAGTAGTCATATTCTTCCTACAGATAGTTCCCTTTATTTTCTAGATCTGGCTCGAGGGTCCGACCTACAGGTAGTCATTTTTTCACTACCGGTAGTGACTTTTCATATTTCGTCATTAGATGGTCGTGTACCGGTAGTACTCGTTTCACTACCAGTAGTGATTATTTGGATTTTTGCCACTGATTCGTTGTCTACCGGTATTATTCTTTTATCCTACTAGTAGTGATTTATTTTATTTAGCCACTGGATGATTGTCTATCGGTGGTACTCCCTTCCACTACCAGTAGTGAATATTAGTAGTTTGCCTCTACATGATCTTCTACCGGTAGTACTATTTTTTACTATCGGTAGTCACCTGTTGTACAGTTTCATGATTTTTTTTTTAAAATAAAATACATTTGAGTTGTGATTTATGTTTATGATTATGAGTATTGTTTATAACAAATGCATTCGAATGATTTCAATAATAGCTCATTATTGATGATTTTAAATACTTGCATAGTACATTATTTGACATTTAAATTTTTAGCAAATGCAAAATTTACGTGTGTGTGAAATTTGAAAATAGTTTTGGGAATGATACGCTAGGATGTACCGGAATAAGTTGGCTTAGATTAAGTTCGAGGTGAAAGACCTAGATAACAACCGTGCGAGAAAATGGGTATGTCAATTTTTTGGTGAAAGTCCGAGAAGTAGACTGGTTATTGGGTATGTCAAACCTTCGGTAAAAGTCTGATAAGTAAGCCAGAATGAAGGAATGTCAAAACATTTGGTGAAAGCCTGAGAAGTTGATCGGATATTGTCTCACATACTTAGTGCAAGATGATGCCATATAAGTATTAGCCTAAGTGTGTCATTCGAGATTATTGGGTTATTACTTTTTGATAAAAGTCAAAAATATTTAGAAATTATTGAATTATTGCTTTTTAAAAAAAGCCAAAATTTTTTAGAAATGATTGGATTATTGTTTTTTTTGATAAATGAGATTTTAAAAAATGTTTGATTTGAGAAATCACAGATTGAAATTTAAAGTATATTTTGATATGAATGAAAACATACTTTATTGCATTATGTTTTCATTACTTGAGACATCAAACTCATTGTTAAATCTTTTTAAGGTAACTTACATTTACTATAAAATAAATTTTAAGTACCAATGGTTATCCTGAGTCGTGAGGTATGTGGATTGCCATTACTTTCATTTTGTCTACGAAATATGTAAATGTACTTTTGGGGACTGTAATTATTCTTTTAGCCGGTGTGGACATTGTCCATGATATATCATTTTTATTTTGTATTTGACAGCTCATAGATAACATGGTCCAACGGGAGGGATAAATTAGTTGTACTATGATGTTATGATAAGATGTAATATTATTTTCGCTAACTTTTCTTTGTATGATGTGCTTGCTTACGTGGTCGGTCTTGTGTTGACCAAGGCGTGACAACTTCACTATGCACATATCCAACCATAGTCTTTAATACTATCCATTAAGATGAATAATACGTATAGAAAATCGATCCGACTAGCCTAAGGAACACGACGAAGGAGAGTAACACATGACAAGCAATGTAAGTAACCTTAATCTATAAAGTAGAGTAAATTACTTTTTTATGATATGGTATATGCATGAAATTATATTATGCTATGAGAAACAAATCCATGGAATAGATAATATTATTTCGATTTTTTTTTTGTATGTATATGCCTATACACCACATGTTTCTACCTTTCAGGAAGGTATTCGGTGTCGTCCGGAACATATCGACTTATGGGTGGTGGTGAAATTATGTATAAACTTGACAAAGGACAGGAAGTCATAGTGCATCATGTATGTGTGCATAATGTATGTTTCAAGAATTATATTGACAATATAAGATGATCATTTATGACGTATGATACCCAACTAAGGGCGAGCACATGTACAAGTATGAATTTTGAATGAATTATTTCGAAACAGCAAATATTTTCTCTTACGCTATGTTACGTTACATTATACGCATCTACCATAGTATTTTATGTCTTTGATATATATATCAAAACCTATATTAGAGATTATGGTTATACGCGAATCAATCATGCTTAGCAGTATTGTTTCTGACAATGTTTCAGAAAACAAAGGCAATCAAGTGGAGTCGATCGATAGAACCCCATGTTTTGAAGTCAATGTTGAATAATGTAAACTTTAAGATAGATTATGTCATGTCATGTAACGAGAACAGTAGATTTGATTTTGCCTAGTTCGGACCAGAATGTCCGAGACCTTTTGAACAAGTATGTATTTAAATATGTATAAATAATATGACATGTACAATTTCTTTACCGATACGAGTATGTACTTTGAATGAATGAACTTAATACTGATTTTCTATTGGTTCTAAAAATAAATATATATGTTTCACTTTCGTACACGAAAAGAAAAAAAAATTTAAAAGAAAAAGAACAAAAAAAATTGGCATGACGTCACCCGACGCTGCGTGAAGCCTCGCAGGCGTGGGGGGTCATGACAGTAGCAAAGTACAATTTTGATATTAGATTTTGTTATATTTGGTGCAGATGCTCTTAGTTTACTATATCGTATAAAAAACACACAAATTTTACAGTCGCATCGTTTTAACTCTAAAATCCTACTCTACTCGCCAGTCGCCACCCGAGGGACCAAGGGTGGTGATCCAATGGTTAGAAGCTTACTTTCACGTGGTTTGGTGATCAAGAATATTTGGATTCGAAACGTTTGGGTGACACTTACAGGATGAGACTCGTGCGTTTAGGGTTTCTCTCTCTCTCCAAAAACCACTGAACCCATAGTTTATCTAGCATACAAATTGCCCATGAAAAATAATTATATGTATTTTATTCTATGGGTCTTGTTCATTATTCTATCACTTCTTTTTCTTTTTCTTTTTCTTTTTTTAATTAAAGAATGTAGTGAAGCTCAAAGAATTATTTTATTTTTATT
>BRYE01000021.1:9002543-9010043 GCA_030159115.1 Actinidia arguta var. hypoleuca
TTCTCATCAAGACCGCTTTGTTCCGTGACGTCTTAGCCTGGTACATTGTCTCCAACTTTGTTTACAACGCACAAACACTCGTCTTCTGTACTACATAATGGAATACCTTGTGTCCAACCCATTGTCTAATTTGCCCAATTATTTTCTAGTTCATCTTCTTATATTCCTCATCCTTCATCTCTGTAGGTTTAAATCCCTTATTCTCTAACGAGTTGTACAAATCCTTGAAGAATATGATATATTTAATCCGTGGTTTTCATAATGCATAATTCGTGGTTGAAAGAATGATCATAGTACTTGAATGATTCTATGTCATCTTACTCTATCCAAATAGAATTAAAAAATCTAAATACTAACCTCGGGGATGAATCTGGAATGCTGAAAAATCTCAAAAAGGGATAAACTATCAAAATAAAAAAAATTAGAACCAAATCATCAAAAATAAAGACTACAGGGACCAAAATATAATTTCTGAAACTCCAAGGACTAAAATATAATTTTTTTAATCATCAAGGACCAATATGTAATTTACTAAAACTTTAGGGACCAAAAGTGCAATTACCTAATCTTCAGGAATATTCCCTCTCAGCTTGGTTCAGTCAACGGCTCGATCAACGCATTTAGCGCTCAATTAACGATTCAATGACTGAGCAGCTCGGTCAATGGTTGTTTCGGTTCGGTCAATCGGTTGCCTATTAAATGGCGCGGCTTGTCAACTATTTAGCACATATTATTGAATATAATTGATACATTTTCTCTTGTTTTTGTATACTTGCACATGTTAAAGCATTCAATTTAATTTATTTTGTTTGCAAATTATTTTTCTGAGTTGTGTAGGAACTTTGGCGTTAAAGACATCCTCCTAGCCACGTTTGTGTATATCGAGAAAGTTATGATGAAGTCAAATGGCTAGGAAAAGCTCCGAAGTGGCAATGTGGGACCCAAAGTGAGACTTGGGCAATCAAAGCATGTAACTACCGATAGTAAATAAGATTATTCACTGCCGGTAGTGGCTTTGAGCACTACCCGTAGTCCATATTTTCAGAGACGAATTCCAGATTATTTACTACTAGTAGTGGCTTTGAGCACTACTGATAATCCATATCTTCAAAAACTAATCCAGGTCCAAGCACTCCAAGTAGTGAACTCAAGTACTAACGGTAGATAGGGCATCCAGTCAGCTCCAAAGACAAAAGAACTACCGGTATTGGATTAAAGCACTACCAGTAGTGAAGTCTAAAAACAGATCTTTACACAACTTTTAGGAGTATTTTTGTCTTTTCATTAGGATTTTTTGGCGCCCTATTTAAACAACTTTTCTGAGATTCTCAGGAGTTTTTAATTTTAGGTTTAACTCCATTTTTAGATCTAAAAGTTCTTGTAGAAAGAGAAAGAGACGAAGAAGTGGGTTTATGTATTAAAAATTATAGATCTTCAAATTTTTCACTCTCATTTGCTCACTTATAATTGTAAGAACTTCTTATTGTTAATTTCAAGTAATTTCAATTACTCTTAACTACTTGTTGTGCTTTTTGGCTTTTCATATTTCTTGTCTTTTTAATTTTTACTCTTAGTTTATCTTGTTTATGGTAGATCCACCATTAATGATGAACTCTATACCATTAATGGTTGGCTAAACTATTTGGTTTAGTCCAAGAGTTAGATTTATTTTTGACCTAGGTTTGGTGAGTTTATTTCTATTAAATGATTTAAATGATTGTTTGTGAATGTTTAGGGGCAAAATCTTTCGGTCTTAACTAGGGTTGTATATACCTTTGATCATGTTTCAATAAGCTTGGCTTGGTACATGTGATGCTTAGTTTTCTTGCACTCTAAGTGTTTGATAAAATGTCTTAAAGCCCTTAATCATTCACAAACACTCATTGGTATGGAAAACATGAATTTAAATGCTTGTTTGTGAGTACTTAGGGACAAAATCTTTCGATCTTAACTAAGGTTGTATATATCTTGGTACATATGATGTTTAGTTCCCTTGCACTCTAATTATTTGATAAAATGTCTCAAAATCCTTCATTTACAAACACTCATTTGTATGGAAAACATGGTTTAAAGCTAAATCTTCTAATCAATATTATAGTAAAAATGAGAGGTGGTTGAGTTGAAATGAGAGAAGAAACTCACCTACCAAAGTTAAAAAAAATCGAGCTTTTGGACCTTGTCTCTTTTAATTTTATGGTTAAATCACCGTAGTATAAACGAAACCAACATTTTTCAAACCAAACCAAAACCAAAACATTTTTCAATCGAGCTTTAATATTCAATTATTCGTTTACTCATTATAGAAAATTCGGCTTATCATTAGTTCCTTATGGAGAATTGACCTCGTGTATTCCAAGTATTATGCTGCATTGACCACATGTTTCTACGCTTGAAAACATACACATTTGGGAAACAACCATTGGCTCAGCTTGGCACGTGGCGGCTCTGTCAGCGGCTTGGCACGTGGGAACATGGCGCGTGGCGGCTCTGTCAGTGTCTCAACACGTGGGAGCGTGGCATGTGGCGGCGCGTGGGCCTAACTAGTCTTCCTCGTCTTTGGCGCGTGTGGCGCGTGAAAGAATGTAGATTTCACGCTCAATATTCAGCTGACGCGTGGGGGCGCGTGCGGAGGTCGTTTTCGACACGATTGCCTTTTGTAGCTTTGTCTCAAAGAGAGGAATCTTGTGGTGTTCTCAAAATATAATTCCGAGTAACTTTGGATATGAACATGATGCAAGATCTACTCCGTTATTCGCATAAATTGCTCTAATGACTCGAACCTCGCTCTGATGTCACTGTTGGGTAAAAAATGACTCACTTTACCCTCCACTATCCAGATCGACTACACACTCATAAAAGACAATAAAAATTTATGTGGTTCGACCTGTAATGCTTACGTTCGTGAAGATAAATTAATAATCCACTGATCGAACAAAAAGGATTACAATAGGAGGAGATACAGTCTATCAACTCACTCTCACTCAATCACCTCTCTTCTCTCAGCCATCTCTCAATTCCTCTAACCCTAATTCTCTATACCTTTTACTATTTACAAGGCAAAACTAGAGTTAGAAGCAAAGCTTGGGCTTGGGCTTGGGCTTGGGCTTGGGCTTGGACCCAAAAAGTATGGACTAGACTCAACATAACCAAGGGACAAATTGTTTGCAATCAAGGACAGACCCAAAAGTGGCCCAGCGGCAGTGGCCGCTACCATCGGATTTTTGAAAAATATTTTTTTTTTCCAAAAAAAAATACCAGAAACCCATTTAGCTTTGGGCCTTACTGCCCAAGTTCAACACTGAACAAGCAACAACCAATTTGGCCCTTTGGGCTTTGGCCCAATAGGCAAGACCAATACCCTAACTCAAACCCCAAATCCCAATTCTAAACCACTCTCTTCTCTTCTGAGTTCTGAAACCAGTCTCTCTCTCTCTCTCTCTCTCTCTCTCTCTCTCTCTCTCACGACTCTCGTTCCTCTCGTCTTCATCTCTGACTCTGTTCACTCTTTAAATCACCCTCGTCTCACTTTTTCTCACTTTCTCAGAGGGGTGGTTCGGCCTCAAAGGTCCAGTTCCTGCTCCACCATGCCTTTGGTGACTCCGACTTCTCCCCCACCAGCACCTTCTCCACCCACCTCAAGACCAGGTTCCTCTCTCTCTCTCTCTCTCTCCCTCTCCTATTTGGTTGCTTAGAAAAAAACCCTAAGGAAATTGGGAACAGGGGACGATTTTTTTTTTTGGAATGTTGAAGGTATAGAGGGGCTTATCGTCTGGTCTATTAGCATTAGAATTTTTGGGATCTGTGTTTTATAAGTAATCTGTTGTTTAAATATTTTTGTATTTTTGCATATATTTAATATTTAATTTTGGTTCTGCAGTTTCAGTCTACGCCAAACTTTCCTAAAACTACCGCGTCGTGAGAGAACCTTAAGATTCAGGTTCTGTATTCAAACTTTTACTTACTGAATAGAACCAAATCGTTTATATTATGTTTTTCTTACGTTGTATTTTATGAGTGCATATATAGTGGGGGTTATGTGAGTTGTATTTATCTGCTTCTTTGGTACAATATGCGACTTTTGATTTTGTATGATTTGGTTGGTTAATGTGTCCTGAGGTTTCATAAAATATTTAATTTTGGTTCTGTTTAACCTTTGTTTTTAAGAATTTGCTAAGTAAGGAAAGATGAACAAGTTCAAAATTGTGGAATTTGCTTACGTTATGGGAGAAGGGGTGTTGGGTCAAATGGGATTAGCCAATTAGGTGAACTTGAAATGAAGATGGACTAAAATCAAAAACAATTCCGCCTCTATGCAATTTTTTCGCCTCTATCCAAATGGGAAAAAAAAATTATTTCTTGATATTTATCATCTTACCTTTATGCAATTACTCAAGAGTATTTTTTCGCCTTCACTAGACAAAATTCCTGAGTCCGCCACTGTTTGCAATTCAGTTTTCTCCAATCATTTTCCGCTTTACTTCATTATTATGCATTCTTTCATAAATGTCTAAATTTCCCATATCAACACTGAAAAGAAGCAAAAACATGATGAGGGACTTAAATTAGCAAAAGTGTTGATGCCAATATTGTGACTTTACGTAATGAAAATAAAGACTGAATATTTTTTTTTTAATAAAGGTAGAGTGTTATCATCATCAGTTAGCCAATCAAGTTAAACATAAGAACTTCATTAATAAAAAGAATGTCACTCACTGTACATAATTGGGTCACTTCGTCTCTTGGTAGCACGTTCGTTGAGTTTCATTAATTTTTTACCACACACGACGACACATAATTATATGTTTTTGTGTTAATACACTTGGAAGGTAAAAAGAAAAAGAGTGAAACAGTTCAGTGACAAATATCATTCTTGACTACAAGTTACATCTACCATAAGGGATTGTTTCAACAGGCATCTAAACCTCGTACTCATATAATATTGTTGATATTTTCCTCAAAACTATTCGTTCAATGCCACCACATAGGCACCTAAATTTAGAAACTTCAACTAAACACTCCAAACTTGTACAATATTTTCCAATTAGGTACTCCTCTCAAAATTCAAGTGAGATTCATCAAAATCTAAATGAAAAATTATAATTTCTCCCTTAAAAGAGTCTTTTCCAATTTGGCCAAGTTTTAATTTTTTACGTTGAGTCCCATGAGTTTTTACACTTTCTAATTTGATCAAATTAATACAATATTGTGACGAAATCTATCACACACAACACCACATAGACCCGACCCAACCCTCCCAGAACCCAACCCAACCTCCCCCTTCCCTCCCCTCCCCTCCCCTCCCCTCCCCTCCCCTCTTCCCTCTTCCCTCTTCCCTCTACATCTCTTGGTTCAAACTAATTTATTGGCACTAGTTTTACCAACCCAACCTACCCCTCCCCTCTTCCCTCTCCATCTCTTGGTTCAAACTAATTTATTGGCACTATTTTTATTTTAGACACACTGTCACCGCACCAAAACTGGTTGAAAATTTAATTTTTATTACGAAAACTAACCCTACCGGGAAAAATTGAGATAAACCTGCTCATTTTAAGGGTGGGTAGGGCCCTGTCAGAATGGGGCAACTTGCCGAATTTTGGATTCCCAAAACACCACAACTTATAGTGCCCTTTCTACAAAGTTTGCCATTAGCTCATGTTCATAATTAGAACCATTCATCTATAGAGCCTATGGCATCTACCTATACAAAAAATCAAATCGATCAGACATTAATAGTCATATGATCAAGCTCACCCTAAGGGCACTGCAAGGACCCCAATTTGCCATCCCTGCACGCCTACATGTACATGAAGGAGTTTGAGTGGTTCTATTTCCAAAACAAATTAGTTAATTCTAAGGAGATGAATAACTAAAGGGTCTAAATCCGAACATAAATTGGATTTAAAGGGCCTGAATACAAATCTGTACCACCAAATCAATAAAATAAATTGGATTTGAAACCGGGCATTGTGTCTAAAAGAAGGGGAAACATACCTACTACAGGAGACATAATATCCAAACCACCGCTTCCTGGTGTCATTGGTTGCCCTCCAGGAGTGCCAGGAAGGTATAAACCTGAACTTGGCGTCATCGGCTGTCCACCAGGAGTAGATGGCAGATATGGGCTTGGGGCATTTACTGCACAGACAAAGTGGTAAAAAAAAGAGTTGCACATCAGAAAAAAACAAAACAAAAAACATAATTTGCATATAAACTGATCTTTTTATTACCATAGGCATGATTGCTATCCCCTGGTGTTCCAGCTTCACTGTAATTCCCGCCCGGAGTGTTGGCCCAACCTGAACCAGGAGTAGGTGACTAGTATGTTCTTGAAGGAGGACTTCCTGGCTGAGAATTTAGAGCAATATATTCAAATACCCCACACAACGAAAAAGAAAAAAATCCACTTAGCTGAACTCTGGCATCAAGTTGGGTGAGAATTCTCACCTGATACTACGGACTTGTCCCCCATGAACCAGGGTTTCCATCCTCCCAACTATCCCTGGTTTGCAATCAAGAGAAGCATAACTCTTTTTAAGAAATACATTCAATAAATGGTACCACCAGAAACTAAAGCGACGAAAACATATTAACCCTGAATATAAAGCAACACAAAATATAACCTATCCACGCCACCCCCATTCAACACAAAAAGCAACTTTTTGGTCATTCAATCAACATCTTTGTGGAGTATATAATAAATTTGTCAAAATAATGACATATATGGTATTCCAATCACTATTCAGTTGATGTCATAGATGGACAGTCAATCTTACTAACGGACGATTGACGTCAGGGGTACTTTGCGTATTAACTCAGAACCTCAGGGGTGGTCAGTGTAAAATGATGAATCTGTTATAAGTTTCAAACCTCAGGGGAGCTCGGTGTAATTTCTCAAACATCAGAGGTACTTTGTGTATTAATCTGAAACCTCAGGGAGGTCAGTGTAATTTACACTGAACTTTTACCCAATCTCTCATAAATACTTCTCTTTCGAAATATAATAATTAGACCCTAGATATTTACAAAGATTTTCAATTCTACCCTGATATCAACTTCCATCAAATAATTGACAGAATCGTCCTAGGTAGACCCTGATGTGGCTAACACCCACATTTTAGATGGAAAGAATTTGAAAACGTTTCAAAATACCTCATGAATTTTTGATCTAATGTCTTGAAAACACCTCACATCATTAAAAAAAAAAAACATCAAATAGACCCCTAATATTAACAGAGATTTTTCAATTTCACCCAAATGTTAACCTTTATCAATTTTGACGTGGCTTCAAAAAGCCATGGTAATAAGGAGAAGGGAAAACACAAGCTCGAAGAGTAATTTGTGCGCATTTATGTGTACGAATAAGAGTTACTATGTGTTCTACTATCAAGGACTCGTGGGACTCACTTCAAGTCACCCACTAGGAACTTCATCTATCAAAAACTCTACACTTCAATTGTTAATCACATAATTTGAAACACATGAGAATGGAGGAGTACGAGA
>BRYE01000021.1:9022543-9025043 GCA_030159115.1 Actinidia arguta var. hypoleuca
AGCGTACAAATAGTAGAGGAAACTTATAGTGTAAATTACCCTTTGGCCCTAAAGCTCCGCCAAAATAGGCTTACTAACCGAGCTATCGCATGAAAATATTAACCGAACTTGCTATAAAGCGACAGTTCGACGATAGCGCTTGTCCAAAACTGAAGCAAGATATTTCATCATTTCACAGCAGTAGTTGTTCGTCTTCTATTCGAGGGAGATGCGGAATGTTTTGAGTTCCTCTATTTCCAACCAAAACAAATTACTAGTTAATTTTAAGAGATGCATTAAAGTTATCTAGGTTCAAATATTTTCTTATAATTTATTAGTTCAAAAGTCTCACAATTTAAAAAAAAAAAAAAACAATTACAAAGTGATCAATCTATTTTCCCTCCAACAATGATTCATTAAATTGTATACAATTACTAAAAGAATCTTTTAGAATTAATTATTTAATATGTATTTTCGATCAATATGTTTCTTTACTTGAAAGTAGATTCGAACAATTGATAATCTATAAATATATTTTTATATTTTTTTACAATATAAAAAATGGTGATTTTTATTTTACACGCTCCAACTTTCACATAGATTCTATTGTCATCTTCATATTTTAATTTGAACATATTTAAACTTGAATATTGGACACAGTTGCAATGTGAACTCTCCGTCTATATTTGTTAGAATCTGTGAACGAAAATAACCGTGTTCCACAAAATGACCTATATAAAGGGGGGGAAATATTTTTTAGATGTATTTTTGGTGATAAAAATATTTTTTTTCTATTTTTAGTGAATTTATATCAAAATTAGATTAAAAAAATTAAATTTTGGACTCCTCTAGTAAAAAAAACCAAAAAAAATATAAAATTTTGTTTAGAAAGTGAAAAAAATCCACCGAAGACAAAAAAAATATTATATTTTTACTAATTCGAAAACTCCAATGTGTTGATGTGCGTGGTGCATGTCTATTTTCGTCAATAAATTCTAACGAATATTGACAAAGGATCCACATTATAACTGATTCATTCATTTTATTTTTATTTATCGATATATTTTCTCCACAATTTATTATATTTGTGCAAATTATTTGTTTTACTTCACCATTATTTGACACAAGTGTATTTAACTATTTTGTAGGTTCAATGGAGCATAAAAGAGGTCGAAAGAGGCGAGAAATCGAGTCGAGAGTGATTGAGAGATGGTTGCACTGAGTTTAGGGTTATTTTCAGCTCTGCCGATCGAAGGAGAGCAAAAGCAAAGTTCAACAACGCTCAATGGGTCGGTGACCTATCCTCAACTAGTAAAAGAGAGCAGAAGCCATTAGATGGGGTGTCTCAACCAGTTGAATGTAAATAGAAACATCATACAGAAATTTCCAAGCGATCAAAGAATGATCCTTAATCGATTGAACCGAGAGGCAGAGGAGGAACAGGGCAACATCTCGACCTGTTGAACATGATCCTCAACTGGTCAAGAACTAAAGAAACCCAATGATAAAGAAAGGAGCTAGACCGGTTGGGAAGCAAAGGAGGAACAAGGCAACATCTTGACTGGTTGAACATGACCCTCAACTAGTCGAGAACTGAAGAAATCCAATGGTGAAGAAAGTATTTAGACCCGTTGGGACTTTGTTCCAACCAGTCGAAGAATGAGGCAAACCCTCAAAGTCAACATCGAAGACCCCTTTTAAGGGCATTTTGGTATTTTTTACTCCCACATCTTTTAAGGCCTATACATATGGTAGGAATCATAGCATGAAGAGAGCTTTTGGCACAAGTTTGAAATATTTTGGAGAATTCTTAGTCTCTAAGAATTCTTCCTTCTTCACTACTTTTTCATTTCTTTAATTGGCATTTGTAGATTGTACTTTTAACTCATTTGGCTACTTCAATTGGTTGTAAGTTACACTTTCATTTTGATTTTGATTGTTGAATTTAGTTAATGATGTTGAAGTTTTATTTCTCTTTCCATCTTCTTGTTATTTTTCTAAGTATAATGGTTAGTTTTTCATACATGACTGAGTATTCCACATTCATGGAAGGCTAAATCCTTAAGTTTGGCCCGAGGATCATGTCCTTCTCCAAACCTTAGAATGGGTTAGCTGCTTCTCTTCTCCATATGGTTTCAATACTTTTCTATGATTAATTAATGGTATTTTTAAAATCAAAATTTGAAATTGTATGCATATTTGATTATTTGCAACAAGTCTACTTGGTACAAGTAATGCTTTAATCTATTGCACTCTGAGTATTTGAAACATTATATAACTCCATTACCAATCTCATAAACACGACTTTAGATACAAAATAGATTTTCAATGCAAAATCCTCTAACCAATATCATCATGCCTTGATATTTGATTGAGTACATAAAGAGATAAGAAATTAGAACATAGACTAGGTACTTGGACTACGCCATTTTACATTCATAATTTATATTTTATCTATATAATTTCTCAAAAATCTCAAAACAATCATGTTTACAATTTCTTCACTTGCAACAAAACTTAA
>BRYE01000021.1:9042543-9047543 GCA_030159115.1 Actinidia arguta var. hypoleuca
TTTTTTAAAACAAATATGATTCGATTATATGACTATTAATATTTAATCAGCCCGATTTTTTACGTAAGTGATTTTCTTAGTGTGCCACAGCTAGATAAATGACTCAGATAAACAAGAAGAGTCCCATCGCGTGCTAACTTTACGATAAAGTTCATATAATAAATTTTGAATTTTTTTATATTTAAGACTTACCGAAATTTCGGACGAATATTAACTTAATTACCCAATGGTTAAAAACTTGTAAAATTTGTTATCATTTTTCCCAACTTACTATTTTTATTCGACCCCAAATTTAGGTCTTGTTTGGACGCAATACTGTTACTGACTTTTAGTAAAAAATGTTTATCTAGACAAATTAATGAATAGGATGCAAGTTTACCCAAAAAGCCAACCAAAAAAAAGTTACCTCCAAGTAGGTATTTTCCACTGATTTTTACTTTTTCTACTTTTTACAGTAGTACTTTCGAATTTTGAAAGGTAAATATTAAGGGCAACACTAATTAAAAAAAGGTGTCACGTTCTGTTCCATATAAAATAACAAATTTGCTACGGTCTCAACATTTGGTCTCTAGATACATGAGATTCATACAGTCAAATGAATCTGAACTATTTATTTTAAATTTAATTTTTTTTTTCTTAATTCAATTCTGAAACTGCAAAATTTCTCATAAAATAAACCACACTCTTCAAAGTCTCAGAGATTAGAAAATAAACAATTTACATCACCAAGTTCATATAAATTTTGAATAATACTACTCTAGTAGAATTTTTGTATGACTTTTGTAAGGGGACAAAATGTACAAGGATAGAATCTAGTCACGCTAGGGTGGAGACCTCCGTGAAATTATCGCGGCAGAGACCTCCATGAAATTATCCCTGAAGAGCTAGCTCGGGGTTCTATGCGCCGGAGCTTGGTACAAATACTATCACAAAAAATCACTATCTGAGCTAAATATATCGCCACTACCGAGCTGTTGTTACCTGGCAGGCTCAGGGCATTAATTGCGCTGAAGCTCGGGCGAAGAATAATGACAGGCTGAATTACTAAGAGATGTTAGGGGACAAAATGTGTCTTACACGTCAAAGTCCTTTCTGACAACCCCATATCCGGGGGAAAACGTTGGTCAAATGATGAAGGGCTACCGGCCAGGCCGTAGGGGCATGACTGAGTCAGTCGCTTATTCATTGACATAGCGGGCGGCAGGCATGAGTGCACGTTGAGCTACATTCTGTCAGGTGACAAGACAACTAGCGTGTCAAGGCATGCGCCAAGTTGGACTACAAGAGGGGAACTACAGTTCTCACAAAGGTACACACACAATTTGGAACTGCTGGAGCATACTTACACCCACCTTCTCTCTAGATATACATTGCTTTTGATCATCTAACTTAACTGTCGGAGAGCCATTTTTCAGAAACAGCTCCGGCGACCTGTCTAACTGTTTCTGTGCTATAGCAAGGGAGGTGCCGAGCTGCCAATTGGTGCCATCCTTTACGACCACCTAGGGCCTCTGTAGGCGTCTATTCTCGATTTCCTGTCTATCCTCTCTCTCAACTAAACCCCACAACTTTCATGCGAGCTAATTTGACATTTTCTGGTCATTTCATTTCCAATCAAAATAGTCACTGCATGATTTTGGATGAGTTTATGTATAAAAACGTCCTTAAATTATTCTATTTGATACACAATACGGATGACCACAAAATACTCATAAATATATATATATATATATATATATATATATATATATATATATATATATATATATATGGTCTTCATGGGCAAGCGCCTCTACAATTTCAACGACATCGACCAACAATTCGACCCCGCAATAAACCCTATCTTCTTATCACAACTCAAAACCCATTGCCCGAGAGGTGGGGATGGTAATGCCCCGAATACCTCTCGACAAGGTGTGTGACAAAGTGTTCAACTACGAAACCCTGCTCAACGTTAAGGAAGAGTTCGCTACACTTGCATCCGACGCTAGGCTCAACGACGAGGCCATCACAAAGCAAGCAATCGAGTCGTATGTGGGGACGTCGGTTTCTAAATCGTCGTTTGGGTCAAGACAGGACTAACAGGGGAGAATTGGAAAAACTTGCAGTGTTTTTTTAATTGAGTCCTATTGGATTTGGCGTTGATTTGTGAACAACTCTTATAATTGGTATCTGTGCAGGGGTATATAAACAGTGGCACTACATTAACAAATCAATTTCTACATGAAATTATGGGACCAATGTTGACTGGTATTTCTATTATTTCTTTCATATACGAACCATTGCTTTCTATGAATCAAGTTTTAAATTACGGTATTAGTAACCGTAACCGTGTCGGTGATACGATAAGGTACTGATCGATATGTATTAAAAAAATCCATAGTGGAAGGCCAAGATCCTGATATATAAAATATTCACCGATATTTAAAACCTGAATAAATTGTCATGGTCATTATAATTGGTACCAATCTTTTTCTTATGAAAAGATCCAAGTAAAATTAAAAGAGTTAAACAAAATAAGAGACGTTCAAGTATCTATACTGACCAACAACTCTTGATTATCTCGCATAATCAAATCAAAATCTTGAGAATTGATAAACATAAAAGTGGTGAAAAATACAAGAAAGAGAAAAAATAAAACTTTTTTTTCTTCATTTGTTTAGCATAAAAATACAAGAAAATGCAAGAAAGTAAATATTATACTGTTCAACCTATATCAGCATGCTAACATAACTTTTATTTTCTTGCAAAAAATACAAAATTTATTTTTTAATTAAAATAGCCAATTATTATGTAACGTCACACTTTCTTGCAATCCATCGTATTTTCACTCTAGTCAATCGAACCTCTTAGAAGACATCAAGTCAACCGCAACCTTCAATACAAAAGGTTTGTATAAAGTTCGTTTATTGAGGAAGTTGTCATAACTGAACTGAAGTTAAAATTATTTATTTAAAATTAAAAGTTAAAAAGCTTGAAAATAGAATTTATAAAAATTAGCTTTTTTTAAAAAAAAATTAAGTTATTTTTAACCCATAAACAAAACAAAAATTGTATAGACAAATTTTTTAGTCAAAAACCTTATCTAAAATGATGGTTTTTGTTGTGGTAGAATTTTGGGATGGGCAACCAACAGTCAGAATTGCTCGTGACGGTCCTTGACCTCAGCAATTACTAGGGTAACCTGCACAGAATAACAAACATAATCGGTCAGGGCGAGGCCACTCAAAACTCCTCCGGCGTGGGAATCAGTCTAAGGCGAGTATAAGCTAGGCAAATAATCAGAGCTCTAAGAATGAGTCAGCCAAGGTTAAGTCGTAAATTGTATGTGTACCTTTTTGTGATGGGAGAGCGACCTTTTTATAATTAAAGAATAGAGAGCTGTGCGAGAAGATCACAGCGAGTTCTTCAGATAGATAATTATGAAAATAGATCCCGTGATCATCGGAGATAAAATAGGGTAATGTCATTTGGAGATCAATCCGCAATTATAGGCGACGTGATGGAGAAGGAATCTCACAGAGGTGGAGTCATGGAGATGGAGTCCTCATGGAAGTGGAGTCTTTGAACAAGCGAAGTGATCAACCTCGCCCACTGGCGAGATAGAGAACAACTGGCGTGCTCACAAATACTGGCGAAGTGAGCAACTAGTGTGGCGATGCAGTTGGCGATCAGGACAGATATAGGCGAGGTAGTCTCTTCGGGTGATGTGTCTATCTTACAAATTCAATAGGTGGAGATTTTACTCCACATCAGTAGCCCCCTACTCGAGATATCGAGGTAAAATATTTGTAATCTTCAAGTAGAAAATCAAGTAACTACCTTTTGATGAAGCATGCAATGATGATACTCCTTTCTGGGAAGCCACGTGAATGAGAGCATTAATGGAGAAATAACATTTTGGCGGGAGTGACGGTTTTGACCTCATAATTTGAAACGTCGCTTGATCCCGACTATTAGAGTAGAAAGATCCCAGTGTGCTGCTTATAAATAGGGGATTCTACCACTCATTTGTACTATTTTGCTTTTGCTATCGAACTACTACTCTTGCTCCGACATTGATGGTGGTAGAACCCCCTATTTAGAAGAAACACTAAGGGTTGGGATCTTTCTGCCCCAATAGTCGGGATCAAGCAACGTTTCGAATTCTGAGGTCAAAATCGTCACTCCCGCCAAAATATTATTCTACCATAAATGCTCTCATCCACGTGGCTTCCCAGAAAGGAATACCATCATTGCATGCTTCATCAAAAGGCAATTACTTGATTTGCTACTCGAAGATCCCAAGTGTTTCACCTCGACATCTCGAATAGAGGGGCTACTGATTGGGGTAAAATCTCCACCTATTGAATTTCTAAGATAGGCACATCGCCCGAAGAGACCACCTCGCCTGTATCTGTCCTGATCGCCAACTGCATTGCCACACCAGTTGCTCATTTCGCCAATATCTGTTAACACGTCAACTGTTCTCCATCTCGCCATTGGGCGAGGTTGATTACTTCGCTTGTTCAAAGACTCTACTTCCATGAGGACTCCATCTCCATGACTTCACCTTCGTGAGATCTCTTCTCTATCACGTCGCCAATAATTGCAGATTGATCTCCAAATGGCATTTTCCTATTTTATCTCTGATGATCATGGGATCTATTTCCATAATTATCTATCCGAATATCTCGCCGTGATCTTCTCACACGGCTCTCAATTCTCCAATTGTAAAAAGGTCACTCCCCTGTCACAAAAAAGTACACACACAATTTATGATTGAACCTTAGCTGACTCATTCTGAGAGCTCTAATTTTTTGCCTAGCTTTTACTCGCCTTGGACTGATTCACATGCCGAAGGGGTTTTGAGCGGCCTTGCCCCGGCCGATTATGTTTGTTATTCTGCGCATGTCACCCGAATAATTACCGAGGTCATGAGTAATTCTAACTGTTAGTTGCTCATCCCAAAATTCTACCACAACAGTTTTGTTACCAAATGAGACTAACTATAAACAGCA
>BRYE01000021.1:9052543-9060043 GCA_030159115.1 Actinidia arguta var. hypoleuca
CTCCCCTAAATCTATATGTAGGGTATACTGTCCCATTGGGGCCTGGCCTGGCCTGGATTAGGGTTCATAACACATGACATGTGATGGATCCGCACATTCTGTCTCAACCAAAAACCATTATACCTGCCAAACCCAATTCAAATATACAAACCAAAAGTAATGTATTTGAGTTTTTGAAAGGACCAAGCTTATCTACAGTCCAAAAATGGACTGCACTGGTTTGGTCAAAATATTTTGGGCTTTATTCTGATTCTATTTTGATAACTCAAATCATTCATGTTGTAAAACTCATTGAGAACTTTAATATCATAAAAAATTACGTTGATCGGATATAAATTAATAGTCGATCAATACCAATTTATTTAAAGATAAATTGGTATAATCGTGTGTGTGACACTCATTATTTAAGTTATAAAATAATACTAAACATATACTGAACTATGCCCGATCAACTTGATTTCTTACGATAATTATTTTTATTATAAAATTTACAATATAACGATTTAGATCATCAAAATGAACTCAAAACGGAGTTCAAAATGCTTAGACTGCACGAGTGCACTACATTTTTAGACTGCAGACAAGCCAGGTCCTTTTTGAAGCTTGTATCAGATGGCCCAAACTTAGACAAAATAATTTAACAAGTATTAGCAAAGCCATTAGATTCGGAGGGTAATATAGTACTTTCAGGGATTTGGGGATTCATGTAGTGCTCCAAGTCACTACTTTCCATCTGTAGTGCCTTTTCGGTGGCCTCATTTCGAATTCATCTTCATGATTTGAATTGTTCATTTTATAAAGTTCATTGAGCATATAATCTATGCAAAAAATCAGATTGATCGGATATTGGTAGTCACGTGATTGTATCGCGTTTGGTTTATATTTTATTTTCAAAATCATACTTGTTATTTATTTATTTCAAAACAAATATGCTCGAATCATGTGGATATTTCCATCAGATTTGTCTTAAAGATTTGGTACTCATGATCGGCTAGTTGAAAGTTTGTTTGAGATCAGTTCGTTGATAAACAAACTATGTTCAAACATATTTTTAAAACTTGTTAAATTTTCAAATCAAACTTGAATAATTTACTACTCGGCTTGAGAAGTTTATATTGTTTAAAAAATTCAAGTTACTCAAACTCGGCTGGTAATCGATTCTCTTGATAAACATACTAAACTTGAACATATTTTTAAAACTCGTTAATTAAACCAATGCACGCCTTTCAGGCTATTCTTTTATGCAATGTGTAGTCTTGTTGGTTTTATGCAATATGGCTCCATTCATGTTTGTGTTTTGAAAGCTTGTAGACAGTGAGTTGAAGAGAAAGAAACTCAACAAATTTTAATTTGAAAGGACAATTTCTTTGATTTTCTAATATGGGAAAAGAGTAGACTAATTCGCCTCCCCTCCATAGCGGTGTGCACGACAAACTCAGTTCTTGAAAGAATAGACTAATTAGACCAATGCACCAGCACCTCTTATTTCCTCCGCTTTGCAAGTAAAGATCATTGTGGCCGGGGCATGTTTTCACCTTAGCAAAGAACGACTCCTTGAGATGTTATTGAGTAGGGTCTTTGGCGAGGATATTTGCAATATTTAACAAGCCTAAGGTTGCTTGGCCAGAAAATCCCTATGATGCTCAAGTGAGAGACTGATTTTAGAGATAAAAATAATGTACTCAAAGATGAGTGTGTATCTTTAACTATAGCTTTGACCCTTTTTTACAGTACTCCTCGGAGTTTCAGTCCTCTTAGGACTCAACCATATCACCTGATAGAGTCCTCCTCTTTTCAGGTATTGGCATCTTAATCCAATTATTACCCTTCATTGTGAACTATTATCTCCACCATCTTAAGCATCTTCTAGAACATTCTAGATGTGATTGGTTTCACCTTTGAGCCAAGCCCTACTTACGCCCAACCCGACCGAGTATACTTCTAGCCTAGCCCAATCCGGCTAGTCTAACCCAACCAAGTATGCTCCGGCTCAGCCCAATCCAACTAGTCCAACCCGAACATTTTGGGTCTACAAATTTGACCAACTTCATTTGCCCCTAGCCTTTGGCAGATTAGCTCCAAGAACAACCGGCAAATGCTGCTTAGGCTCCGTTTGGTAATGCTTAAAAGCCAAGTTTTTTTTAAGCTTGTTATCAAAAAAGCCAATATTTTTTGACTTTTTTATTTTTGTGGCTTTACTTTAGGTAAAATTAAGCAAAAAAGCAAAATCAGAAAAGCAAAAAAGCCAACTCTGATTGTCTTTTTGCTTATTTTAAGCAAAAAATCAGAAAAAAAAACTAAAAAAAACTGGTACCAAACAGGCATTTAGTCTAGCTCACAATTGAGCCAAACAACCCAAGAAACTAGGCCAAATGCTTTAACATAACTTTCAAGACAGAAAAAAAAAAAAAGTTATTGTGTTTGTACTAGATTTGGTAACTAAATAGAGAGAAGACACCTAGCACCTTTGGGCAGTCAAAGCTAAAGTCAAAGGAAGTCAACGAAAAGTCAAACGAGTAAGAGGATAGAAGATGGGGTTGTAAGCAATAGATTAAGGTACGCACACATAGGATCAGGTCCTAATAAATAGGAGCCTTGTCTTAAAGAGATCGTGGCCATTCAGCCAACCAACTAGGATCTGATCAAATGTCTAAGAACAGTTTCAAGTCCTGAATAATAAGAAACAGTTGCCAAAAAGAACTAGTGTCATGAAGGGCTTGATTCAAGAGGTAATGAGCAAGGGGGCAGTTATCCATATTCCTTAGACAACTCCCCACGTCCATTATTCATGAGAGCGGTTACAAGGCACATGGGACACTCAGCAGGCCAAAATCAGTGACATATCAAGCCTGGAGTGGTCCAAATTGCGTTAGAGGACATGTGGCAACAATCCAACGGTTCCATAGATTCTTGAAGCTCAATTTGAGTGTGTTCATGCCAACACATTAAGGAATCATGGGTTCATACCTTTAAATCATGAGACGCGTGTCAAACAAGAAGGGATAGTCAAGTTATAAGTCATAACTGAATCAACACTTTTATAAGTATCAATACAAGTTTGCAAGACTTAGTAAAGGCTCTTCGCCAATCAATCAATCTTATATTTGTTTCAACGATTATCAATTGTCTTTCAATTTTGAGTGTTGTTACACTTAATCTCAACGACTTTATATCAATTTCGAGCAATGTCTACTTTAATCTTAGTTGTATCGCGCAGTTTTTCCGCGAATGTAATGGTATCAGCTTTGTTCATATTTTAAGTGTTCTCAACTTCTTAGTTTTAGCACTTTTTTTATCGCACTTAGAGAAATTAGCAAATCCTTAACTACAAAGGCAAACCACAAACCATTTGTAGTATTTTCTTTGGCTACACACCTTTTATCCAATTGAAATTCAAATCCTGGTGCTCACATCAATCGTTTAACCATTTAAACCATGCACTGTCTTGACACGTCCGCACACACTTGTTCAGTCCTCACCCGAAGTATTTCCAACGAAAGCGAAACATATTGCTAAAAATATCTGCTGATGGATTTCCAACGAAAGCGAAACATATTGCTAAAAATATCTGCTGATGGATTTCCAACGACCACCATCAGCGGCCCACCAAGTCATATAAGTTGACCCACTCAAGTGTAATTAGTAGAAGTTTTCACTTTTTAAAGTGAGAGTGAAAAAGGTCGAGGAAATTGCCTTAAGACAAACTGTCGTTTCTTCTTGGCATACCGCTCATGGGACCAGGGCGGCTCAATATTTTTGGAGACTTAGCCGACAAAATCTTTATAGAGACTATTGGTATTCAACGTTGATTTTAAAAAATATTTTAAGGTTAGGGTCGGAAAATTTGACCCACTTCAATCATTTTAAGTTGTTTATGAAGAAAGAATGTATCGCTACTTAACTAGTGTCAAATATATAAAATAACGATCAAAATGCCGGAGGATTTTATCCGCAGAAATGAATTTATGGATGTAGATCAATAGACAAAGGGGCCATGCTTTCTATCTCCAGTTATTCAATGTGTCTACTCAATGGAAAATTACAGATTGAATGAGTGGAAAATAAGGGTTCACTTCCCAAATTTTCTTAACCCATAATTCCACGCAAGATGGTACCGTCAGAGTTACACGCCTAACATTTGTTCCTAGTCACTCGATAACTAAACTTAATGATCGATCAGATATTTAATGGCTGGAATATCAACCTTTAATTCTCCCAAAGAGAGCTCTTGTTCCTTCAAGACAAAGGAATCTAAATGTCTGAATTCTATGGTCAGTGTCAAGTGTCAAGGCAATATTCGGGATTTAAATCTTCTACATTCCATGAATGAAATGGAGAGGTCCATTCCACTCCTTAAGATCTTGAAAATGCATTAATAAAAAAACAAAAGTTTTAAATTTTGCCACACCAACCAAAATTGGAAAACCTAAAACAATATTTAGTTTCCCAAATTTCTGAAACACAGCAAGATAGTAGCAAAAAGAATTGGGTAAATTTCACCAATAGCCCCCGAATTCTATTAAAATCACATTATCGCCACTTTTATTATCTAAAATTATGTTGCACTCCCTTACTTGATTATTTTATGTAACAGTTTAGTCCAATTTATTTTTGAAGGTCCCAATGGAAGTTGAAGGTAGTTGGAAGGTGGGAGGTGGAAGCTGGTGGCTTCTCTCTTTGTGTTTTTCGCTTTCCCCTTTTTATCTTGAAAATTTGATTAATAAAATAAGGGTATTTTTAGTAACTCTATCTTTAAGTCAAATAGTTTTAACTGACCGAGGGTGTTAGGATGATTTTAAAAAATAAAGGGAATGCAGTGTTATTTTAGATTAATGCAAGAGGTGTCAATGAAGTCTACCCATACTTTTTTGTGCTTCTTGCTAACTAAAACGACATAGTTTTGGGGTGCTTATTGAATGGCTCAATATGAGCCCTTCATTTGCCTAACTAGTGAGGTGTCATTGAAGGTGAAATACACACACAAAGAGTGCAATTAATCATGTGGAAAAGTGTATTACTCACCACCTCATTAGTGTAAAAAGTGTATTTTTATTGTTTTAAGTGGGGTCCATTCTACTTTTTAAGCATTTATTGTTCCTACCAAAATCTAGTAGTTGTAAGAATTGAATGAACCAAAGTCAATTTTCTTTTTAGTCTTGTAAATTTTTACTCCATCAATTTCAATTTATTTGACCGTTATTTCCTCTCTTGAAAATCACTAGCCTTAGTGATTGGTGTGTAAAACAATGCTCAAAACACAAGGTTTAAGATTTTTTATCAGCAAGTGTAAGGGATAAAATATACAAAGCTACAATCAGGTCATGCTAGGGCGGGAGTCTCCGCTAGGCTGTCACTATAGAGCAAGCTCAGAGGCCCTTCGCGCTGGAGCCCGGTGCAAACGCTATTAAAGATAGTCGTCGTCCGAGCTACACGTCGACTTCGAGAGCCAGGGCGATAACAAATACGTGACGTCGAACAAACGAAGAGTGTCGCCTCGCCGAGCCCAGTTCAGCATGGACCTTCGTAAAAAGCTCAATGCCAAAAGAAATCAAGAGGGCGATCTACGAGAGAAGCTCAACAGTCGAGTAGCCGGAGTGCAAGCCAGGACCATCGTGCATGTTGGATTGATAGCCACGACGGCAGTATCAATACAAAAGGGAACTGTCCCGAGATACCAGACTTCTTTTTCTCAATAAATTGAGGCAATGGACCTACCTGAAAAGTTCATTCCACCAAAGTTTACCCTGTACGATAGGAAATCGTACTCGATGTCCCTCATTAGTCACGTTAGATAGATGATGGCCCTATGGAATCATATGGACGCCCTGATGTGCCGAATGTTTCCATCAAGCTTGGGGGACCTCGGTTTGAAGTGGCTTAACAAGCTACCCATTGGGTCAATTGAAAGCTTCCATCAGCTCACCAAGTCATTCGTGGCTCGGTTCGTAATCAACACGAAAGTGCCAAAGGGCGTCAGATCATTCTTGACGCTGACGAAGGGTAAAATCAAATCAATTAGAAACTATACCAAGAGTTATTGGGAAACATACAACGAGATAGAAGAGTACTCCGAATAGTTGGTAGTGGCGAGCTACAAGCTCGGGTTGACTCCCGAAGAGAGGCTCTAGGAAAATCTGACGCTCGATCCTCTAATCGACCTTCAGGACCTCATGTCTCGGGTTGAGATGGTCGCTCGATTGGAGGACGACGTCAAACAAGCGAAAAAGGTTACGGGGACAATGAATCGGAGCAAAGGTCCGTTCAAGAAGCAAAAAGAGAGCTCGATTGACTACGAGAGCTAGGAAAGGCAAAGTATTAACGTGGTCTTTAAGGAGCTAATCTACAAACTCGTTGCCTAGATTCGAGACAAATCGTAATTCAAAAAGTCCGAACCAATGGAAGGTGACCCCAAGAAATATAATCAGCGTTGGAAGTGTTCCTACCACGATGAGAAAGGACACAAAATAGAAAATTGTCGAGCTCTAAAGGTTTTCCTGGACCAACTAGTCCGAGACAGACACTTGAAGGAGTTCGTTGACGAAGAGAAGTCTCGAGTAAAGAAAGCCAAGGTCAGACCAAATTTGAGGTTCAATCGAGGTGATGATGACGAGCAAACCAAAGCCATGGATGAAGACGAGGATCTACCCCTGGGTACTATTCACATGATCAGAGGCCCGAATCACCTGAATCTTGAAAATAAGATTCGGGGAGAGACCTGAATGATAAAGTAAATGTACAAGGTTCTCTCAGTTCAATCGCCGACTGAGAAGCCGAGGCAAACAACACCTGAACCAGGAAGCATTACGTTTACCAAGGCCGATCTTGAGATGGTGCAGTACCCCTATTCTGAACCCTTGGTTATCCAACTCAGAAAGAACAACTACGACGTGAAACCTATCTTGATGGACATGGGAGAAGTTCGGTTAAGGTGATGTATTATGACCTTTTTAAACAGCTTAAACTTACTCAATTGGATTTAAAACCTTCCCGAGCTCCCCTGGTTGGATTCTACGCTCAATCTTACTAGCCCTTGAGAACCGTAACACTTAGAGTCCGAGCTAGGCCACGTGAGGATTTGCCACACTTAGCAAAAATTCACAACAAGGGGAGAGTCAGCTGAGCTCAAGGGAGCTCCGAACTCTGTCCCCTAACACTTGCTAAACTATTCTGGGCAAAATCAAAAGAGGGTTAGTTGAGCTCACAACGAGCTCCAAACCTTGTCCCGCGAAGATTTGTCACACTTAATAAAAATTCAAAATAAAAGGAGGGTTAGTCGAGCTCACAGCGAGCTTTAAAACTTGTCTCGCAAAGATTTACCATACTTAGCAAAAATTCCCAAGAAAGGGAGAGTTAGCTGAGCTCACAATGGGCTTTGAACTCTATTATGTGAAATTCATTGCAAAAAGTCAATTGAAAACTGATCTCTAAGACTACCAAAGTACGATTGGGAAAGATTTTCATGGGATATTTTGCCGAGCTCATCTGAAATGAACTCTGCGC
>BRYE01000021.1:9095043-9100043 GCA_030159115.1 Actinidia arguta var. hypoleuca
TCGTGATCCACCACGAAAAAATTAAATTTCTTGTACCACTATCTTGGTGCGTGCTTCAACCTATACAGGCTCTTCTTCAATCCACAAACCATGTGCTATTTCTCTTTATGTTCAAATCCCTCTGGTTGGAGCATGCAAATTTCTTCACCCAAATCCTAATGAAGAAAAATTATCTTCTCATCTAAAGGTGTTAAGCGTGCCTTGCTGGCATGGCACATCACAAGCACAACACGAAAAAATCCAGCACAGGCATAGTTTGGGCACGACACGGTATAAATTGGGTATGGCACGGCACAGTCTGAGCGGGCACAGGGCACAAAAATGGTAGGGCACGGGCATGGCTCGGTAGTTAGCCTGGCACGATGACACGATCAAAGTCAAGCATGGCACGGGCACAGGCATGGCACGATAGTTGCCTTGGTTTGGCACGGCATGACACGGACTTAGTCAGGCACGACACGGGCACGACACAGTCTTAGGCTGGCATCGCACGGGTACAAAACTTAAGTGGCACGGGCATGGCAAGGTACGGTACGATACGATACGGTAATTGGCTTGATACGACACGGAAGTGACAAAAATAATTAATTATTAAATAAATTAAATTTTAATTTAATTAAATAAATTGACTTTCCATAATAAGAAAAAAAAAATTTAATGATTTTTGAAAAAAAAATTAAAAAAATAAATTTTGACTTGTCATGGCCCATTAAGCCATAATAAGTCCAAAATAAATTTTAATTAAATAAATTAAAATTTATCAATGTTGTGATGGACTCATGGCCTATAATAAGTAAAAAATAAATTTTAATTAAATAAATGGACTTGCTAGTTGCCATAATAAGAACAAAATAAGAAAAAATAAAATAAATTTTTTAATAAGAAAAGTAAAATAAATAAATTTTGACATGTTCATGGGCCATAGCCATAAATAAATACTAAAAAATATATTTTTATTAAATAAATTGACTTTCCAAATTCCATAATAAGAAGAAAAAAACTGATGAAAATTTAAAATAAAATTATGAATAGCAAAAATTAAAAATTAAAAATTAAAAAAAAATAAAAATTATTTTTTGATAATAAAAAATATAAATTTTAAATTTTTTTCTTATAGCCCATAGTAGACTATAGAAAGACAAAAATAAATTTTTAAAAAATACTTTTTTTATTTTAAAATGAGAAAAAATAAAAATAAATTTTTAAATAATAAAAATGAAAATGTTGATTTGAATTGATTAGTCAAAATTGAATTTTTGTAATTACATAATTGTATAAAAATTTAATTACATTATGCGTTAGCCACACAATCGCAACATAATTATGATGATTCACATCGTTCAATTTGTTTTATTGCTATTTTAACCACTCTCGTCAAATTTGAAGTCTAACGGATATTAACAGCCCCTTCGTCCGGGACATTGATTTATTTATTCATTATCAACCGATAATTTGTCTCCTTCGATCAAGTATGTAACGATAATTAAATCACTTCATTTTGTGCATAGAGGATATAATCACTCCTACTTAAATCTAGACGATTTTGATTCAAAAAAAATTGCTCTGATGGTCGTTGAGTCATAAATTATAGGACATTATTGTTCATAGATACACCAAATGTGATCCGATCAAGTGGTTGCCAACATTTGTTCACCACCATTTTCAGAAAAAATTATAGAATTGATAAGATATAAAATTGTAACTATTTAGATCGAATATTCGAGAAATTAAGTTTGCACCTGCCTTTCAATCCAATACATCGAACTTAATTGGTTCTAAACCAACCTATTATGCTATAGGATAATGTAAGATAGCCAAATGATCATAATACAATTATGACGATCCAAAATGTTCAATTTATTTGTCTTGTAGTTTTAATCAATCTCGCCAAATTTAAAGTCTATCGGGTATTGAAAGTACTTTCATCGGAACGTTGATTCATTAAAAATCAAAAATATATCTCATTTGATCAAGTACGTAATGATAATTAATTTACTTAAATATTTGCATGAAGGATATAAGCATTCCCACGTAAAACGTAAAACGTTCCGATTCGAAGAAAAATACTCTGACGACCCTCGAGTAATACAAATTTATGGCAAAATTTATTGTTTATTCGATATGAGAATTTTTTTTCCATTTTCCCATTTTCATCCTTTTGATCCGTTTGAAAGTTGGGCATGAGAAAACCATTTGACAACTTGGCGGTTGGGCCTTAATGGCTATTGCAGCAAGGCCATATCACTGTCAGAATTTCCTGACAGGCTACCCAGCAGGCAAAGCTATATCACATCCACAAGGACCACAACCACATGCCTCACACTCTCACAGGCTCAAAACTCCCTCACACTCTCTGTTTCTCTCTCTCTCTCTCATACAACTTTTTCCTGGGTTTTTTCTGGAAAATTGCTTGGTACGTCCATCCGTGGAAGAGAAACTTTATCCTCTTAGCAGGTACTCTCGTGCGTGCGCGTGCATTTGATGAGTGATTAAGGTTTTGAGTTATTGTGTTGAGCTTCGATTTCACCTACTAGAATTAACTTGTGATGTATTATTAATTCATGATGTTGGGGGTTTTGGTAGGACTGCAAGTGTTGGTGTTATTGTTTTGGAGGACTATTGTGTTGCTTTTGTGCATTTAATTCAATGAAATTTGGGTTTATTAAAGTCATTTAGTCTTTTTTTTTTTGGTTAAAGTCATTTATTTAACTCTAGATCTCAAAACCCAGAAAGAAAAAGTCATAGTAAATGACTTAAGGAGAGAGAGGGGGACGGAGGAATCCAATGATCTTGAGAAGATATAGTTAGATCAGAGTATCAAACTAAAAATTCTAGTAGAAAACACATAACTATCATCTCACAATGATCTTGAGAAGATATGGCAACCTATTATTGCATCCATGTGTTATTGTTCTTTATAGATCGGACCCCAATTGTTTGAGCCTTAAGTGGCCATGTTGTTGTGCAAGCCATAAGTGGCAATTCAGTTAAGTAAGCCTTAAGTGGCTACTTTTTTAAGATCTGGAAATATTTGCATTTGGATTGAATTGTGACTTTGCTTATTTTGAAAAGGTTGTATAAGATGGCAAGATGATTCTGTGTGAAATATCCATGGGTATTGTTCCATTTCCAACTCTTAATAAATAATCACAAGAAAAAAATATCTACATACAAATAATGACAAAATTATTAATAAACAAAGTAATTAAAAACTTTTTTAAAAAAAAAATGGGTATTGGCAATGAAAAAAAATTGGGTTAGCACAGCACGACACACTTAAAAAATAGACACGGCACAACACGACATGAGTCACATGGTTAAGTAAATTGGCACAGCACGACACGATTAAAAAACAGACATGGCACAACACGACACAATTAAAATACGGGCACAGCACAACACGATTAAGTAGACGGGCACGGCACGACACGAGTCACATGACTAAGTTAGCGGGTCAGCACAACACGACACGGTTACAAATTTGCATAGCACGACATGATTAAAAAAGGCACGGCATGGGCACGTTAAGTAAATGACCCCTGCCTGTCATAACACAAAGCACAATTGGCACGGAAGAAAAGTGGCATGGCACGACGGGCATGTTTGACACCTCTATTCTTATCTAATTGTTGAACCCCGAGATCCAAACTAGCTGCCAAACCCAACACTACTCAGATAAAACGCCTCTTCACGACTGGAGAGAAGATCTCATCGAAGTCGATTCCCTTCTTTTGACCAAATCCCTTCACCACTAAACGGACTTTGTACTTCACTAGCTTGTCACTATCCCTCTTCAGCTTGAACACCCATTTGTTCCTTAGCACCTTCTTGCCCTTATGAAGGTCAACCAACTTATAAGTATCATATTTTTTAAGAGAACTCCTCTCCTTCTCGATGGCTTTCATTCATTCATGAGCTTGGGTTTTAAGAAAGCTTTCTAGCTCCCCCTCATCAAAAAGTATCAAGTACTCGGAACTAGGATATCTGGTTGATAGTTGAGGTTCTCATAGTGATCTTCTTAGAACATGATTTGGATTTTGTGTTGGAGGGGGCTGCTCCCCCTACTCACACCCTCGGCATCAATTGCACAATCATCTTCACCATCAGCAACATCTTACTCGTCAATAACATCATGATGATCATATTCTTCATTTCTCAAATCAATAAGAAGGTCAATAACATCATGATGATCATGTTCTTCTGCTTAAACACCCATTTGTTCCTTAGCACCTTCTTGCCCTTATGAAGGTCAACCAACTTATAAGTATCATTTTTTTGAAGAGAACTCCTCTCCTTCTCGATGGCTTTCATTCATTTGTCTTTGTCGCCATGAGATTGGGTTTTAAGAAAGCTTTCTAGCTCCCCCTCATCAAAAAGAAACAAGTACTCGGAATTAGGATATCTGGTTGATAGTTGAGGTTCTCATAGTGATCTTCTTAGAACATGATTTGGATTTTGTGTTGGAGGGGGCTGCTCCCCCTACTCACACCCTCGGCATCAATTGCAAAATCATCTTCACCATCAGCAACATCTTGCTCGTCAATAACATCATGATGATCATGTTCTTCATTTCTCAAATCAATGAGGGCTCTCCAATTTTGTGTCGATCTACTATCATCTCGTGCTCACGAAAGGCTTTATCTCATCTCTTAATCATCTTCTTGTTCTCTAGGTCCTTAAACCTATACACAAACTATCCATCTCCAATATCCATCAAATACATAAGGCACTGTTTTGTCATCAAGCTTTGCCATCTACTCCTTCTAAACTTATGCAAACGCCTTGCACCCGAAGTATATAAGACACCTTTCTCGGTCTACACTTTCTCTGGTATATCAAACTCTAAATGAACTAATGGAGGTATGTTGATGAGATAGCAAGCTATCCAAATAGATTCTTCCCAAAAATACTTTGGTAACTTTGTCATATTCAGCATACATCGCATATTCTCAATAATGGTGCGATTCAATCGTTCAGCCACTCCATTGTGTTGTGGGGTT
>BRYE01000021.1:9112543-9115043 GCA_030159115.1 Actinidia arguta var. hypoleuca
ATTAATCGTCGATCAATATTGATTTACATCAAAATAAATAAATAAAATCTTATGTGTCATTCATTTATGAAATAAATATAAAAAAAAATTAGCGCTCTACACGGACAAGGGAAAAAAATACAATTATTTTCATCCATTTAACGATAGTCGAGTGAAAGAGAGACGTTCACTATTTTAAATAAAATATATCCTATTATTTTAAATAATTATAGGAAATATGATGTTTACTCATCTTTGCCGATGCACCACGATAATTGCCCTCAATAAAAATGGTAGAAAAAGCTAGATTGAAGGCAAATGAAGCCTAATCAAAACCCAATGAATATTTGACACGTTTTCTAAACTTACTTGACTTAGTGGCTTTTCTTGGGTAACTTTCACTGATTTTCCTGAGCTTTGCAGCGAATACAACAATTTCTCACCTTAAGAAATTGTTCCAGAAATCAAATTAAAAACTCTAAATAATCAAAATATACTTAAAATAATCAAAATATTTTACTTTTTAAGTTCTCCTAATCTAAATATACTTAAAAAATAAATTGTTACTAATTTTTTTTAAAAAAATAGAGAAAATATTTATTTATTTTAAATGATGTATTGAAAAACAAATTAAAAACTCTAAATTAAAGGACAAACTTGTTATTTTTTTAATAAAAATTAGCTCTATGAAAAAAATTTAAAATTAAGAGAAAGGAGTATTATTTCTGAAATGATAAGAGAGGTGGTTTTATTTTTAGAAATCTCAAGAAAGATTTGTAAAATTTACTTCTTTTTTTTTTTCTTTTCTTTTTGTGAAGCTACAAGCTATAACGGTTCTAGTAGAATCTATCCCAAATCCAAACCTTCATCATAAGGGATATCAAAATCTTTTACTCTATTTTGATACATAGATTTTAAATACATATCTCAAATTTGTCTAAGTGTGTTTCAATGACAAATAGACCGAATAAATTAAAATTAAGCAATTCACCTCTTGAATTTCAAGAAACAAAATAAAAGGATTTGAAATAACTCTCAAATAGGTATTTACAAATCCCTCTAGCTTTTCACTCATCTTAACTTCAACTTTAACACTTTACTCTTCTCTCTCTCTCTCCTCTACTTTCTCTCTCCCTCTCTCCTCTACTTTCTTTCATTAAAATATGCGTTAATTGAAATCTTTCAAAAAAAAATTCCATCCAAATGGAGCCTTAAATAAGATTTGAACTCGTAACCTCATAGGATCACGTGTTGTTATGCAATTTCTAAATCAAATTGGTCTGGTCAGACCTTGAGCTAATTAATCACCAATCTTTTGAGAGTTTTTTTTCCACTTAATCCACTTAATTTTGTAACAAATTTACTGGTTCCAAACACTTTAAAACTTATTTAAAAAAACTCAAGTATTTTTGAAGTCGTGCTTTTAAAAAAATACTTTAACATTAAAGAATAATTTAAAAATATAATTTTGGAGCATATTTACTACTGAATTTGTGTCTTCATCCCATAAATTTACGCAGAGTCGTATTTTCGTCACACGACTTCATCATACAAAGTACAAACAAAATGCATTGCTTGCGTGAGGTTTTGTATGCTAATTTATTTTAAACTAATATTTTTATAATACAAATCCAACCTAAAATTGTGTTTTAATTTTATAATTTTTAAAATATATTTAAATTTGATAAATAAGTTTTAAAGTGATCAGTTGTTTTTTGATCATATTTTTGTTTTGGAATATTATAGGGCATGCTCATGATGATGGATGAGGTTGCTTGCAGCGGAGGGTGCATTATGGCTAATTCGTAGGGCTACCGCACTGCTCTAGTAAAAACTCTGTTATCAACTGTTGGGCAATAAAGGGCAGTTATGTCTTTTAATCTTATCCAGATCAACAACAGCAAATGTTGGGCAATATCCATCATTCGAAATGATTTGGTTGAGAATTATTCCCATACGCGCTCGAGCACTACATTACAATGAAACAGCCCTCTCGTACTGCCACCTGTTAGATTAGGGATAATCTTTTGATCCGTGTAGTTGAGGTGATGCTAGCATCTTCTTTCTTCTGCGTGTCGCGAACTCGTAGGACAGCAATTGCTTATAGCAGGTTTACTTCTATATGGGTGTTTGCCACGTGTCTCTGCGACGCTCAGACCGTCGGATTTGACGACTTCCGAAAGAAAAGGATTTGTGTGTTCTAGTTTTATTTTGAATTTTTTTAACTATTTTAGTTTTTGAATTTTTTGTAATTTTTTTATTATTTAATTACATTTTATATTTTTTTAGTTTTTATTGACGAAAATAATTTGAAATGTAAAATTTTATTTAAATTTATTAAAAATTCTTTTAAAAATTAAAAAATCTAGTTAATTTATCAAGTAAAATAATTTTTTGAAGTATTTGTTGAAACAACAATAAAAACTACCTGCAAATCTTTATATAGTCACGAGACTGTGCTTTGAAGAAAGATTTAGTGATAATTTTTTTTTAAAATTTTTTAATCCAAACGCAGCTTAAG
>BRYE01000021.1:9145043-9147543 GCA_030159115.1 Actinidia arguta var. hypoleuca
AGTTAATAAGAAAAAAAGTGTCTTTATACTCGTGAAAACTTTATGAAAATATCATTTATGCTAACCACTACATATGGGCAGTAATTAATGTACACTTCTCATAAATATTTTACGCTTTCAAGTATTTGAATACACGTTCATTGATATTTATATACTCTTCACGCTTATTAATACATTTTTTTCTGTGAATGGTGGTTATTAGCATTTAGTTTTCTTAAAATATGTCAAATATGTGTTGAGTTTTTTACCTTTTGAACTTCATTGTTTCTTAGCTATTGCCAAATAGGTGTGAAAGAAAAAAAATAGGGCACCCAAAGAAATTAATCATTAATTTAGTTTTATTATTTATTAGCTTTTTAGAAGTTTATCTTTTTTCCATTTCTCTCCATAAATCTTCTTATAAATTCAAATCCAAATCCAAATCCAATCTAAAGTTTTATTTGAAATTTCCAAAACGAAAAGTTGAAAGAGAAAGAAAATAATTAATGGTTCCTCCCTTTATTTATTTATTTCTAATTTTATCTGTTTTGACATAGTTTTTATTTTCTTTAAAATCGATCAGTAGAAAGTTTTCTTTCTTTTCTTTTCCAAAAGAAATAAAAGAAAATAATTAAAATTTCTTTTTGTATCACCATCATTTCTATAGGGTAAATCTTTTTTACTGGATACAAGTTTTTTTTATTAATTAGCAGGCTATTTCACATTGGGTCTTGCTATAAGGAGCATAAAATGACAAAAAATTTTAGTTTTCGATACACTTTTTACACTTTTCAATACACTTTCACATATTTTTATATATTTCTTTATATTTTTCTATACATTATCGACCGCCTTAAAAGCATTTTTTAGCATTTCCCTTTCACATTAACCAAAACCCATCTATCTAATCTAAAGCATATTAGGGTGGCATTAACCTCGTTTTACTAGATCTAATCATTATAAGATCTAGGCATGATTTAGGATCGTGCTAATTAGGAGTTAGTCATTAGATGATGATGACCCTTTTTTTAAGAAACCCATCATGTTAGCTAAACTGTCATTTTCTTGTGCCACTTATCTAGATGACTCAATGGAGAATAGCAAGTCCTTGTTTGATGAAAATGAAAGCTCAATCAGAACAAATTAAATACAAAAAAGTCCAAATGTACTTGACTACTCTTACAGAAACATGATTGTTTATCGACAGTGATTTTCATATTTTTTTTTTTTTTGAATTGCACTATTTTTTATTTTTATTAAAATAAATTTATCTAAATGTCATTTTATATAATAAAAATATTCAAGTAAAAGTGAGTAAAGATAAAATAAAGAATGCAATTAAAAAAAAGAAAAGTGTGAAAATAACCGTCCTTAATTAATAGGGATAAAATTAGTAGTAGTTTTGTTAAGAATGAAACAAGAAAGTCCAAAATAAACATTCTTAAGGTTTACTTCACTTCATACATTGTGCGGGATGACACGTCATCGCTTTCGATAAAGCCTTCATATGGTTGTCTAAAAAACTGATTTTCGTCTAAGGCGGCTGATATGTTTCAGTATTGAATTTTATTTATTTATTCTTTATTTAATTTATTTTGGGTGATTTTCACACTCCTTATTTTTTTATTTGCATTTTATTTTTTATTCTTTCTGGATAAACTTACTCAAATGTCTTCTATGTAGTTAAAATATTTGAGCAAAAGTAATTTAAAAAAAAATATAAATACAAGGGTATTTAGTTAATCTCAGTAATAAAGACAAAAAAATAAATAAATAATGCAATAGAAGAAAAAGAAGCATGAAAATTACTCTCTATTATTTTTGTTATGGCAATTTGACAAATAGAAAATAACAATTTACGTGGTTAATTTGGCTTAAAACCTACTTACACGAGCGAGGATCATTAGAAGAATCTCTTAATGAAAGAGGGGATATAAAGAACTAGCTTTGTGTCCATTTAGTAATACTTATAATCTAACTTGTTTTTATTATATAATTAAAATAGTTGAGTGGTAGTGTTTGGTAGCAATTTTAGATTATAGCTAATTTGAATTTTTTAGCTTATTTGATTTTAAAAAGTGGGATTAATATATCTTTGGACAAAAAGAACACTAATAGCATTTTGGATATTTACACAACAAAAATCTATTTAACATCAATTACCCCCAAAAATATATATTTAACATCTTATTTAAATTAAATAGGTTCAATATTTTCTACAAATTGTTAATTAAAATTTACACCAAACAGATTAAATAATTTACAACTTTTTTTTAAAAAAAAGTTCTTTAAGTGATTAACCATCTAAAAGATGTTAATTTTAGATGTTATCTTAAACATGGCATTTATAATTCTATGCTAAAAGACTCTAGAAACGGGGTCAAAAATAGGCATAATACCAAGTACGATTTGCCTATTAGTTGGGTCTTGTTGATTGTCATTCCGCGTTGAATCCGAGACATAGATGCTCACAACATACTTTTACACGAGGGATTAAACCAATTGCCAAATCCCAAGAAAA
>BRYE01000021.1:9160043-9165043 GCA_030159115.1 Actinidia arguta var. hypoleuca
ATAAAGATTAATCAGGCGCATCTTTGACGTAACTTATAATCTACAATTTCTGTTTTTTATGTTTTGAAAGTTGTGCTAATGTGTTTGACATAACTTATGTTTTGATTTATAAGCCAAAAATAACTTACAAAATTTAAAAAAATTTAAAAAATTATATTTTAAAAAATTATATTTAAAAAAAATTATATTTTAATTTATATTTTTAAATAAGTAATTCTAATTTAAAAGTCACTTATACCTAACACCTTCAACTAGCTAACTTTCATTCTGGGAGAAAGAAGTCCAGAAAAAGAAGAAAAGACGAAAACTACATTTTAGGTGAATTTAGGCCCCATAAGACACAACATTGTGTTGTGAGTTTTTGATTAGCCCACTTTAAGGTCAATGATATGGTTTGAATAGTTGATCTTGTAGGCCTCTAAACAAATCACGCGTGCAAAGCATTAGTCAGAACTATTACATTTCGAAGTCCTAATATTGTCAAGAAGAATGGGAAAAATATGTATAATGATCAAACAATAAAAAGTTTTCTAAAGAGAAAAAATTTTAAATCTAAGGAAACTAAATTAGCTAGCTGAAATTGCTCCTTAACTGTTCAAGTGTGAAAAAAACAAGGTACAGTCTCTTTGCACTCCATATGTTTGGACTACATAATGCTGTTTATGCATTTTTTTTTATTTATTTTGGATCAATTGATTCAAATTATTCATATTGTAGATTTCATCGTGATCAATACTGTTAAAAGTCATATTTATTGGATACAAATTAATATTGGTTTAGAACTATTTTATAACTTGATAAAAAAAAAAAGTTTGCATATAGGATTACAATCATTTATCTTGATATAAATTCATATTTATCGACTAATGATTTTTACCAAATTAATATATTTTTTTATAATATTAACTCTTCAATAAGATCTAGAATGTAATTTGGATTGCATAATGCAGTTTAAGAATTTTGAATTCATTTTGAACCCATTTTGATGATTGAAACCATTCATGTTGTAGAGTCCGTCTTGTCGATCAATACTATAAAAAATAATATTTATCGGATATAAATTAATATTCGTTCAGAACTGTTTTATAACTTGATAAAAAAGTCTTACACTCATTTATCTTGATATGAATTCATATTTATTGGGTAATAATTTTTACCTCATTAATATAATTTTTTACAGTATTAAACTTGATGTAGAAACGTAGGCTGTTGCATTGCTTTGGTTGCATGGCAGCAATGTGGGCAAGGCATGTGGATGAAATGTGTCATCTTCATTGAAATATTCAAGTGTCTTTAAGATTCTAGTCAATGCCTTTTAATCTTTGGTAAATATTTATTATGTGTTGGTATTTGCTAAAACATAGTAATTATAGGTTGTAAGATGTGTTTTGACTATCTAGTAAATTGTATTTTTTTTGAAAATTGTTTAGCATTAAATGTAAACTTTAAGTGATGGAGTATTGTACTTCGTAATATATATCAATGAGAAAAATAAGAAAAAAGAAGGAAGTTGATTAAAAATTATATTTGCAACTGTTTTTGATTAGAGTGAGTGAGTCCTCCTAGAATCAAGCGTGTGGCTTGATCGCGTCGAGTGACATCCGTGATTAGTAGTGTTGAGTGGCATTTGTTAACCCCGATTGAGTGGCATCTTGGGACTATCCTATAATTGAAGGTTCCGGTCTGCATCAAATTGGTATTAGAGCGGGGATCTTGCCTGCTGAGTTTCCATTACGCGCATTAAAAAAATATCACTTGTCAATGGAAGACCAAGGAGAGATCATTCATTAGTAAATTTTCATGGTGAAGGCCGGCCAACAATGTTGGAGGAAATTTTCTCAAGTGAAGGCTTATCTTCTTTACAAAAAGAAGTGGATTGAAATTTTCCTCCAATTTATGATGAATACACTAAAGATGGACTCTTGATTTTGCATGATCAACACACCAAGAATAATACAACAGTTGATGTCACAAATGGAGTGAAAATTGATCGTGCATTAGGAATGATAGCTCTCTTCAATTCATTGTCAATTGATGATCTCCTATGTAGTGAGCATCTTTCAGCGTGTTTTGTTCTGAAATGTGCTCTCTTGGTTTTTCATCAAATTTGATTCTTCTTGAAAATAAAAATATCAGAGTGCAAAATAGAATTTTATCGCAGAATTAGAGTTGAAGGAAATGTTCAACACTTCAAAATTCAAGGACAAATTTTCTCCAACAAAGGGAGTATGATGCACGAGTGTAGGCTGTTGCATTGCTTTGGTTGCATGGCAGCAATGTGAGCAAGACGTGTTGTAGCCATGTGGATAAAATGTGTCATCTTTATTGAAATGTTCAAGTGTCTTTTATGATTCTGGTCAATGCTTTTTAATCTTTGGTCAGTATTTATTATGTGTTGGTATTTTCTAAAGCATAGTAATTATATGTTGGAAGTTGTGTTTTGACCATCTAGTAAGTTGTATTTTATTTGAAAGTTGTTTAGCATTAAATATAAGTTTTAAGTTATGGAGTCTTGTACTTGGTTATATATAATTGTAGGTTTTGGCTTGCATCAAATTGGTATTAAAGCGGTGATACTACCTGTTGAGTTTCCATTACGCACATTAAAAAAAATAATGCTTGTCAACGGAAGACCGAGCGTAGGCTGCTACATTGCTTTGGTTGCATTGAAGCAATGTGGGCAAGAAATGTTGCAGCCACGTGGATGAAATGTGTCATCTTTATTGAAATGTTCAAGTGTCTTTTACGATTCTGGTCAATGCCTTTTAATCTTTGGTCAGTATTTATTATGTGTTGGTATTTGTTAAAGCATATTAATTATATGTTGGAAGATGTGTTTTGATTATTGTTTAGCACACAATATTGAATGATAAACGATACAATTTCTTTCGTTTTGTACACTTGCACAAGTTAAAGTATTTGATTTAATTTATTTTGTTCGCAAGTGCTTTTTGTGAGTTGTGCAGGAACATTGACGTTAAGACGCCATTCTAGCCATGTTTGTATATGTTGAGGAGTGGATGTAAAGTCAAATGCCTAGGAGAGGCCTCGAGTGGCAATGTGGAGCCTAACAGTGAAATATGGAAAAATCAAGCAGGGTACTACTGATAGTGATCTGAAGACTACCGGTAGTAAGAATTCCAGAAGCAAGACAAAATAATTCACTACCGGTAGTTGATTCATTACTACCGGTAGTCCACATTCCAGAGTCCAATTCAGAATATTCATTACCGGTAGTTGATTTAGCTCTACAGGTATACAGGACAGTCCAGAGGCAAAAATAAATAATCCACTACTGGTAGTTGATTCATCACTATCGGTAGTCCACAATTCAGAGGCAAAAGAAAATAATTCACTACTGCTAATCGGTTCAGCACTACCGGTAGATCGGGCACAGAAGAACTATCGGTAGTTGATTCAACACTACCGGTAATGAAGGCTAAAAATAGAATTTTTTTAGATTTTTTGCACAATTCTTAGGGGTATTTTAGTCTTTTTATTAGGACTTTTTGGAGACCTATTTAAACAACTTATCTGAGATTTCAAAGCATTGAGTTTTAGGTTAAGTCTCTATTTTTATATCTAGAGTTATTGTAGAGAGAGAAAGAGAAGAAAAAATGGATTTGTGTAGTAAATATGGTAGATTTTCTACTCTTTCACTCTAATGCTCATATATGGTTGTAAATACTTATTGCGAGTAATTTCAAATAATTTCCACTACTCTTAAATATTTGTTGTATTTCTTGCTTTGCTATTTTTCTTGTACTTCCATCTTTACTCTTAATTTACCTTGTTTATGGTAGATCTACCATTCATGATGAACTCTACACCATCAATGGTAGGCTAAACTATTTGACTTGGTCCAAGAGTCAGATTTCCTTTTTGACCTCGGTTTTGTGGGTTTATTTCTTTAAAATGATTTAAATGCTTGTTTGTGAATGTTTAGGAGTTAAAATCTTTTGGTCTTAACTAGAGTTGTACATATCTTTGATCATGTGTTAACAAAATTGATTTGGTACATGTGATGCTTAGTTTCCTTGCACTCTAATTGTTTGATAAAATATCTCAAAGCCTTTTAACATTCACAAACACCCTTGTGTATGAAAAACGTGATTTTAAAGCCAATTCTTCCGACCAATATTATAATAAAAATGAGATGTGGTTGAGTTAAAAAGAGAGAAAAAACTCACCTACCAAAGTTAAGAAGGAATTGAGCTTTTGGACATTGCCTCCTTTAAATTCTTGGTTAAGATAATCAAACCATTTTCAAAAACAATCAGATTTTTATTTCTCTTTTTAGAAGCATTTTGTTCATCCTTTGTGAGTGGTTGAGAGGGTAGCTTTAGTCCTTATGGCCTTGCTCACACAACTCCTTGTGGAATCGACCTTGTACTCCGAGTTCTACTACTCCGTCGGCTTCTCTTGGGGTTTATCTCAAGCGCATGATTGACGAGAGATCAAGTTTTGGGCTGTTGTGTTGCTTTGGTTGCAATACAGCAACGTGGGTAAGACATGTTGCAATCACATGGATGAAATGTGTCATCTTTATTGAAAAGTTCGTGTCTTTTACGATTCTGGTCAATGCCTTTTAATCTTTAGTTAGTATTTATTATGTGTTGGTATTTGCTAAAGCATAGTAATTATATGTTGGAAGATGTATTTTGACTATTTAGTAAGTTATATTTTCTTTGGAAGTTGTTTAGCATTAAATATAAGTTTTAAGTGATGGAGTCTTATACTTGGTTAATATATCAATAAGAGAAACAAAAAAAAGAAGGAAGTTGATTAAAAAATATATTTGCAAGTGAGTGAATCTTCCTAGAATCAAGCGTGTGGCATGGTCGCGTCGAGTGACATCCCAGTTAGTAATATTGAGTGGCATTCGTTATCCCCAATTGAGTAAAATTCCGGGACTGTCCTATAGTTGCATGTTTTGGCCTGCATCAAATTGGTATTAGAGCGGTGATACTACTTGCTGATTTTCCATTACGCGCATTAAA
>BRYE01000021.1:9180043-9182543 GCA_030159115.1 Actinidia arguta var. hypoleuca
TAATATATATTTTATCTAATTAAACGAAATTATATTTCATATTAACAACTAATTAATGAAGTGGGGATATTTTTGTCTTTTAACATCTTATCCTATTATATCCAACTTTCAAATCTCCTTCTACAAAACACATCCAAACACAAAACTACAAATCCACTATTCTTAAAAGGTGGCCCCCATGTTATTATAAATCACCCCTCATTTCAAATCCACCTTCAAAACCCCCTTATTCCAAATCTATTCAAAATCAAATTTCTCTGCCAAACGCCCTGTAGGAGTATTCGAAGGATTTTGAAAAACTTGAGGCAGGCCCTCCCCTACCTCGGTTTCTGTTTATTAGGATATATTTACGTAAATGTCATTTTGTAGTGGAAATATTTTAGTAAAAAAAATATTTAAATAAATTCACTCTAATAAAAATTGAGAAAAAAAGAAGAATGTGAAAAGTGCTGGCCATAATTAAGATGTCCATTTGAAATTTTTGTGCATGATGGACTGCTTGTCACTTTTCGGTGTATATTTTATCTATCTTAATTCAGTTCTCAAGTGTAGAAACCTACCATGGTAGCATAATACTCGGAAATCCGAGATCGTATCCACAAAGAGCTGATTTGCAAGATTGAGTGATGTTCTTGTAAGTAAAGAAAGTGTAAAAGATTATTTTTGTTTTGTTTTTGTAAATAGTGTGAATGAAAATTTAAACTACAAATGTAAAATGGCAAGATTCAAGTACTTAGTCATTTCCTAGTTTAAATGTTCTAATTCCTTCTCCTTTTCTGAACTCAACCAATTATCACGGTAAATATGAAATTAGTTGAAAGATTTTTCAGTGAAATTATTATTTTATTTATAAAGATGTATTTATGAAATAATTAATGAATTTGGATGATGTTTCAAACACTTAGAATACAATTGATTTATCGATTATTTGTATCAATTATAATTGATAACAACTAATCAAAGATGTGTGCAATTTCATGTTTCGATATTTAAAAATACCATTAATATTTCATAACCAAATATTAAAATTATTTTGAAAGATAAAAGAAATTAGTTCATCAAATGGTTGAAAGACAACATCGTCCTTGAACCGAGCCTAAAGATTTTAGCCTATCATACTTGGACAATATTTAGACAGTTTATGGTTTTTAAGAAATTTGTAAATTGAATTATTCTATGTATGTGAAAGCATAAGGAATTTAATAATTACTGTAAACAATAAAATCGTTCATTATGGCGGTGTATATAAGTGATAAAATAAGCGAAAACTCAGCCATCCAGGCGGACAATTGAGATTGACAGTAATTGAAAAGATTAATAGTATATTAAATTGACAAAATTAAAGTAAAGAGGTTTAAGAAAGTAAACTATTCTAAAACTAAAAATTAACTAAAAGTATAAAACTAAAAAATAAAAATAACTTAAAACTTAGAGAGAGAGAGTAAAACTAAAACTCAAAATTTTCTAACCCTTAAAATGAAACTCTAACTCCCACATATACATAGGAAAAAAAATATAAAATATTTAAATATTAAATATATATATATATATACGGAAAATATATATACACACGGGAGAGAGAGAGCCGAGAGAGTACAGGAGAGAGAGGGAGAGTTGGGGCAATTTGTTTGACTTTCAAGGCTCATGTCAGCCATAATCATGACAAATACTTTTCTTTCAAAGTTGTCAGGAGTTTGTATTTATTGGCGAAGTGAATTTCAGCATTCTTAGCACTTTGCAATTTGGTAACTGTCTCGTGTGCTCGACCGGTCGGGCTTATTGGACCGATCAGGATTAAGACGGTTTGAACTTTTAATTTTTTTTGGATCGATTGGGACTTACTTAAACCGGTCGGAAAGTCTATTAAATACTTCTTTTACACCTTTTACCTGCAAATTTTTTTTTTATTTGTTTGTGTAAAATATTAATTAATTTAAATAAATAAAATATAAAAAAATATTAAAATATAAAAAAATTTAATTAAAAAATATTATTTTTTTATGTCAATCATGGACCCATTCGTATCGATCGCAGCTGATTAGCAAGAATGATGCTGTCATGTTAGTTAAGACATTACATTAACATTAATTACTGATTAGGACTTGCTTCAGTCAATGGGTAGCTTGTTCGGTGTGGACCCAAAACTGGGCCTGGCCCATGATGTGGTTAATCTAACCACCATTACGCATTAGTCATTGAGATAGAGCAAAATACTAAGGCCCAGATTGGACTAACGATTTAGTTATGTTGATTCTTATTTATTTATTTAATTTTATTTTTTATTATATTTATTTATTTTTTCATTAAAGAGAATAATCTGAAAATATAATTTTTTATTTAATTAAAAAAATTAATTAAAGATAAAAAAATGCTTTATTTAAAAATAAGTTAAAATTTTTGTCTTTCATATGAATGAAATTTCTTAATAGTTGATTGCGTAATGGTGGCATATGGGTACCCCTCAATTATTTGAGTCCTTTCCTTTTGTCACTCGTGGAGT
>BRYE01000021.1:9192543-9215043 GCA_030159115.1 Actinidia arguta var. hypoleuca
AATCACTACCCTTGCTTTGTTCTTGTCCACTTCAATCCCTTTTTGATGAACTAAAAACCCAAACCCAAGGAAATTGCCTGCAAAAACACCAAGAGGCACATTTGACATGGTTCATCTTCAAATCGGATTGTTTCATACTCTGAAAGAACTTTCTAAGATCCTCCTAGTGTTCCTCATAGGAGTGGGACTTGATAACCACATCATCTATAACATAAAACTAAATTGATTTTGATGATCATGATTAAATGGCATTTAAGACATTCTTTGAAAATCTTTTTAATACAAACTTAATTGAAAACAATCTCACATGCTACATTTTGCATTATTCATCCGTTTAACTCGAAACAATGACCCATAAGTTATTTTAAGATTCTGCACATGTACATACTTTGAAAATAGCTTTTGGATTACATTTGAGTCGTTTGTCATGTTCACACGCAGAAAACACAAACGACCCTAGAAGCGTCAATACCCTTTGAGCTAGATTTGTGATATAAAAAGAGAAAAAATCACTCTAGCGATTCTTAATTATATTCATTGTCCTACTAGAGTTATTGTGAGAATTTATTGCCACAAACTTATTCATTTGAGAGAATCATCTTGAGTGATTCATCATTGTAATCAAAGAGAGGGTCGTTCTCTTGAAAACTAAAAAGTTTGTTGAAGCATTGTAAACATTTACAAGCACTCGAAAGCTTGTGAAAGATAGTGAATATCTCAATAAGGTCTTGTAGCGTTGAGAGTTGACGTAAGCAATGTTTGACCAAACTACTATAAATCTATTTGCATTCTCTCTTTCCTTATTGTCATTACATTACTTATTATTTGTATTGAGTGCATATATTTTTACTTGAGAATCATTATTTTAATTGGTCATTATTAGAGCAAGCCTATTCCACTCCTCCTCATAGTTTGCCTTTGGGGTAACAATTGGAACCAAAGTAACGCTCTACATTTTCAAACCTAATCGTCTACGAGTTATGATCCATGGTAAACATAGTGGGAACGTACAAGGCCGAAGGTCAATCTACTAATAGGCATATAATTTTTTTCGGTACTAATTATAACTACGGGAAGGTTAGAATGAAAATCTACATCAATAACTATGCATATTGGATTATTATTGAAAATGGGCCTATCATATCCATGAAAATAATGGAGAAAGAAGAGGTTGTAAAACCTCAAGATGAGTGGACAACAATAGACACTAAAAATATGAAAAATAATACCAAGGTCATTCACATTCTATATTGTGCTTTAGATTTAAAAAATTTAATAGAATATCGGATTGCAAAACGGCCAAAGAAATTTGGGATAAGCTAGAAGTCACCCATGAGGGAACTAGCCAAGTTAAGGAATAAAAAATAAGTATGCTTGTTCACAAATATGAGCTTTTCAAAATGAAACCCCATGAAATAATTTCTGAAATGTTCACTAGATTTATCAACATTTTAAATGATTTAAAATCTAATCTATACTAACGTAGAAATGGTGAGAAAATATTTTAGGTGCCTACCCAAAAAATTGGAGACTAAAGGTAACCGCCATAGAGAGAGTCATCGGCGTAACTACTCACCTCGTCTTTCTCTTACGCGATCCAACACACAAAGAGGATTCCATTTTGAAAATGGAGTCGCCACTTAGTTTTTAACATAATTAAGAAACTAGGATTTTGTTTTAAAAAATAAAAATTTTGGATTCGGGAGCTAAGGTACAAAAATGGAAGGAGTTAGGCACCCCCTTTCGCCGGGTCGAAGACCAACCTCTTCTAACACTTTTGATTATTTCTTGTTAACTCGGTCAATTAGTCTTATTTAGATTATTAGCGTTAACTTAGCGAGAAAAGTGATAACACATAATCACTTTGCAACTAGAGATCAAGACAAGCTCCCAAACCTCCAAGTAAACACCAATGGTCCTCCAAATAAACTCCAATAACTTCCAAGTGTAAGAGTATGTGACTGTATAAGTGATGCCTGTGGGTGAGAGTATATGAGTGAGTATGTGAGTGTGAATGTGAGTGAGTAAAAGAGTGGGTGTGAGAGATGAATTTGCAAGAGTTTAACTGTTTTTATCAAAAACTCTTCCTTTGTTTCTTTGAAAATTTCTTACTCGATTTATAGAATTAAGAGCCTTGGACTTCAAGCATAAAATAAGATTTAAAATAATTAAAAATAACATAATTATGATGTCACGTGCATACTATATCTATTGGGTTACTTGGGATCCAAGCATTAGACAGAAATTCAGGACTCAAAACTAAATAGAAGAGGCGGAAGCCTCTTTGAATAGGCGACTGCCAATTTTGAAGATTGAAAACTGACAGCTGCCACTTTAAAGTGATAATCGTACCTTCTATATTGGCGGTGTCAACTCTCGTTTTTCCTTTGAATTTTGAAAATCACGCATTTGGCCATAATACTTTAAAAATTGTGCAATTAAGTCTTAAAAACTTCAATTATGTCATTTTTCATCATTTAAACTCTCAGAAAAAGTAGTGATTTTTGAAGAAATTAGAGTTCGATTCTCAAGAGTTTGGTGGTGGAGTTTGTCTCATGTCATCATTATCGGTCCAAGTCAACAAAGGCCGTAAGTTGTGGGACCGATTGAAATAAAGTGTTACAGTTATATATATAAACCAAAAAATACTATCCCAAGAGGCAAGAAATGGAGAACGCTAGAGAGAGAGAAAGAGAAGGGAGAGTCAAGCAAAGCAAAGGAGATCAACGAGGAGGGATGGACTACAGTGACACGAAGAAAGAATAGTAAATTCAATACGTCTATCAGGGGTGATGATCGAGTTTTGGTAGGGAAAGCGACAACTCTTTTCGTGGAGAATCTTCTTGAGGATGCATCAGTTATTCTCAAGCAATGGAAAAGCCATTAAAGTTTTCATCCCAAAGAAAAGATCTTTAAAGCAGTATTTAAGATTCGGGTTCGTGAGATTCGCGACTCGAGAAAAAGGGATGATAGCGATTAGATCACTGTATGGGAAAAAAATTAGGGACCATAAGATACTGGTCAAGTTAGCGAGATTCATAGGATCATCAGAAGGGTGTCGACAGTATAGCAATGGGCTCCATGGATAGGAAAAAGGAATTTCCAGCATGCAAAAAATCAATCAGGGGCTGGTAAAGAGATGATTAATCACAAGGACACCAAAAATACAAGAGGTTGGAACAAAGATAACAGTGGTAACAAAGCCTCTTTTGTAGAAATTCTATAGGGGCGAGGAGTCTCAAAGGAAGTCTCACAAGTAGTCATGATCAAAGTCAGGGAGGTGGGGAATGGATGGCTTCTAAGGAGCTCAATTGCAAAGATCTCTCCCTATAGATCTCTCATGATGATACAAGAGCACCTGAGAAATCTTGGGCATCTAGATATCCAAGTAAGACATATGGGTGGGGATTGGGTAGTTTTAACTTTCCCATTTGGGAAAGATTTGTTGTCAATGTTAGGAGAAGGTAAAATGGCATGGCTTAAAGAATGGTTCATGGAAGTATACAAATGGGGAGAACAGTCAAAAATAAAGTGTCGTCTGATTGGACTGCATAAGTGCAGTCTAAACGCTATTAAATCGATCTAAGTTAGCCATAAATTAGGTTAATTATACCATTTATGTCTTATTTTGTACTGAAAGTCGTATTTGAGTTTATTGCAAATAAATATTGATAAAGAAGAGGATTTGGAGCCATAAAAGTGATTCGAAGTGCTGGTATATATATCAAGGACTGTTGCCAAAATTTATCTCGGAAAATATGAAAGTTTTCACTTGTAACTTGGATTAAAATGAAAGATGCACTGTTGAAAAGATCTCATAAAATTATATAAATTCACGTTTAATGAGTGTTACACGATATGAACTCCAAAAGTTTTAAAATAGACTAAGAAGAAATAGGAAAAAAAATCAAAGATAGCTGAAAAATACACTAAGCGTTCAAACTCTTGAAAACAAAGGAAAGAAGGTATTCGAACGATGGCTTGAACAATGAAAAAAAAACAAGAATTTTTACCTTGGAGTTCGAACTCCCATTTTGGGCGTTCGAACAAATAGAGGCTGTGCAAACATCAAAAAACGTTTACAAGCCTTAGGGTTTGAACTCCCATTTTGGGCGTTCGAGCCATGAAAGAGAAAGTTGAAGTTTTGGCTTTAGCATTCCAATGGTGGAAAAACAAGAGGAATTGGGCGTTCGAACGAGGTGCAGAAGAAAAGAAAAAAAATGGCATGGGCGTTTGAACGCCCATAGAAGAGTTCGAACACTAAGAAGGATTTTTGAGACAGAATACTATGCCTACTAGGATTCGAATTATGATGCCTATATATATCTCCTTACGAATTTCTGTAAAGGAGACGATATTTTTAGGGGGGTTATGGTTGTTTAGTCTAGAATAAGAGGAGTACTTAGAGATTTTAATATTTTTGTAATTACTTTTATCAATTCGAGTTTTATTAATTCAATTTAGTATTTCGTTCGATAATTCAAAGTTATTTTTTGCACATTTTATGTTTTTATTTATTCATACTTATATTTTTCATTCCATGAAGCTTTCAATATATAGTTATTTATTTTTCATGACCATGAATGGTTAAATTTCTCAACTTGGGATCAATTGTAAAGATCGATTGGGGATCGAGGATGAACAATGGAGGTAACTTTGATTTCACTGCTATATCTTCTTGATTTTTCTTGTTCTTCATCGTTCTAGATACTTTCAAAAATTTGGGCGTCCTATTATATTCAGTAACGTTTATGCGAGAATACCACACTCAGTATATACGCTGCCTTGTAATGTTTATGCATGAGTTGAGTTCAGTATATGCGCTATGTGAATCGATGTTGCACGTCATTGATTATAACAACCCGATTTATTCTAGAAGTTGAAGATTGCAAGAACCATTGATTTTAAAGCTGAATTTTTTGAATTTGAGACTCACGACGTAGTCGAAGGATTTGAGTTATATGAAACCTCCATTGGATCAATCGATTATGAGACGTTTTTCTTATAGAGTTTAAATCAGTTTTAATTGTTTTAATAGTTTAGATTTAGTTTAAATCTATCAAAATCAAATAGAAGATTTTAATTTTCTCTTTTTAGAAGTATATAAGCTAGGATTAAGTTAGGATCGAGTCAAAGTGTTTGAGTTTTTTATGATTATCTTAGTACTGCTACTCGTGGGATGATATCGGACTTCGAGATTTATATACTGTTTCGCGACCTACTTGCGGAAAGAAGCTCACTTCTGGGAGCGAATCATCGTCGATTAGTTTGGTTAAATTGCTATGAAGTTCCTTTGAATGTATGGCATACTATAACTTTTATTGATGTGAGAAAGCATTGGGGTGATATCATATCCCTTGATGATGGTATAGTAAAAAGCCTTTCATTTGCAGTAGGCAAGATTCAAGTTTCTACGACTATTAATGAAGCCAATAAACAAAGTTATCAATCTGGAGGTCAATGGTGTTTTATATCCAGTCCGGGTTGTGAAGAACAAGTTATAACCAATTTGGTCTCTCATACAAAATGCAACTGTATTGGATGCAAGGAGGCGGGAGTTGAAGAAGATGGTTCTTCTCAAGAAATTAGAGAAAAAGACAATACGACGGGGGAATCTAAGGCTAATGATGATATGCCGAATGAGGTGGTAGACACGTATGAAGGGAAGGCTGATGTGGATGTAGAGAAGTAGGGTGATTTAATGTTGGGACAATCGGGTGATGAAGGGAGGGTCTCGAGAAGCTTGTTGAGAAATGTGCATGAAATGGGAGTTAGTGACGTGGGGGTAGAAGTCGAAGAGTTGGTGAAGAAGTCAAATTCAAAATTTGTTGAGAATGGATTTCCTGAAGCAGATGTAGAAGCGGGAGTTGCAAATGTGGGTTCTCAATTGCAAGCGGCAAATGTAGTAGCCCATTCAAAAAAGCCGATGGTCCAACCACTGTGCAAGCCCATGTTCTTAACTCTGATGTGGGTTTGTCTAGTTCTTGGAGCATTGTACCATATGAGAGGAGCAAGAGAGATATGCTAGGACCCAGCTCCACTGGACCCAATTAAAATATTGTCGTTTCAACCCCGGGAGTGGAGTTGTTAAAACAGAAGAGTAAAAAGAGATCCATGGAAGACATCTTAGGTATACCACTTTCAACAATATCGAAAAGTAACAGAGCAAAATCCAAAAAGGAAAAACAACGTGGTCGTAGAAGAAAGCGCAACAGTTGTGCAATGTTAAGATCGATAATGGCAGTAGTATCGCTTTCAGTTTCAATTTCAGCAATAGGAATAGCTAACAGGAATCAACTGATTTTAGATGAGGCTCAGGCCACTTAAGAAATTGGCAAGCTATTGGGGATAGAGTATGAAGGGGATGAGAATGAAGTGGTTAGCAAAATGGTGCGAATGGAGGAGCAAGATATCAAAATTGTAGGGGATATGGGTAAGGTTGCTACTAATTAAGCAATCAAAACTTAGGGATTAGGAAAATCTATGTTTTAATGATAATTATGTCTTGGACTGTTCGAGGGCTGGTAAAAAATGAGAAAAAGGGACGGGTAAAGAAGACAATATTATTACAAGAATCCAAGATGGAGAATGTGAATAGGGGGCTGGTGCGACAACTTTGGAAGGATAATAATTTTGATTTTGTGGAAGTAGGGGTTGATGGAAGTGCTTGGGGATTGCTCTGCATTTGGGACTCAAAGATCTTTTCTTTGGAGGAAGCTTGTTGTAATCGAAGATTCATCTTGGTGAGAGGTACTTTGAAAAAGAAGAATTTTTCATGTTGTATTGTTAACATTTATGGGTTCAATCATGTCATGGAAAAGAGAGATATGTGGTTAATAATATCTAATCTGAGAAGCAGTTTTCCCGCATCCATGGTGTATGAGAGGGGATTTTAATGAAATTAAAAAGATTGGGGATAGGCAAGGATGTATTAGGAGTGAAACTAGAATGAGAGATTTTAATCATTTTATTGATGATATGGAACTATATGATTTGCCAACGTTGGGTCGAAAGTACACCTATTCTAATTCACAGAAAGGAGAGAAGTAGAGCAGAATTGAAAGATTTTTGATTCATCCAGAATGGTTGAAAATTTTCAATTTCAAGCAGTGAGATCTTCCTAGATCTTTATCTAATCATAGCCCGATTATTTTAATGGATGACTCGAGAGATTGGGGCCCAATGCCATTCAAGTTTATTAATGCATGGGTGCTTCATCCGAAATGTTTAGAGCTCATGGAATTAGCTTGGATGCAATCTGATGAACAAGGATGGGCGGGGTATAGAATTATGAGAAAACTTAAAGGCATGAAGGAGACTCTCAAAGAGTGGAATCGTGTATCTTTTGGAAATGTCCAAACACAAGTAGAGCAAGTGGAGAAGCAATTACATGACTTAGATATAAAGGCAGAGGAAGGGTCAATCCTAGATAATGATAGAATGAGAAAAAGGGAACTTAAGGCATAATTATGGAAGCTATGCAGATATTTAAAATAGATGTGGTCTCAAAAATCAAAAGTAAATTGGAATTTGAAAGGAGATAAAAATACGAAGTTTTTTCATTTGGTTGCTCCATACAGACAAAGAAGGAATGCGCTAAACTCAGTAATGGTGAATGGTCAGGTGTTTGATGAACCAAATATTGTAAAGGAAGAGGTAAAGGTTTAATTTTTGAACTTGTTCTTTGAAGATTGGGAGATCAGACCTCGGATTGGTGGGTCATTGGAGAATACCATTAGTGCAGAGGAGGCAGATGGTTTGCTCAAGGAATTTAGTGAAATAGAGGTGTGGTCTTCTATCATGTCATGCGATGGGAATAAAGCCCCAAGACCTAATGGACTCAACATGCTGAGTTTTAAGAAAGGTTGGAATTTTATGAAGAAGGATATCATGCAATTCTTCTCAGAGTTCCATCGTAATGGTAGATTGGTTCGAAGCATGAATTCGTCTTTTTTAGCTCTGATATTGAAGGTGGATAACCCTATAGCACTTTCAAATTATAGGCCAATCAGTTTTGTAGGTTGTATGTACAAAATATTGACAAAAGTGCTAACAGTTAGAATGAAAAGAGCATTAAAAAGGTGGTTGGAGAAGTGCAGTCCACTTTTGTTGGTGGCAGGAATATACAAGATGGGATCCTTATTGCAAATGAGATGGTGGATTATTGGAAGAAGAGGAAAAAGAAGGGTTTAATTATAAAGCTGGATTTTGCAAAAGCCTCTGATAATATCAATTGGAATTTCCTTTTTGGTATGCTAAAAATGATGGGATACCCACAGAGATGGATTTAGTGGATAAAAGAATGTGTCCCAACAACAAGAGTTTCAGTTCTAGTCAATGGTTCACCTACTGAAGAATTTAAGATGCACAAAGGGTTGCGACAAGAGGATCCATTATCCTATTTCCTGTTTATAGCAGCAGCAGAGGTTTTAAATGTATTGCTTAAAAGAGTTGTGAACCAAGGGTTGCTTAAAGGAGTGGTGGTGGGTGATCAAGATTTCAGATTGACACAATTACAATTTGCAGATGACACGATTATTTTCTGTGAAGCTGAAGAAAGGGAGTTGGTGATGATTAAAAAGATCTTAAGGTGTTTTGAGGTGCTTTCTGGCCTAAGGATCAACTACCACAAAAGCATGGTTATCGGGTTGGAGTTGAAGTTCAATAGCTAGCCAGTTTTGTAGAAATTCGGAGATGCAAACATTAAGCCCTTCCTATTAGGTATTTGGAAATGCCATTGGGGGTATCCCCAAGATTAAAGTCCACTTGAAAACCTTTGATAGAAAAATTTTCTACAAAACTTGCTAAGTGGAAGAGGAGGCATATTACTTTTGGAGGAAGACTTGGGCTTATAAAGTCTGCACTTAGTAATCTACCAATTTATTATATGTTATTGTTTAAGAAGCCTACAGGTGTTATAAAGAAGCTAGAAAGTATTCAAGCAATTTTTTTATGGAGCAGCTCCATTTTGAAAAGAAAGGTGTATCTGGTGTGTTGAAAAAAAATAACTCAGAAATAGGGGGCTGGGCATTAGGAACATTAAAGATATGAATGAGTCTCTACCTTTCAAATGGTAGTGGAGGTTTGGGTCAAAGAGAGAAGGGTTGTGGAGAAGGTTCGTATGTGCAAAGTATAAGATTGACGAGGGCAACTGGTTTTCAATAAATTATGGAGTTGGGATGATATCTGCAATATGGATAGATATAGTTGACATACAACATAGTAGCCCTTTTGCGTATAAAATTTTCATGAAAAATATAAAACTGTCAATTGGGAATGGTGGGCATATCTCATTCTAGAAGGATTCATGATTGGGACTTAACCCTTTGAGTGTTGATTGTCTTAGGTTCTTTAGCTTGACTCAAAATAAGGAGGAATCACTGAGGGAGATGGTGAATAGAAGAATAGAAAGGGGTGAATCGGTCCTAACATTTAGAAGAAGATTACATGCTTGGGAGGAGGAGGTTGTGGCTACATTAAAAATTGCTCTTATAGAGGCAAAGGTCCAGACCAATGACGAAAATTCAAATCATCTAAGTTGGGAAGGTTGCAGCTCCAAGATTTTCTTAGTGCAATCAATGTACCCTTTTTTTGGCGCAAGATTCTGACACAGAAGATATTGTCTTTGATTTGATATAGAAGAATGTTGCTCCGCCTAGAGTGAGATGTTTCGGGTGGCTAGTATATCTGGGTAAGGCAAAAACTAGTGAACTATTGGCAAGATGGGGTATGCTACAAGTTGGAGATGAGACTAAATGTATGTTTTGTGGCTTAGCTCTCCTTGGATCATCTATTCTTACATTGCAATTTTGTGTGGGAAGTGTGGGTTGATTGCCTGAGTTGGTGGGATGTCCAGTAGGTACTACCATCCAATGTAATAGGTTTATTCTGATGGTGGAAAAGTTGGAGATACAGGGGTATGAAAAAGCAAATTTGGGAATGCATTCCGTTGGTGGTTAATTGGACTATTTGGCTTACTAGGAATGAAATCTTTTTCAAAGGAATAAACCCGGCATGAAGTGAGATTGGGGAGCTTATCAAGATTAGGACTGCTTTCTGGGTTAAATCAACAAGGACTTATAAAGATTAATCTATTAATGACTTTGTGTACAGGCTGTAAAGCATTCTCCAAGCGCTGTAATTTCCTTGATTGTTTTTTGATTTTGATTTTTTTTTGTGTATTTTCATTGTACAACCAGTTGATTTCTTATCAACCATAGGGACACCAAGGTTGTTACTAATATTTGGGTAATCTAATAGGTTCCTTTTTTGCTGATAAAAAAGTACTATCCCAAACACAGTTGTTTGTCTTAAACTTATTTGTCATTGCTCTTCCCTTTCTACTCTACTATTTTAATATTATATTTTTGAGCGAATTTGAAACATACTTGAAAACATCATCTTTTGCTATTTATGCTATAGGAGAATAATTTGTGAGATTTATAAAGTGTGAAATACACTGACCACCCCTGAGGTACCGTGTTAACACACAAAGCACTCCTGACGTTTGAGAAATGACAATGACCTTTCCTGAGGTTTGAAACTTGTAAAAGATTCTCTCAATTTTACACTAATCACTCATGAGGTTCCAGACTAATACATAAAGCACTCTTGACGTCAATCGTTCGTTAGTAAGATTGACTGTCCATCCATGACGTCAGTTGAATAGTGTTTGGAATACCATATATGTCATTCTTTTTGAAAAAATTATTATATAATTCACAAGGATGTTGATTGAATGATAAAAAATAATAGTATTTTAGATATAAGGACCTTTAATTTAAGCACATAGACAACACGTGATCGATTTTTATCACTATTTCAAATAGATTAGTAACGAAAATGGTACAAATGATACAATTAAATAGTTAATGGGTCGATATAATTTACTTTTTGATAATTCAATCAACATCCTTATGAGGTATATAGTAACTTTGTAAAAAAGAAGGGCATATATAGTATTTCAAACGCTATTCAGCTGACGTCATGGATAGACAGTCAATCTTACTAACGGAGGATCAACGTCAAGGGTGCTTTGTGTATTAACCCGGAATCTCAGGGACGGTTAGTGTAAAATGAAAGAAATCTGTTACAAGTTTCAAACGTCAGGGGAGATCATTGTCATTTCTCAAATGTTAAGGGTGCTTTGTGTATTAACCTGAAACCTCAGGATTGGTCAGTGTATTTCACCCATTTGTAAATTGTATCTAAAGCAATACTCCACCGGCAATACCTACACAATAGCGCCGGTTGCGATTTTTGCACAAGAACTTGTCGTGACTATCATCGAGTCCAAGAGGCTATTTTCTATTCATAATTTTACTACTATTATTGGATTATTTAATTTTGATTTTCATGTTATTGTCTTTCCAAATTAATTTTTACTTAGTTCATTTTTTTACAGTTTTGAAATTAAAAATAATGTTTTGGATTTTCATTTTGTAGATTTGAATTGGAGACAACTAGTTACCAACCACAACTCCACCCTCTCTCTCACAAAAAATGGATCCCGTTGTGGGCTTCATATACTATGGGACCTAATTTTATGAGAGGGTGTGATTGGACTTGTGTAAATAACATTTGTGTTTGGACTAGAGATGCTCTTGCTTGGCCAATAATATATAGCATTGAATACTTCAGAGACATAACTTGTATGCGTAGTTTTATGGGTTAACTTAAGCATTTGAAACATTTTTTGGTGGTCCTTTCAAAATTTAAAAAGAAAACAAATTAAAACAAATGTGCCTTTTTTCATCTTGACGTTGTCGTAGTTACAAAAAATAGAAAACAAAAAATAAAAAATAAAAATAAAAACAAAAACAAAAACATCTTAGAAGACTCGAAAGTAAAATATTAGTATTTCCTATTATTTCATCATGAACTTACATTAAGGGCACAACAAACAAATTTGCCCTAGTCGAAGGTGAATACTTAATTACCATAATTGCTATACTTTTATTTAACCTAAAATGTATAAGAACAGCTATTTTTTCATACACAAAATAAGGCACTTCCACATCATAGTGACATTCATACCCAAAAGTATCTTAAACATCCATAATACGAATTCACAAATAATAGCATCCTATCTTAAATTATAATACATGATTGTGTATACCAGTCTACAAGGTTGCAATGGAGATCGCCTCTTTAGCAAAATCAGCAAGTGAAAACATAATAATTGAAATAAAAAACTCACTCATATGAATCAATGTAGAATAGTTTTTGTCAATAATACAAAAGATCTTTCATAGAACAGATAGCAAATATTCCACATCGAAATAGAATATTTCCTTAGTAAATAGTATCCTAACAGAATTATATTTCTAAAAGGGCAAAAAGGACAAATCATATCCCAAAGTTTTAAAAAAGGAGTTTTCGAGCAGTAATTAGCTAATAAGGTTTTTTTATGTTATAAGTTTCCTTAAATGGATTATTTTGTAATTTTCTCATGTTTAAGTAGTGAACTTAATTGTCCAAGATAAATTATGGGTGGTTAGGAACTTGTGTGAGAATTTGGGTAAAACAAAACAAGTTATGATGTGGAATAATTCGGACAAGTCCTGAATCTAATATATTCTGAGTAAGGCATGTCGCCCTGGTGTTCTGAACACACCTTCCTGGTCGCCTCGTATTTTGAGATTGGGCTCCACTTTCAGAATATTTATTCCAGATCGCCATTTGGTGAGGTGGTTCGACTCGCCTGAGGTAGAGACGTCTCCACAGACTTGATTCTCCAAAATAACTCCATCTCCACTAGAAGTCTGTTATCACAAGACTCCTCCTCCGTTACTCGTCCGCCCAAATTGGAGTCCTCCTCCTTGAAGAGTTCCACCTCTACAAGAGAACTGTCACCAATAAACTCCAGCTTCATCACAACACCTGAGAATACGGATTGCTCACCAGATGGCACCCTCATACTAGTCTCCAGATTTTATTGGGATATCCTCCCATGCTTATCCTTCCGAGGAACTCGTCATGATGTACTGACACGGCTCAGTACTCCGTCTATATAAAGGTCGCTCCCCGACAACAAAAAGGTACGCTCAACACACGCACCACAAACACATTTATTATTGTGCTCGCCCACATTGCCTATAATATTCTCCTGATCGCCTTGGTCTGATTCATACTTCGGAGGAGTTTTGAGCGGCCTCACCCCGACCGATTACTTTTGCTCATTGCTGTGGAGGTCGCCCTAGCTTTAGCCGAGGTCCAGCGCCGAGGCCGAGAAGCAATTCTGACTGTTGGTTGCTCTCTCAGATTTTTACCACAACAGTTTTGCGCCGTCTGTGGGAATGATAATTCTCTTTATCGTATGCACCTGCGCAACCGATTATTATCCAGACCAAGCACTAGCAACCCTCTAGATAACAGAGCCCGTCCGATGGCTAACGTCGGCCAAACTCCAGATCTAGAAGGTCTTCATCATGAAATACGCGGGATGGCCGAACAGATGAGAATCATGAACGAAAATAATGCCCTCCTCATATAACACCTCACTGCGAATAATCGCCCACCACCTCCTCCGACTCCTCGTCGTTCTCATCTATCAGAGAATGAATCTCAGAGCCACCATAGTACCGGGCGAGACAGGAGCCGTCATTCTCCTAATCCTCGCCCTCGACGAGAAAGGAGCCTATCGCTAGAATCATCATCCAGCAAGACGCCAGGACTGGAAAGCGAAGAGGTTAGGGCTTGGCAGGTCTCCTCGTCAGGTTCATCAGGAACCAGGGCGCGAAGATATATCCACTTCTCAGAAGATTAGGGATTTGGACGCCTGCTTAGACCCCATCAACACGGGGGCCAGTGCCCCGATAACCGTCGACGCTTTGATTAGACAAACTGAACCACCTTTCACCCAAAGAATAATGAGGGCCAAGGTGTCATCCAGATTCAAACTACCTACTCTACTCGGAATCTACGAGGGCAAAACAGATACTATGGATCACCTGAATTCTTACAAAAATTTAATGTATCTCCAAGGATACTCGGACGAAGTTATGTGCAAAGTCTTTTCTGCTACACTGAAGGGTTCGACGAGGTCGTGGTTCCGGAAGTTATCTCTTGGAACTTTCCGGAACTATCGATTCATTTGGTGATCTGAGCAGGCTTTTCGTTGTCAATTTCATGAGCTGCAGGATCAGGTAGAAAAACGCATCACACCTTTTCACTATCCACCAGAAGGAAACGGAGATCCTGAAAGATTATTTGAAATGATTTAACCAGCCATATTAGAAGTTGAAGATCCCAGTGACAAAGTAGTCATCATGGCAATGATGGAGGGGCTTCGCCCAGGTCCTCTATTCGATTCCCTATCCAAGAATGTTCCAGAGACATTGTCTATTCTCCAAAGTAAAGCTGATAAATACATCGCCGCGGAGGAATTGGCCAAAGCCAAACAAAGGCGAAGAGAAAAAGATGACCATAAAAGAAAAGAGCCTGATACAAGGCGATCTGATTATAGAGACGATGAATGGAGCAAGACGCCTAATCGAGACTCAAGACGGGCCAATGACAGGCGATCTCGTACCCTACCTCGCCGCACAGAATTGGTGTTACCCCCTCTTAATGCTCCCATTGCCCAAGTTCTTACAGAGATTAAGCATGAAGAGTTCGTCAAGTGGCCCTCAAAAATTAAAACTGATCCCCGAAAGAGAAATAAGAACAAGTATTATGAGTTTCATCGAGATCATGGCCATAACACAGAAAACTGTTTTCACCTAAAGGAGCAAATAGCCGACCTCATCAAACGAGGGTATCTAATAAAGTATGTTGGTGATCGTCCTTCTCCCAATTCACCAGAAAGAAGATACAGCGACAACCGACCTACTGCTGGAGACATACAAGTAATCCACGGCGGGTTTGGATCGGGAGGTAGCTCGAACTCGTCCAGAAAGAGGCATGCCAGAAGTGCTGGTAGGCTGTCCGAAGTTTTTAATCTCTCATCGCCAATGGCCGATATTCACCCACCAATCACCTTCAACAATGATGACTTGAGAGGTCTACACTTACCTCATGACGACGCCCTGGTCGTTTCAGCCATTATCGCCAATTTTATCGTTCAAAGAATATTGGTTGATAATGGTAGTTCAGCTGACATCCTGTTCATATCAGCATTTGAAAATATGAAAATAGGGTTTGACAAATTGCAGCCCTTCCTGACACCTTTGGTAGGATTCAGAGGAAATGTGACTCATCCGCTGGGATGGGTTAAGCTGCTTGTTACTTTGGGAACACAACCTCGCCAAACTACTATTTGGCAGGACTTTATCATAGTAGATTGCCTTTCCCCCTACAATGCCATTTTAGGTCGCCCGACTCTAGGCGGGACTAGGGCGATCACCTCAACCTACCACCCGAAAATGAAGTTTCCCACTTCAACAGGGGTGGGTGAAGTGCGGGGCGACCAGAAAGTGGCGAGATAATGTTTTATTTCGGCTATGAAGATTGAAACCTCCCCAACATCGAATACCCAATAGCAATTACTGACCAACGATGGCGAGATGGAATCTTTGAGGGATGAGGTGGAACAGGTCGTCTTGATGGATCCCCAAGAAATCGAAAACACTAAACCCCTTGAAGAAATTACCCCGATCTCCATACATCCAGAATATACTGATCGCCACATTATGATAGGAACAGAACTTTCCAATGAATTGCGCAGTGCTTTAGTGGAATTCTTAAAAAGAAACTTTGATGTTTTTGCCTGGTCACAAGGTGACGTCCCAGGTATTGATCCCCAGGTCGCCATGCACAAGTTACATACCAATCCAGCAAATTCTCCAGTTCTCCAAAAGAGAAGAAAATTCGCCCCCGAGCGACTCAGAGTTATTGACGAGGAGGTTACCAAACTCATCAAAGCTAAGGTTATCAAGGAAGCCCATTACCTGAAATGGTTGGCCAATGTAGTCGTCACTCCTAAAAAGGGAGGAAAGTGGAGAGTATGCGTTGACTATACTGATCTCAATAAGGCGTGCCCAAAAGACAGTTTTCCTTTGCCAAAAATTGATTTAATAGTCGACGCCACATCTAAGCACGAGTTACTTAGTTTCATGGATGTCTTCTCGGGATATCACCAGATTAAGATGTTCCCCCTGATAGAGAAAAGACTTCATTTATCATGGAACGAGGATTGTACTGCTACAAGGTCATGCTATTTGGTCTAAAAAATGCTAGGGCTACATATTAAAGATTAGTGAACAAGATGTTCAAAGAGCTGATTGGAAAGACCATGGAAGTATACATAGACGACATGCTCGTCAAGAGCCTCGAAGCAGACAACCACAACGCCCACCTTGAAGAAGCTTTCGACATTCTAAGAAAACACCGGATGATGTTAAATCATTCCAAATGTATTTTTGGCGTATCATCTGGAAAATTCTTAAGTTTCTTGGTAACCAAACGAGGAATCGAAGCAAACCCGGACCAGATTCTGGCTCTACTCAGAATGAGCTCGCCCAGAAATGTACATGAAGTTCAGCAGTTAACTGGGCGAATTACCGCCTTCAACCGGTTTGTTTCCAAGTCAGCAGACAGATGTTTACCATTCTTCAAAATCCTAAGGAAAAATTAAAATTTTCAGTGGACAAAAGAATCGGAGGAAGCGTTTCAATAGCTCAAAAACTATCTGGGATCACCTCCTCTGATGGTGGTGCCGACCACGGGCGAAGAACTGTTCGTATACCTCTCCATTTTTGCCCACAGCAGTAAGTGTTGTGCTCATCCGAGAAGTGGACCGTGTTCAGAAATCGGTGTATTATATTAGTAAGGTCTTAATGGGTGCTGAGAATAGATATATAATGATTGAGAAGCTCGCCTACGCCCTTCTGATCGCCGTCAGATAACTTTTCCATTATTTTCAAGCCCATCCCATCACCGTGCTGACTGATCAACCATTAAAACAAATTGTCCAACGACCAGATACCTCGGGGAGACTTCTGAGATGGTCCATTGAGTTAAGCGAATTCCATATTGACTACAAACCAAGGACGGCGATAAAAACCCAAGCTTTAGCCAACTTCGTGGCTGAATCCACTCATGAGACCGATCTAGAAGTCCTCTTGGAGACGGAGATTCCAAACTTAGACAAGAACCTCGGCAGCTCTGAAAAAGACCTCAGCAGCTCGAACAAAGAGCTTGAGAAATAGAAGTTGTTTGTAGATGGGTCTTCCAATCAACACGGATGCGGTGTAGGGCTTGTTCTCCAAACCCCGGCAGGTGAACAAATGGAATATGCTATACGGATTGGGTTTAAAGTCACCAACAACGAAGCCGAGTACGAAGCACTCCTCGCCGGATTACGGGTCATCACCAGATTGGGAGTCGAATCAATTGATGCTTACAGTGATTCACAACTAGTGGTAAACCAAGTTCAGGGAGATTATCTCGCCAGGGACGTATGAATGGCAGCTTATTTAGATGAAGTCAAATGCTTAACTCAGAAAATCAAAAAGTTCACCATTCAACAGATCCCCAGAGAATAAAATAGAAAAGCTAATGCCCTAACCAATCTTGCTTTAACTTTTGATTTCATTTTAGATAGAAGTATACCCTTGGAATTTCTGTCCAAACCAAGTATTGAGGTCGCCAAACCCGTCTATCCAACGGAAACAAACCCAACATGGATGGATGAGATCATCACCTACCTTCAGAACGGAACACTACCAACAGATAAACTTCAAGCTTGCCGAATCCTCTATAGATCTGCAAGGTTCTGCATACTTCATGGGATTTTATATAAACAATCTTTCTCTGGTCCTCTCCTAAGGTGTCTCCGACCTGACGAAGTCAATTATGTGATGAGGAAAATCCATGAGGGCATCTGCGAAAATCATTTAGGAGCGAGGTCACTGGTACAAAAGGCAATTCGCCAAGGCTATTTCTATCCCCAAATGGGGCAAGATGCAACAATATAGACCAGGAAGTGCGACAAATGCCAGAGGTTCGCTCCATCTTACCACCTTTTCCATTCTGATATGGTGCCAATTATCAGCCCATGGCCATTCGCCCAATGGGGGATAGACATACTCGGACCTTTGTCCCAAGCTCCATTATAGAGAAAGTTCTTGATCGTTGCCATTGATTACTTCACCAAATGGGTGGAAGCTGAGCCGTTAGCCAAAATCACTGAAAAAAATACAAGGAATTTTGTTTGGAAAGATATCGTCTACCGATTTGGATTTCTCAAAGTTTTCATCTCGGACAACGCCAGGCAATTCGACAATGATAGATTCAGACAATTTTACTCGAATCTCGCCATCTCATATCATTTCTCCTCGCCTGATCACCCTCAAGCCAATGGCCAAGTGGAAGTTACTAATAGAACAATCCTGAGAAACTTGAAAACAAGATTGGAGAAATCCAAAGGTGAATGGGTAGAAGACCTACCGAGCATATTATGGGCATATCACACGACTAGCAGGATTCCTACTTGTGAAATGCCTTATTCCATGGTTTACGGAACTGAATTGGTGATACCCGTCGAGATCGGAATGCCGAGTTTTAAGACTTCAAACTACAACAAAGATAGCAACAAAGGCGAGTTAATACTCAACCTCGACCTCCTTGATGAGAAACGGGAACAAGCAAGCATACGCCAAGCAGCTTATAAACATCAAGTCGCCAAATATTTCAATCAGAGAGTCAAAAATAGGTCATTCTTACCCTTCGACCTAGTTCTACAAAAAGTTATCCTATCAACTAAAGAGCCAAACAAAGGGAAACTAGGCCCGATATGGGAAGGCTCTTATAAGGTCATCAGGGTATCTAGACCAGGGACTTACTAGCAAGAAGATATGAATGGGAAGGCACTCCTCCATCCTTGGAACGCTGAGCATTTGAAAAAATATTTCCAATAACGTTCAGTCAGCTTGCCTGGGCAACATAATTGTAATAATTCCCAGATTATTTCAAGTAATAAAACTTCTCCAGTTTATTTCTCATTGCAGGATGGAAATCGCCTATTCAAGGTCGCCCGTTCATTATAAAATGACGGAGGCATCTTGGTCGCCAAATCAAGATCGCCAGTTCATCGTAAGATGACGGAGGCATCTTGACCGCCAATTCAAGAATGCCAGTTCATTATAAAATAACGGAGGCATCTTGGTCGCCAATACAAAAATGCCAGTTTATTGCAAAATGACGGAGGCATCTTGATTGCCAAATCAAGATCGTCAGTTCATCGTAAGATGGAGGCATCTTGATCGCCAAATCAAGATCGCCAGTTCATCATAAGATGACAGAGGCATCTTGGTCACCAATACAAGAATGCCAGTTCATTGTAAAATGGAGGAGGCATCTTGATCGCCAAATCAAGATCGCCAGCTCATCGTAAGATAGAGGCATCTTGATCGCCAAATTAAGATCTCCAGTTCATCGTAAGATGACGGAGGCATCTTGGTCGCCAATACAAGAATGTCAATTTATTATAAAATGACGAAGGCATCTTGGTCGCCAAATCAAGATCACTAGTTCATTGTAAGATGACAGAGGCATCTTGGTCGCCAAATCAAGATCGCCAGTTCATCGTAAAATGACGAGGCATCCTTGTCGCCAAATCAAGATCGCCAGTTTATCGTAAGATGACGGAGACATCTTGGTCGTCAATTCAAGATTGCCAGTTTATTGTAAAATGACGAGGCATCTTGATCGCCAATTCAAGATTGCTAGTTCATTATAAAATGAAGGTATTTTGATCGCCTATCCAAGGTCGCCAATATTGTAAATGGCAGAAATTTAATAACTAAGTACACCAGAACTAAAGAGGTTCACATCGCCAAGTTGCCAAAATTAAAGTAATATTTATTTAACGCGAAATTATAAAGAAAAAGAAATCATTGCATTTACATTCAAATTACATTATGATAAAGGGGGAGGGTTTTTGCCGCCTTGAGGATTTGCGTCGCCCTGAGGATTCGCATCTTCTTTTTTCAACAGTTTCTTTCTCACCTCCCTCTCCTTCTGCTTCCTCGTCCTCTTCAGTGAGCAGGTCAAGATCGAGACGCATCTCCTCCAAGTCTATGACGAGGTCGGGATGATGGTGGCAAAGCTGTCTTTTGCAGAAATCAAACCCTTCGCCAAAATACTTCGAGGAAGCAATTTCAACAGCCTCGGAGAAATCCGACGAGGATTTAAATTCCTCAACAACCAATTTTCCAGAGCGGTCAACTCTTTCCCTTAGATCCGCAACCAGAATCCCAGCCTTTCCCAGACTATCGACGAGGGTGTCCCTTTCATTCTTTAATTTGGCGAACTCGTCGCCGACCTGCTGCTCCCGAGCTCGCGTCTCGGCCAGTTGTTGCTCCAGATCAGCGGATAGCTTCTGGAGATAGGAAACTTTAGTATCCAAAGAGGCAGCTCGCCCCTGTTGAAGGGATAAATCCTCAATGGTCTCCCTGCTTTTCACCGCCAACGAAGATCCAAACACAAGCACCTACTACAAACAAATCTTATCAGATCAAACCGAGCATGTTTAACAAGGATAAAACAAATGAAAGATAGTATCGAAATAATACCTAGCTGAGAGCTTGAAAAAACTTTGAAGCAGTCTTGTCCAAAGTGAGTTGTCCCACCTTTTCTTGATCCGTAGGAGGGATTATTCCTCGGAGGATCTTCTCGGCCACGAAAGGGCTCCCCAGAATGGAGGCCCTTGGACCAAGGGCAGTACCCAACAAAGGTGAGCTCCCCTCCCAGGTCTAGAAGAGGTAATGGCCCCAGGATGGCCTGCCGGACCAGACTTCTTTTTGGGTTCAGGAGTGGGGGCTTGCCCTTTTCCTTTGGAATCATCCCCGGACTTTGCCTTCTTGCTCGGCGAGGTGGGAGGTTCTTCCATCGGGCGCTTCTCGCCAATTACCACTCCCTTAATGAGAGTGGATTTTTTAGCCGAGCTCTCGCCTCTGGCTTTCTCTACCCTTTCGCCGAGCTTCTTCAAGCTAATCCTCTTCGACATAGCTGCAAAAAAAAAAAAGAAAAAAAAAATCAGACATGTAAAGAATAACCAACAAGAATAGTAAAAATTTATACCATTCGATTTAAGCTCGGGGGGTAGCTCGGAATCCGACCAGGATTTCGATGTCGAGTCCGAGCTCGATCGCAAAGCCGAATAAAATTCTAAGATAGGGTCTCGAATATTTCTCCCCGACCATCTTAACAAAGTCAGGTCGGGAATATGAGGTACAATCCTCCTCAGTTCCTTCCTGACAGTCCCTAGGTATTCTATTGAGTCCTCTTGGGGGTGGCTGCCTTGAAGGTATTCACCACGGGAAGGGTGGGACTCACTTGCTTCACCCGATGTTGATGACGTGCGCGGCTGCTCGCCCTCCGTCCTTGATGCCATCGAACCAGGAGAGGAGAAACCCTGACGAAATGCCTTGGTTTTAAGAAGCATGGGGACCATGTAGCACCCACGTTCAGCCACCGATTGTGAAATTTTGTCAAAAAATATTTATGTTCGTACCCGAGCAACGTGGGCAGATCATTGCAGCGTTTATCTAAAAAGATACCCATGTTAATTCTAATCTTATTAATAAATATATCAAAATTATTGGCGGAATAAAAACCGACCTGGAACGTTCCATGACCTCGGAACCCTTGGCACTCCCTCCCGAGGTTCCTCGTCAAAGAGCTCCCAGCTATCCCCAGAGGCAAAGAAGAATTTGCTTTTCCACCCCTTCACATTGCTGGGGTATCCTCCGAGGATGGTTTTCTTGTACCTCGCCTTGAAGTAAAGCCATCCTTGGTCCGGTTTAGGATTATTATTAAGGGAAAAAATGTTCCTAAACTCGAAAAGAGTCATTGAGTATTTATGTACTCACCACAATGACAAGGCGCCAGTGATACTTCGTCACGCGTTGGGGACGAGCTGAAAAGGATAGATCTTATAAAATAGTAAAATTAACCTAACTATAGAAGGAATGGAAAAACGAAGGCCCGCAGGAAAGGCGGCCTATTAAAAGGCTACTTCGCCAGGGCGGGTAGAAAGGATAGTTTCATTCTCCTCAGAAAGTCTGAGTTGTACACCTTGAGGATAAGAATAAGTCTCCCTAAGCAAGTCTAGTTCCTCGGGAGTCGTAATGTTATGTTCTTTTCCTATGGAAGGGTGAACATCACCTAAAAGGGCGACCTCAGGAGCGGATGGGTCTTCCATTGGCGATCTGGGAGATTGTCTTACTTTGTCAGTAATATATGACGAACCTTCTCCTAGATGATCGGATACCCACGAGGGCAAATAATCCAAATCTGATGGACTTACCTTAGACCTTTGGGACATAAAACTAAAAAAAGAGAACGAAAACTTGGTTACTTACTGTGCTAGGAAACGAAAGGCGACCACAGGCAGAGGCAAGGAGAAACTCGGAACAGGAAGGGTGACCACAAACAAAAACGAGAAAAGCGAGTGATATTGGCTTAACAGAAAAGGATGTAAATGAATAGATGGGACCCCTTATATATAGGAAAAAATGACGGATGAGATCCATCTGCTTCAACGGCCCAGATGAG
>BRYE01000021.1:9220043-9227543 GCA_030159115.1 Actinidia arguta var. hypoleuca
TCGCTCTCATTTATCGGAAAACAATGAATCCCAAAGCCACCGTAGTACAGGGCGAGATAGGCGCTGTCGTTCTCCTAGTCCTCTCCCCTGACAAGAATGGAGCTCTTCACTAGAATCGCAATCATCTAGCAAAACACCAGAGCTGGAAGGCGAGGTAGGTCTCCTTGTCGGGTTCATCAGGTACTCGAGTGCCAAGAAAATTCCACTTCTCAAAAGATCAGGGATCTTGACGCCCGCCTAGATGCCATCAACACGGGAACCAGCACCTCGATAACCGTAGACGCTTTGATTGGACAAACTGTGCCGTCTTTCACCCAAAGAATAATGAGAGCCAAAGTGTCGTCCAGATTCAAACTACCTACTCAGCTCGGGATCTACGAGGGAAAAACAGACCCAATGGATCACTTGGATTCATATAAGAATTTGATGTATCTCCAAGGGTACTCAGACGAAATCATATGTAATGCTTTTTCTGCTATGCTTAAGGAGTCAGCGAGGTCATGGTTCCGGAAATTATCTCCTGAAACTATTGATTCATTTGGCGAGCTGATTACAGGGACAATGAACCAAGGAACAAGAAGCCCAACCGAGACTCAAGATGGACCAACGAAAGATGACCTCGTACCCCACCTCGCAGCACAAAATTGGTGTTACCCCCGCTCAATGCTCTTGTTGCCCAAGTTCTTATAGAAATTAAGCACGAAGAGTTCGTCAAGTGGCCCTCAAAAATCAAAACTAATCCCCAAAAGAGAAACAAGAACAAGTATTGCGAGTTCCACCGAGACCATGACCATAGCACAGAAGACTGCTTTTACCTGAAGGAGCAAATAGTAGACCTTATTAAAAGAGGATATCTGAGAAAGTATGTCAGTGATCGCCCTCCCCCCAATTCACCAAAAAGAAGATACGGTGACAACCGATCTATTGCTGGAGATATACAGGTGATCCACCACAGATTTAGATCCGGAGGAAGCTCGAATTCGTCTAGGAAAAGGCATGCTAGAAGTGCTGATAGGGTGTCCGAAGAAATATATAACCTCTCCTCGCCAATGGCCGATATTCACCCACCAATCACCTTCAACAATGATGATTTGAGAGGTCTACACTTACCTCATGACGATGTCTTGGTCGTTTCAGCCATCATCGCCAATTTCAATGTCCAAAGAATCTTGGTTGATAATGGTAGTTCGGATGATATCCTATTCATGTCAGCATTCGAGAAGATGAAGATAGGACTCGATAAATTGCACCCTTTCCTTACACCCTTGGTTGGTTTCGAAGGAAATGCGACTCATCCGCTTGGGTGGGTTAAGTTGCCGGTAACCTTGAGAACAAAATCTCGCCAAACCACCATTTGGCAATACTTCATCGTGGTAGATTGTCTTTTTCCCTACAATGCAATTCTAGGTCGCCCAACTCTAGGCGAGACTAAGGTAATCACCTCAACCTACCACCTAAAAATGAAGTTTCCCACTTCAGCGGGAGTGGGCGAAGTAAGAGGCGACCAGAAAGTGGCCAGACAATGTTTTATTTCAGCTATGAAGATTGAAACCTCCCCGGCTCCAAATATCCAATAGAAATTACCGACCAACGATGGCGAGATAGAACTCTTGAGGGACGAGGTGGGACAGGTTGTCTTGTTGGATCCCCGAGAAATCGAAAACACCAAACCCCTCGAAAAAACTACTCCAATCTCCATACACCCAGGATATCCTGATCGCCACGTTATGATCGGAACTGAACTTACTGACGAAATATGCAGTGCTTTAGTGGAATTTTTGAAAAGAAATTATGACGTTTTCGCCTGGTCACAGGGCGACATCTCGGGTATTGATCCCCAAGTCGCCATGCATAAATTATATACTAATCCTGGACATCCTCCAGTTCTCCAGAAGAGAAGAAAATTCACCCCCGAGCGCTTAAGAGTGATTGAAGAGGAGCCCATTACCCGGAATGGCTAGCCAATGTTGTCGTCGCTCCTAAAAAGGGGGGGAAGTAGAGAGTATGCATTGATTTCACTGACCTCAACAAGTCGTGCCCAAAAGATAGTTTTTCTCTACCAAAAATTGATTTAATAGTCGATGCCACATCTAAGCATGAGCTTCTTAGTTTCATGGATGCCTTATTAGGATATCACCAGATCAAGATGTCCCCCCTCCCCCCCCGACATAGAGAAGACTTCATTTATCACGGAATGAGGATTGTATTGCTACAAGGTCATGCCATTTGGTCTGAAAAATGTCGGGTCAACATATCAAAGATTAGTAAACAAAATGTTCAAGGAGCTGATTGGAAAGACCATGAAAGTATACATTGACGACATGCTCGTCAAGAGTGTTGTAGCAACCAACCACACCGCCCACCTTGAAGAGGCTTTCAACATTCTGAGAAAACACCGGATGATGTTAAATCCTTCCAAATGCATTTTTTGCGTATCGTCTGGAAAATTCTTAGGATTTTTGATAACCAAACGAGGGATTGAAGCAAACCTGGATCAGATCCAGGCTCTACTGAAAATGAGCTTGCCCAGGAATACCCATGAAGTTCAGTAACTAACTGGATGAATTGCAGTCCTTAACCGATTTGTTTCTAAATTGGCTGACAGATGCTTGCCATTCTTCAAAATTCTAAGAAAAAATTAAAATTTTCAGTGGACTAAAGAATCGAAAGAAGCTTTCCAACAGCTCAAAAAGTACCTGGGATCGCCTCCTTTGCTTGTGGTGCCGACCACAGGCAAAAAATTATTTATGTATCTATCTATCTCGCCAACTGCAGTAAGTGCTGTGCTTATCCGAGAAGAAAACCGAGTTTAAAAATCGGTATATTATATTAGTAAAATACTGATGGGTGCTAAGAATAGATACGTAAAGATAGAAAAGCTCGCCTATGCCCTTCTGATCGCCGCCCGAAAGTTTCGCCATTATTTTCAAGCCCATCCAATCACCGTGCTGACTGACCAACCACTAAAGCAAATTCTCCAACGACTAGACACCCCGGGGAGACTTCTGAAATGGTCCATCGAGTTGAGCGAATTTCATATTGATTACAAACCAAGAACGGCAATAAAAGCCCAAGCCTTAGCCGACTTCGTGACTAAATCCACTCATGAAACCAACTCGGAAGTCCTCTCGGAGAAAGTGATTCCAAGCTTAGACAAGAATCTCGGCATCTCGGGCGAGGATCTTGAGAGATGGAGGTTATTTGTAGATGGATCTTCAAATCAATACGGATGTGGTGCAGGGCTTGTTCTCTAAACCCCGTCTGGACAACAGATGGAGTACGCTATACGGATTGGGTTTAAAGCCACTAACAACGAAGCCGAGTATAAAGCATTCCTCGCCGAATTAAGGGTTGCCACCAGATTGGGAGTAGATTCGATTGACGCTTATAGTGATTTGCAACTAGTGGCAAACCAAGTTCAGGGAGACTACCTCGCTAGGGACGCACAGATGGCAGCTTATTTAGATGAAGTCAAATGCTTAACTCAAAAAATAAAAAGCTTCACCATTCAACAGATCCCCAGAGATGAGAACAGAAAGGCCGACGCCCTTGCCAACCTTGCCTCCACTTTTGATTTCGTATCAGACATAAATATATCTCTAAAATTCCTGTCCAAACCAAGTATTAAGATCATAAAACCTGTCTATTCAACAGAAACTGACCCAACATGGATGGATAAGATCATCGCATACCTCCAGAATGGCACACTACCAACGAATAGACTTCAGGCTCGCCGGGTCTGATATAGATCTGTGAGGTTTTGCCTATTTCATGGAATTTTGTACAAACGATCTTTTTCAGGACCTCTCCAAAGATGTCTCCGGCCTAACGAAGCCAATTATGTGATCAGGGAAATTCATGAAGGCATCTGCGAAAATCATTCAGGGGCGAGGTCACTAGTACAAAAAGCAATTTTCGCCAAGGCTACTTCTGGCCTCAGATAGAACGTGATGCAAAAGCGTACACCAGAGAATGCGACAAGTGCCAGAGATTTACACCATTTAACCACCTCTCCCATACTGATATGGTGCAAATTACCAGCCTATGACCATTTGCTCAATGGGGGATTGACATACTAGGACCTTTGCCTTAAGCTCCGTTACAAAAAAAGTTTTTGATCGTCACCATTGATTACTTCACCAAATGGGTAGAAGCAGAGCCAATTGCCAAAATCACCGAGAAGAATACAAGAAATTTTTTGTGGAAAAGTATCATCTACCGATTTGGAATCCCAAAGGTTCTCATCTCGGACAACGCCAGGCAATTCGACAATGATGGATTCAGATAATTTTGTTCGAATCTCTCCATATCACATCATTTCTCCTTGCTTGGTCACCCCCAAGCCAATGGCCAAGTCGAGGTTACTAACAGGACCATCCTGAGAAATTTGAAAACGAGACTAGAGAGATCCAAAGGTGAATGGGTAAAAAGACCTACCGAGCATATTGTGGGCATATCACACGACTAGTAGGATTCCTACTAGTGAAACACCTTACTCCATGGTCTACGGAACTGAATCAGTGATACCCGTTGAGATCGGAATGCCGAGTTTTAGGACCTCAAATTTTGACAAAGATAATAATAAAGGCGAGCTGAGACTTAACCTCGACCTCCTTGATGAGAAACGGGAGCAAGCAAGCATACGCCAAGCAGTTTATAAACATCAGGTCACCAAATATTATAATTAGAGAGTCAAGTACAGGTCATTCCTACCTGGCGACTTAGTTACGAAAGGTTACCCTATCTACTAACGAGTCAAACGTAGGAAAGCTAGGCCCAACATGGGAAGGTCCTTATAAGGTTATCAAGGTATCTAGACCAGGGACTTATTGGCTTGAAGACATGAATGAAAAAGCACTCCCACATCCTTGGAACGCCGAGCATCTAAAAAAGTATTACCAATGACATCGAGTTGTTTTGAAAGTCAGCTCGCCTGGGCAATAAAGTTGTAATCATTGTCGCTTTATCCAAATAAAATATCCAGTTTATTTTAATCATCCCTACTCGCCTATATCTCCTATTATAGAATGGGAGTTGCTAAGATCAAGATCGCCAATTCATTACAAAATGACGGAGGCATCTTGATCACCGTGTTCAAGATCGCCAGTTCATTACAAAATGACTAGGCATCTTGATCGCCGTGTTCAAGATCACCAGTTCATTACAAAATGACAGGCATCTTGATCGCCGTATTCAAGATCACCGGTTCATTACAAAATGACAGAGGCATCTTGATCGCCGAATTCAAGATCGTCAGTTCATTACAAAATGAAAGAGGCATCTTGATCGCCATGCAAGGAATCTTGATCACCATGAAATTCAAATTAAAATAAGGCATTATAATTAAGGGTGCCAAAAAAAAAAATTACGTCAGTACGAACAAGATTTGCACAACCAAAATGGTCATTCAATTACAATCACATCGCCAAAACTAAAATGATATTAAATGATATTCATTGAAGTACAATTACACATCGCCAAAATGAAATTAAAAAAAAGGAGTTACGAGGGAGGAGGGTTTCCATCTCCTTTTTCAACAGTTTCATCTCCTTTCTCAATAGTTTCTTCATCTACTCCCTCCCCTTCTTCGTCCTTGTCCTCGTCCTTGTCCTCGTCCTCTTTGGCAAGCAGGTCATGATCGAGATCCATTTCCTCCAAGTTAATGACAAGATCGGGATGATGGCGACGAAGCTGTCGCTTGCAAAAGTCAAATCCTTCGCCGAAATACTTGGAGGCTGCATCTTCAACAGCCCCAAAGAAATCCGATGAGGATTTAAACTCCTCAATAGCTGATTTTCTAGATCGTTCCACACTTTTCCTTTACTCCGCCACCAGAATCCCAGCCTTCCCCAAGCTGTCGACAAGGGTATCTCTTTCATCCTTTAACTTGATGAACTTGTCGCCGACCTGTTGCTCTCGAGCTCGGGCCTCGGCTCGTTGCTGCTCTAGATCACCAGATAACTTCTAGAGGCGGGAAACTTCACTGTCCAAAGAAGTTGCTCGCCCTTGTTGAAGGGATGCCTCTTCAATAATTTCTCTGCTCTTGACCGCCAGAGAAGATCCAAACACGAGCGCCTGCTACAAACAAATCTTATTAGATCAACCTGAGCATGTTTAATAAGGATAAAATAAAGAGTCTAGTTAGTGTCGAAATAATACCTGGCCGAGGGCCTGAAAAAATTTTGAGGCAATCTGGTCCAAGGATAGTTGCCCCACCTTTTCTTGATCCGTAGGAGGGATCACTCCTCGGAGGATCTTCTCGGCTACAAAAAGGCTCCCCAGAATGGAAGCCCTAGGACCGAGGACAGTCCCCAACGAGGGCGAGCTCCCCTCCCCGGGTCTCAAAGAGGTAGTGGCCCCCGGATGGTCAGCATGACCAGACTTTTTCATTTTGGGTTCAGGAGCGATGGCGTGCTCCTTCCCTTTGAAGCTGTCCCCGGATTTAGCCTTCTTACTCGGCGAGATGGAAGGTTTGTCAATTGGACGTTTCTTGCCAATTACCACTCCCTTAATGGGAGTGGATTTTTTGGCTGAGCTTTTACCCTTGGCCTTCTCCACCTTCTCGCCGAGTTTCTTCAAGCTAATCCTCCTCGACATAGCTGCAAAATGAAGAACGAACATCAGATATAAAAAAAATAACCAACAAGAACAGTAAGGATTTATACCATCCAATTTAAGCTCGGGAGGTAGCCCAGAACCCGACCAGGATTCCGATGTCAGGTACGAGCTTGATCCCGAGACAGATGGAGAAAATTCTAAAAGAGGGTCTCAAACTTTTCCCCCCGACAATCTTAGCAAGATCAAGTCGGGGATATGAGGTAGAATCCTCCACAGTTCCTTCCTAACGGTCCTTAAGTATTCTATTGAGTCATCTCGGGAATGGCTGTCTTGCTGGATGTATTCACCACAGGAAGGGCGGGACTCACCCGCTTCACCCGACATCGATGGCGCATGTGGCTCCTCGCCCTCAGTTCCAGATGCCATAGGTTCGAGAGAGCAAAAAACCCGACAAAATGACTTGGATTTGAGAAGCGTGGGGACTAAAAAGCGCCCACGTTCTGCCATCGATTTCGAAATCTCGTCAAAAAACTCCTGCTCATACCCGAGCAACTTGGGCAGATCATTACAGCGTTTATCTGAAAGAAACCATAGAATATTAATTCTGATTTTATTAATAAATATAGAGATTACTAATGAACGTTAAAACCAACCTGGAATATTCCACAATTTCGAAACCCTTGGTACTCCATCCCGAGGTGAATCATCGGGAAGCTCCCAACTATCCCTGAAGGCGAAAAAGAATTTGCTTTTCCACCCCTTCACATTGCTGGGGTATCCTCCAAGGATGATTTTCTTGTACCTCGTCTTAAAATAAAGCCACCCTTGGTCCGGTTTGAGGTTATTGTTAAGGAAAAATATGTTCCTAAACTTGGAAAGGGTCATTGAATATTTATACACTGGCCACAACGCAAGGGCACCAGCAATACTTCGCCAAGCGTT
>BRYE01000021.1:9252543-9255043 GCA_030159115.1 Actinidia arguta var. hypoleuca
GAATATTAGAGGCTTTAACAAGCCTCTAAAACAAAACGGGATACTAAATCATGTAAAGAAGAATAGAATAGATGTTATGGACATCCTTGAAACAAGAATTAGGAAGCGTAGAATGTTGGACATTTTGAGGAATAAGTTTAGACGCTGGGAGATGGTGGACAACTTCCATCATTCCCCAAATGGTAGAATCCTGATTATATGGAGAGGTGAAAAGGCCAGTGTAAAGGTTGTAGATAGTAGTTCTCAGGTAATCCATTGCCTAGTAACATGCAAGTCTACTACGAAGAAGTTCTATACTAGTTTTGTTTATGGTCTCAATAAGGTTGTGGATCGGAGACCCCTATGGCAGAATCTGAGAAATTTCAACTCTACCATAGACCTCCCATGGATCCTTTTAGGAGATTTCAATGTCGTCCTCAAAAGTGAGGAGAAAACCAATGGTAGGAGTTAGAGACAAAATCACATCTCTCTGTAGGAACTTCCTTTGGAGTGGGAAATCTAATATCAGGAAGAAACCTCTAGTTTCCTGGAAGGAAATTTGCAGGCCAAAAAATGAGGGGGGCTTGGGAGTGATTGACCTGAGTTCCTGGAACCTGTCTCTCCTTTCCAAAGGCCTCTGGAACCTCCAGTCCAAAAAGGATTCCCTATGGGTCAAATGGGTAAACCATTTTTATATGAAAGATAGACCCTTTTGGGAGTACGTTCCAGAGAAACAAGACTTCCAAATTGTGAGGTACCTAAGCCAAATCAGAGACAGAATTGTAATAGAGGAAGGGTCTAAACAGGCTGCATTGGACAGAATTAGTCAGTGGGTTGATAAAGGAAATTTTAATGTTAAGGCTTGTTATGATTTCTTTAGAGCTAAAGGGGGGAAGTCATGCTGGACCAAAGTGGTCTGGCATAGATCCATCATGCCGAAGCACGCCTTCATTCTGTGGCTGAGCCTTAAGGAAAGATTGCTCACGAGAGATAAACTAAGTGAGCATATTGAGGATACCTCGTGTGTATTTTGTGGGAGCCATTTGGAGACTATTGACCATTTATTTTTTCAGTGTAGAATGTCTAGGCAAGTCTGGGTAGATATTAAAACTTGGCTGGGGTTTACCAGGGAACTGAACACAATCAAAGCAGCAGTTAAGTGGACCATTAAGGAGGCGCGGGGTACTGGGGTACAGGCCATAGCTAAGAGGATGGTTATTGCGTGTACGGTGTACTACATATGGAAGCATAGGAATGGCAAAATATTTGATGGGAAGGCCACCCAACCGGCATGCATCGTTCGTGACATCAAAATGCAAACCTATAGATCCCTTCATGGTTACTTCCCTAATTTCAAAGACCTATAATGGAGTGCAGCATCATGTTGGGGTCTGGATTCGGTGGTGCTGGAGCTGTCTTGCTACAGTCCAAACGCTGGAGGTACTTTCAGTCAGACCGGTTGCCGATTTCGAGAAGTCTCGTCAAGGCCTTGTAATGGAGTGCAGATTTGCTGATCATCCCCCCTGTTGTATAATTGTCGCAGGCTTCTGCTTATAGCCTCCCCCGCATCAACAAAAAAAAAAAAAAAGAAAAAAGATAGTTATCCCCCCCTGATGTATATATGTTGCTGGCTACTGCTTATAGCCTCCCCATTCTAGCCTCCCCCCCTCAAAAAAAAAATTAGTTGTCCCCCCTGTTGTATATTTGTTGTTGGCTACTTCTTATAGCCTCCCCCTCCTCCTCCTCTCTCTCTCTCTCTCTCTCTCAAAAAAAAAAAAAAAAAAAGGGTGTTGTTTATAGGTTTGTAAGCTGCTGCCCTTAGCCTCCCCTCCCTACAGGGGTTTAGGGGCTTTGGGTTGTAGGCCGCTTTGTGCTTGTAGGGTTTGTGTGTCATGAGCTCCTTTTTATAGCTCACTACTCTTCTGTTTTCTTGCGGGGTAGGTGGGTGGGTGTTTCTAGGGGTCAGCCCTGTTAGGTAGGTAGGGATGTGGGTGTTTGGTTTAGCTTTTCCCTGGTGTCCTTTCATCTGTGTGGGTGGGTGGGTGCGTGTGTCTTGGCTCTTAGGATGTTGTTGTTGGTGTAGAGGGTGGTTGGTCCCTGGTTTGCTGCGGCTCTTTCTTGGAATCGACTTTGGCTTTTGGCCTCTTGTCCACCTTTCGGGAGTTCTGGGTGCTAAATTTCTATTGCTACTGCCGAAGAGGGGAGCTGGTCCTAGATCCTACTGCTGGCTCTCAAGGCTCTGGATCAGAGTTAAACCTCTGAGGGGAGGTGCTGTTGCTATGGAGAGGTGTGGGTTCAAACCTTCTTGAGGCCTTCATGATTTGAGGTCATGTTGCTGCGTGGATTTGTTGCGGAGCATGTGATTGACTGGAAGTTTATCCTGGTGGGCTAGCAGGGCTTAGTTCATGGTTTTGGTGGAAAATGGCCCTGCTGCTTCTGTCGCTTCTGGCTTTTGTGGAGTTGATGATGGTCCATGCTTGTTGCTGCTGATTCTGATGCTTCTTCAAGTTCTTTCTGTTGG
>BRYE01000021.1:9270043-9272543 GCA_030159115.1 Actinidia arguta var. hypoleuca
TGACAAAATATACTTCTAAAATAAATCAAGTATATGACATCATGCAAGGCCATCCTAAGACAGTCATTGTAGAGCTATCCTTAATTTTAATGAGTTCAACCTTTCATCCTTTACCCATTAAAGCTACCCTTAATTTTATTGAGTTAGCCTTTCACCCTTGACCCATTAAAGCTCCTCCCAGGGTCATGGTTAGTGAAATCAACATTAGCCAATTGTCATGATAGAATCCAAGTGTCATCTTTCAACTTATGCACTATCTCTAACTCAGTTGCACGATCCAAACATGCCATTTACTTTTCAAAATAAATAAAGAAAATTTGAACAAACTGAGATGCCATGCCATTTTATGTAGAATCTATTGAAGAACCAACATTGGAAAGGCATATCCTTTGAAAGTCCTCCATTGTCCATCTTACTACGGAAGAGCCATTTTAACAGTTTCCACATCTTTTATGCTATATTAAGCTCTTTTCCACCAGAAGCTTCTTCACGCTATGATGATAACTTATGTTTTTTCTTTAATCTCTTCTTAGAAGGACTTACTTTAGTTTTCAACTATTTCAATTATGCTTCTGCATTTCCAACAGCTACTTTAGTATCACCTAGTTGATTACCAAGACATTTCTTCTCATTTCTTCGTCCACAAAAATTGCACAAATAAAGCTGAATGCAAGTAACAAGGGTATGAATCCAAGTCACAATGCTCCCTTTCGCTCATCTGATCTCGTCCACGCATGTGTACGCAAACTATATTTGGTTTCATCAACTTTATGGGAGATATAGAACTATTTGTGGCTTACAATTAATATGATTAGAGAAAGTCATTTACTCTATGTAATTACTTGAATCATATATTCTCTTTAACCAGTGCATCAGAATATGTGGGAGTTGAAACCAATTTACAAAGTAGATCCACTCAAGATAAAATTTACAGATCTGTCTAAACTTCGCAGGTCTAATCTTATAGACTTAGAGCATATTATCAGGAATTCCAACATATACCTTACACTCATCCACATGTTTAGAGCCACCGCATGATCTGGAAATAAATTCGAAAAGTTATTCAATCTCTTGTGCACACCTTGTGAACGACAGACTCCAGAAGTTGTACTTGGGATTATGCATGAAAGAAAAGCAAACCTAGCTTTATAAAAGAACAAATACCTCCGCAAAGGACAGTTACCCACCGGGAACTTCTTGGGGAAGCTGAAGTTAGTTTGACTTTACCCTGAGGAGCTCAATGAAGATAATTACAATGCCCCAGGGATGAGTTTATTCATGATCAAGCATTCCAATTAAAACTCTTGTTATTTACTACTGGATAATTTCCTGTACAACAAGCAAAATAAAGCTTTGAGCAGATCATATTTTGCATAACTTGTGTACAGTACTAAAGGGAATCAGTACCCAGAAATATTGGTTCATTTGTACATATCACCAAACAATTCCCTATCTGTTTTATCCGTAACTTATGTTGACTACAACTGAAAAAAAATACAAATCCACAATATGTGAGAGAGAGAAATTAACCCATTTAGCTTCCACAAACAAGTAGAGAAGAACGAAGGAAAAGAAATGTGTAGGGTTGCTTGGGTAGCATAGCTGATTTGCAATTGCATTGACAAAGAGCTAATGCCCTTCAAAGTCAAGATCCGCAATCAACCTTTGGAATATATCCGAGGGACCCATCAGGTATTCCATGGAACCATTCTGAGTCATCTATTGTGCAAGAGGAGTCGTGTCTTTAGTTTTGGACAATTAAAAAAATATTTAAATAATAAATCTTCAAATTCACATAGAAATGACGGGAGGAATTTCAAAACCATGTTCCAGATGGCTATTTGGTTGGCCTAAGTAAGTGTATATATCTTGTTGTTCAGTATAGACAACTATTTGAAATAATTTAATACAAGGGAGAACCTGAGTTAAAAGACACCACTACAAAATACAAGGTTAAATAAAGCATTACCTGCATCCCAACATAAGAACAAGAGAGTTTCTCAAGGGGACACTGTACCAGGCCAAGCACAAGTGCTTGGCCAATCTTCTGCTGACAACAAGAATTATTCTTAAAATCATAGTATTGAAAAATTAATAGTATTGAAAAATTAAAACAGAGGAAACAAATAGCCAAAACAAAACACAAATAATATTAATAGAATGCATAAAGATATAACCATCAACAGCTATTGGTGGAACTCCAGAGCACCCTGGAGATATTCATCTACATCCGATTCATCTGTGGTGGCTTGTTGATATTTGCAAGCAAATCAATCTGCAAAGAGAATTTAAAAGAGGAGGTAATAATTTCAATCCATTACCCTGATGTTGATAACAAGAGGAAAAACAAATTCACCCAGCCAATCACCTTTATGTTAGAAGATCAGGGAGCCTCATATTGCATGGAAAGGCACTGAATATCACATCACATAGAGGAACTCTAGGAGATCATAAAGCTATACAAGCAACACCCCCGGGGTACCTTCGTACATAAAATGAA
>BRYE01000021.1:9292543-9300043 GCA_030159115.1 Actinidia arguta var. hypoleuca
AAAAAAAACCACCCCAAATGGAGCCTAAGTGTATATTTTCATTAATTTGGATAAATTATGCTTTGAATTCCGTGCACTTTCACCTAAGTTTTATTTTGTATCTTTCATGTTTAACTGTGTAAATCAATCTGTCACATGTAGGGTGAAACGTGTTGAAAAAAATTGAGTTTTGAACATGTTTTTTTTTTGATAATTTTGAGCCAAAAATAGATGAGACTTTCGATCATCTTTTTTTATGAAATAAAGTTGAGTTGTAATCTCATTAATATGGTCTTTGAAATTATATAAAGTTTGCTTAGAATGGTTAAATGATGAATGAGAATTATCCTTCAAAGTTAGCTAGTTGAATTAATGAGAATGTGATAAAAATACCAAATCTCACATTGATTAGAATATCAAAAGTTAATAGACTTATATACTAGCAAGTATTAGTATTGGGTACCCAAGTGTATGAGATGAGTGAGAACACATTACCAGATCATACGCACGTGCGCTGCGCCCTGCTCGACCCGAAATGGGCTTGGGCTTGGGCTTGGGCTTGGGCTTAGGCACATGCACATGCATGAGCACGAGCACGAGCACGAGCACGAACACAACCAAGGAACAAAGTTTCCTTTTGTTTCCATCGAAACAGTCGAAACGTTTCTGTTTTCTAAGAGACCGAAACGAAACATTAGTGGAATAACGAAACACTATTAATACGATCAAAATAAGCTGAAATATAAAAAAATACACCAAAATACAACGCTATATATCTAAACAATAAATTGTATTAACTATAATTTAATTTTTTTATAAATAATGTACATTTTCATAAGAGAGATTGTATTTTATTATTTTAATATTTGTCACTTTTAAAATATTTTTGAAATATTCCAAAATATTTTCGAAATATTTCGAAATGTTTTCATTTTCGAACTAACCGAAATGACCACTCGAAACGAAATTTTGATCCTTGAACACAACACACACTACTTAGAGAGTTCAAAATTCTTCCTCCAATAGTTTCTAAGTTTTTATGTCTTGAGAGGTCAAATACTATTAGCTTTCGCTGATCTGAATAGTCGATATACTATTGATCAGAAATTATTGTATCTTGAGAGGCTGACGCTTATCAGAACTCAACACACTAGTGAGGGGCAAATCTGCATTAATGATATCGAATATCGTGTGGTATACGAGACACAGAAATTTTAAAGCTTTTGGTTTGCGTCGCTCATTAGAACTTAACACGCAGGTGATTGGTGAAACTGCCTTAAAGATATTGTGTGGTACACAAGCCTCAATAGTTCCAGAATTTTTGATTTGTGTATTCTTATTCTGTATTATACTTTTGTTTAATTTTGTAATTTCTATTATGTAATCTGGTCTCATTCTTTTTTAATAAAACAATTGTATTTTCAATTTTATCTTGCTCTTCGGATAACACTTTCTCTCTATAGATGGTCTCTTGTTAGTTCATTATGCTAGAACACACAGAATTGAGAGGACACACATTCTGAGTTTAGTGAGAAAGCTCTTCTTGTTCTTATTTTTTTTTCTTTTGAAAGAGATCAGAATACTGTTGAGTTCGCCAGACCTAATAGTGTAGTGCCATCACTATCCAAATAAAATTATTTTATTCTAGAAGGCGACGTCTGTTCAACTCAACACATTGACAACAGGCAAATATGCCTTGAGAAAATCGTGTGAACCACTGGACTCATCAAGTTTTGATATTTTGGCTTGTAAATTCTATTTATTTTATGTAATTATATTTTATGTTTTTCGTGCTTGTAATCTGTTTGATTTAATAAAACATTTATATTTTAAGGTCTATATTGCTCTTCCTATAACAAAATATTAATGCGAACTTTCCCTTCAATTAAGAGTGCAAAGTGTCATCTGACCTTGCTTCTTTTCCATAAGTGTATCAATCTTCTTTTACATAATTGTATCAAACAATTAATTGGCAACTTTACATTTTGGGTAGATATTAAACCCTTAAGGGATGTTTGGTATCTTTTTTATTTTTTTATTTTTTATATTTATTTTTATGTTTGTTTAGTTTTTTTTATTTTTTATAAAGCAGAAACTAAAAATATATTTGTGTTCATTTTTTTTTACTCTATTTAAAAATAAATTTTTTTTTGTTCACCCTAATGAATGAGGCGGTGATGGTGGAGGTGGAGGTGGAGGCGGTAGTGGTGGTGGTCAAAAATATCAGTGGTGATGGTGGATGCGGTGGAGGTGATAAAAAATAGTGATAGTGGAGGTGTAGGCGGTGATGTTGTAGGTGGTGATTTTGTAAACAAAATAAAAATATCTTTTTATTATTTTCACTATTTTTAAAAATAATAGTAGTAATTTTGACTTATTTTTATTTATAAATAACAACACAAATATAGTTTTGTTTACATTTCTACTAAAAATTAAAATTAAAATAAAAATAAAAATAAAAATTAAACAATTAACAAATATCACTTTAATGTCACCAAAACTTTTACATGCCTGTCAAAGCTTATACTACCTATAAATATATATGTATATCAATCACTCTAATATTTTAATTTTCAAGAATATTTAAAAAAAATCATCTATTCAAGTCCCATCATTTCATTAGATATTTGTTTGACAATTAATTTTAAGACTTTCAAATCAATTTTTCTCAAACCCAACTGAATTAAGCATCTCCAACAACGCCCCCCATCTCTACATTTTAGGAAGCAAATTCTCAAAAACTCCAATAGATTCCCCTAAAGACCCTTGTTTACTAGAATTGCTACAGTGTGAGGACTTGCTGTTTACCCTCTAAAATTAAAAAAAGAGTTAATTTCACCTACACCCTCTGAAGTTTGGTATATCGACACTTAGACTCGGCACTTTTTAAAAATAAACATGTAGACCCCCTGAGCTTTAGTACATTAGCAGGTAGACCTCCTGCCGTTAGTAACGTCAGCATTTTCCGTCAGTTGACCACTTTGACCGAAGAAAATGTCATAAATACCCTTTAAAAATTCTCTCTCGGATTTTTTTTATTTTTTTTTTAATTTTGTATTTTTTTAAAAATTTTATTTTTATTTTTTAATAATTTTTTTTATCAAATTTAAACTTTTGAACTTTTGATAAAAATCCACAAGTTATCCTCTTATTGATAAAAATCCACAACTATCCAAGAGTCGCACTTTAAACTTTTGACCACATTCATTGGAAATAAACCAAGCACCTTTGAGAATTCGAGCTAATCCCAGCAATGCATTAGTGGTGGGCCACGTGCTTCTTTGCCAAGTCCTCGCGTATGCTATCTTTTTCTGCCTGTCCATGTCTTCCTGCATTATTGTGGAAGCAAAGTTCTTTTTGATGAGCTAGAAGGACGCAGGTATTACAGTTTTTGGACTGCATATATGTATTTTTTTTGAAGAATTTTAGGTTTTATTTTGGAATTATTTTAATGATTTACATTGTTTATATTGTAAATTTTATCGTAAAAATTAATACAATAAAAAATTATATTCATTGGATATAAATTAATATCTTTTTATATAAATCAATATTCATTTGTCTTGATATAAATTCAAGATAAATGGATATTGATCGATTATTAATTTACATCCGATTAATATAACTTATGGATCATTAAAATAATTTTTAAAAAAGCTTCAAATACTTAAATCGCACATCTATAATTCCAAACTACATTACAGAGAAACTGGGTCAGATATAGAAACCATTCACTATAGCATCTCTCTCGCGCAAGTACTTCTAATGAATGCTATGTCCATTTCTTGGTGGGTACATAATTTTCTTGATTTGATGTTTATTGGAAGTATTATCCAAATTTAGCGAAACCCACAAGATATTTTATGAACTTATTGCATTATGCCAACGTGTCTATGGCCCTATGTTCCATTTCAATAATAGTACTACAATAGCCATAGTGGTGTAGACTACAAGTCCAACTATTGTTGTCTTGTTAATATTATCCTTCAAAGCAAATGATGTTTAATGTTTTAGAAGATGAGTATAAGCAAATGATATTTAGTTTGGGCTAATTTTTTTTGAATTATTTTAACTGTTTTGGTGTTTGAGTTTTCCTGTCTTTTTGATTCCTCTTAACTTTTTTCTTTAGTAGATTTTGTTTTTTAAATTTAAACAAGATCTTTATAATTTTAGATATCTCTCGTAAAAAAACTGAAAAAATATAAAATTTTAATCAAACAATGAAATAGAGATTTAGTCGCTGGAAGTAACATAAAATCCCGCCCCTCTCTCTTCATTAAATGTTGCACTTGTTTACAAATTATATGAAAAAGAAATAGAGAAAAGAAATTTCACTTATTTTCCGTAATACGTCCCCTTTTCACACAAACAAAAAATAATAATAAAACAAAAAGTAAAAATTCGATGAAAGTAAAAATCATTGATACTGAATTCTTACTAAAAGATGATTGTTCAAAAGCAGGAGTTAAAAAATATCAAAATAGAACTTATAAAAGAACATATTTTTCCAATTTTTAAAGTTATTTTTGGCCGATCAACAGAAACATATCGAAATTGTGACAAATATTATGTTATAATTCTCAAAACATAAAAAACTAGAAAATGCAACAAACACCTTGAAACTCATTCTTTTCTTACTCATCCAAAATAGTTAATTTGATTAGTGGAAGGAACGAGCTCCTCTCTCTCTCTCTCTCTCTCTCTCTCTCTCTCTCTGCGTTCTTCATTATTACGTAAGACAGTTTCTAACTCATTTACAACATTATACGTTTTGGACACAAAATGAAAAATCCTAACAATTTCCCTAATAATTGGGATCTCCCATGGCCTACTAGGTATTATTGTTTGGCCAACAAGGCATTGGTTTTGTGGAGGAAACTCAATTGGGTGTAAGCACATCATTATTTCATGAATGACAATTTATTCTAAGTTAGCCCAATTAACCAACGACATGACTTGTCACAAACCTTTTCTCTTACAAAAAAGTTAGCACAATTAGCTAGGTGTATTTATTTTTACTATTTTGATGTAACTGACATGGTATAATCTATTACTGTTAGAATTTAGTTGATTCGTTTGGAAAATTGATTGCATCAACGATGGTAAGATATTGCATGAGATTGCAAATGAAAATGAAAAAAAAGTAGATGATGACCATATTTTTGTCTGTTTGTATTCGCCGATGTTTGTTTACTACTCACATTTTCTTATACAAGAAGAAAGAATTTTATTCAAATAATTGAAAAAATTGTGAATATTATAATCACAGTTGTGAACATGACCTACAATATCTTGAGGCATCAAGTAGAGGTATATAGTTGAGATTGGAACGGTTATTTACAAAATTTAGAAACCTAACCGATAGTAACAATGCTACAAAGTTGAGAATAAAAATTAAATTGTTAGCTTACGTGGAATTGAATCAGTTAAAGCAATATTTTTATATTTAATCTGTCAAAGCAAAAAGTCCAAAAACCAAAATATTAAATATAACATCCAAACAATGAAACATACAAATACGAAAACCAAACATCTAAAATATAAACCAAATATCCAAATATTGAACTATCTAAATGCCAAAAACATAGGATACAAGTTCTAGGGTTAAGCAGTGTTACAAGTTATATATACAGGCATTTATAATTAACTAGTTTGATTTGGTTCCAACTGCAATTTTGGAATAAAAAATTTGACACGGACCATAAATCGATTTTCTATTTTTTAGAATTAGAACTGGACCCAGTCATATAATTTGGCCCGATCCAATCCAGTTTCACGGTTCTTCCAAGGAGAAGCCTAAACAAATTAAGTTAGATTTTAGAAATTTGGAGAGGTCAACTATTAATTTTGTCTTTTCTTCAGGGTTTACACATAATTTTGTAGAGAAGTTTTTAGGAAAGATCATCGCAATTGTTGATCAGGGATGAATTCATGATTCTTATTATTGGTGGGGGGAAAGGAGGAGGGCGAAAGCATAATTGAGAATTTTTTTTTTAATTATAATACCAATTTCTACCAACACAAAAAGACAATAATATTAACTTTTTTTTACATATTCTCTTGTTTGCATTTACTTACAAAAAAATATAGCTATATGTCTCTGTTAACTAAATTTATGCATCTGAAGTTGTGTTCAATGCTCATTCATAACATAAAAAGCATCTATGATAGACTCAACATCAAAATCTCGAGCAATGTCTTTTTCAATATATGTAATCAAGTAACTAACTAGAAAATCATCTTTCATCCTATTGCGCAATTTACTATTGACAAGTTTCATAACTGAAAATGCATGTTCCGATGTAGCTGTTGAAACATGCAAAGTTAACACAAGATGAATCTATCTATCAATAAGAGGATAACTTGTTGACTTCCCTGATTTTATCAACACTTGGCATAACTCAGAAATTATTTTTAGTTCTTTAAACTCAGAAAGTTTGGAAACATTTAGCTTATAGTTCTCTAACTGATACTTCACATGCAATTTTTCTTACTCGGTGAAATCCCGAGGATAAAATCTTTTTGCAAGTTTGCAAATATCTTCAATATTGAATGATTTAAAATCATCTCTAGGATCTAAGGATGTGCTAAGAATGAGCAATTCTATCACATCTTCCTTAAACCTATTGTTTAATTATTGCAATTGAGAATCAACTATAATTAGAAAAATTTAAATGCGAAAATGATGCTCCAAGGTAATGAGATCTCTTTGAGAATGACACCGACCTCGGCCAACTATATAATGACCACTCATATCAGGAATGTATATCATGATTTTCAAAAAATAATTTAACTTTCTCCAAGAAGGAAACCCATCCATCTTTTCGAAATTTTTGAATAAGTGTTTTTATTGTAGAAATTAGGTGCATTGCATTCAATATATCTTGAGACTTGCGTTACAAAGCTTAACAAAGATCATCAGTAATCTCCATAATTTTTCTCATAAGAAGTAAGATGAATACGAACTCAATTTTAGTAATCTTCAGCTCGTTACAATGTTCCAATTTGATTTTTTCTTCTATCAGTCTTAAATTCATCCTCAATGGCAAGTTTTTCAACAATGTCTGTAGCCTGAGCAGCTCTAAATTGATTATTTAGTTTGCAAGATGAGCCAACAAAATTAATTGCGAGAGTCAGGTAAGAAAAAAATTGATTAACTAGTATAACCTCTTTAGATTTTCCTACTAATGCCAATTGGACTCGATGAGAAAAGCAATGAACATAATAAACAAATTGACACTCATTACAAAATAAGGCCTGCAACCTTGCCCACTCTCCAGACATGTTGCTAGCACCATCATATCTTTGATCACGAGTATCTTTCACAGTAAGATTATGACGAGAAAGGATAGTACAAATTTCATCTTTCAAAGTTGTTGACGTGGTGTCCAATACATGAACTATGTCGAAGAAACGCTCCCTTACGAAACCATCTTTATCAACGAATCTTAAAACAATCGCCATTTGCTCTCTTTTCGATTCATCTTGAGATTCATCAATTATAATGCAAAATTTTCCATC
>BRYE01000021.1:9320043-9325043 GCA_030159115.1 Actinidia arguta var. hypoleuca
GTCCAATTACAGTCTTATTTGTTTTTTTGTTTTTTTTACTTTCATCCCCTAAATTATAGTCATTTTCTTATTTCATCCTTAAACTATTAAATTTTCATTTCTTAATGTATTAGATTTTAGTTTATAAGGTAACAATTACCAACGTATGTCCATATTAGTAATGGATGAAACCTAATTTGCTCCGATGGAACACCATATCTTTTAAGTTATCTTATTTTAACTACTCTTTTATGTACAACCAAACACTCCTCTTCATTGCACTTTCTCTTCCCACTATCACTCTCCCACCCTTTCCTTACCTAGCGCCCTTCCCCCTAGACCATCATTGAACCCCGACACCCTCCCATTTGTATAAACATTACTTGCAAATAGTTCCACATCCTTTACCTCCACTTTGTCTCCTTTTTTCTATTTTCACGCTAATTTAACGAGGCATCTATTAGTTGTGCAAATAGCATCGTGGTACTTCCAAACCACTTAATAAAATTATTTTCTGTTAATTTGCATTGGACGATGGAAGATAGAGATGATGAGACACCAACCATAAGTGATAGACAAACAAATTGAGATAATGATGAGCAAGAATAATTGCTCAAAAAGTCAAGAAATACTAATTATATTATTTAATGAGTTCCATAAAATATATGTCATTAGACCACTTTCATGATTTCTAACCATTTTAATAAAATGTAACAATACGTTATGTCGTTTGGAAAGTAATTAATAATTTGCTTTTTTTTTTACTAAAATAAGAGAAAGGCCAAAGTTAACTAAAATAGTTGTCATCTTTCATAGCCAGGCCAAGTTGTCTAACTTTTTATTAAATTATTTAGAAAAAAAATAGGTTAAAAGAGCCATGTCAAACAAAACCTAAACATGATATTAGATGGTAACCAAAATGTGGTAACATATGATAAATTTACTTAATCTAAAAGGAAAAGTCCAAACAAAAGAGACTAAGAGAGAAACCATTGGACAAAGCAAGTTGTGAGGGCACTACTTACCAAAAAGAAAAAGGTTGTGGTGGCACTGTAGAAGATGCAAAGATAAGGGATCAAGTTGCATGGATACGGTATCATGGCTTTGTTATTTAGGGTGAATCTCCACCGTTCATTACAAAATCGACATTTTTATGGGACCCATTTGGAGCCACTTCATGCTTTGACAATTGACATCACCTTCCATATATAATTTCCTTCTTATGACTTGTCGCGCTCCACTCCCCATATGGTGACAAGCTCTCTCTCTCTCTCTCTCTCTCTCTCTCTCTCTCTCTCTCTCTCTCTTATATGATTCCGTTTGTTTTTCCTTTTTTGATAGTGACCTTATATAAAATTCTCTCTCCTTTTTTGATAGTGACCTTATATGGTATCAGAGTCATGAGTGGCTAAGTATATAATTATTGTACATAGGTGATCCTCTGTGACGGAAATGTAATATTTTCATGGTTCATCTACTTCTTCGCATGGATGGTTCTACCTCCTATGATAATGAGAAAGTTTTCTTAACTATTAACAATGGATGAAAAGTTGCTCACGTCGCGTTGGGTTTTGATCTATGCCGTTTATGCCGGGTAGGCTTTGGCGATAATGATCCTTTTGACCCCTTTTACGTTGACAGAGTTAGCATAGTTATCCAAAGTTAATAAGTTACAGAACTCATTTTCAGAATCTTGAAGAAGATGATGAATAGTGACTAATATCATAGTTCCTACAAGGTCATCTTAGTACAATAACGTTTCATCAAAATTAATGGATGATATTGAAATGTCAAGAACATTAATAAAAAATTCAGAAATTCATGAGTTTTCCCAAACAAAACAACTTAATGAATGGACGATTCCATCCATTGAATCAAAAAAGATTTATAAACTTGGATTTTTCAAATTTATAAGTTAGAAAGCTATCAAAACTGTGGAGCAATCCATAAGCCTTGATTTTGATATCGAAACTCTAAAACTTTTGTGTTTAAGAGACATCCAAAGATACTTTTCAAGGTATCATTACATTCATATTGGTTGCATACAGGTTGCATTTAAGCCATTAACCTTAATTGGAACTAATGCAAGTCTAAGAGCTCATCTTAGAGACGCCAGATGCAATGATTTTAAGAAATCCACAATGGGAATTATTAAGACTAGTTTATGTCATGGACCAGTCTACTTCAATGTTTTCCCCAATCTAAATTTATCTTTAACAGATAAAAACCTCTTTGAAGTAGTTACACTACAGATCCAAACACACGGTTATGATTTTATGCCCGGATCTGAGACCATAGCTGTAATCTACAGAATTCACTACAAAGTGATGAATACTCTCTCTCCAAATTGTATTCTCCGTAGTGATCCAGGAAAGACAATTGTAATTGAAAGCAATCGTCTGACAACCAAGGTAGCTACTCCAAGACTCATTAAGTGGGAAGAAATTGAATTTCCTACTCATTGGAGAATTCCAAATGAAGTAGCACCACATCAAAATGTAAACAGTGAAATTGATCAAATTGTCCAAACCCCAGAAGGTGATGTCATCATCACTTTTGCTCCTGATGATGTCAACAGGATTACTTTACCAAGGAGTATGTCCTGTAGGGGTATGACTGCAACAAAACAACTTCCTTATAATATTTCTATTCCTTCTTCTAGTAGAAATTCTATATCTGGGGAATACCCTCCTTGGAATAATAGAATGAGGCCTAATAGGAAGGTAGAAGAAATAGATCCAACTCCCTCTGAAATACAGGAAGAAATTCACATCTCAGAATAGATTCTTGAAGGGGTCAAGATATCTGAACAGCAGATTTCACACGGAGTCTATACGGAATCAAATAGAGACAACAGGAAAACTTCTCTTACAGCCTCTGAAGCCAATGAAGGGTTTAATTTCTAATTTTTTATGGATAATAAAAAATTTAATGTTAAACCAGGTTCTCCTTTGAGAACCATAATTAATAACCAATTTTTATCAAACAAAAGATTTTGTAAATGGTTTTTTAAAACCTTTTCTAAAATTGAATTAAAAATATTTTCAGAATATTTCTATGAGGACCTAGCCAACAGAACTGAAATTATTTGGTTTAAAGATTGATTTCTTAAATGGTATCCTTTTGAACAAAATAGTTTCAAAGTTATTGCTGTACTTACGGCGATAAAAAAGAAGACTTGGACAAGACCTGATGGTTCTACAACTATGTATGTCCACCCTCCAAATGAAACTATTCAAATTAAGGATGCAAAGCATCCAGAGATTTTTATAGAAGCCACACCTTTCATTTCATCTAAAGATGGCCTGCTTTCTACTAGTACTAAACAACAAAATTATACCAATTTAATTCTTGGAACAATTGGTAATCAACTAAATAGAGTTGAAGAAAAGATTTTGGAAGCAATACCTGAAAAGAGTATTACTAAAGAAATTCCCTCGTCTTCTCTAAATCCTTTTTCTCTAAAACCTTTTAAAAGGAAAGATAAAGAAAAAGAAGTCCCAAAAATAGATTTAAAACCCCAACTTCAGGTTCCAGGTTTTAAATTATCAAAAAATGATCCACAATTTCTAAATAATCTTTTAGAAAAAATAAAAGATATTAAAGATTTAAAACTAAATGTTTTAAAGAAAAAATCTTTTCCAGAAAGTAATTCTGATTCTGATGAAAATATTCAGTCTTTAGAAAATATTTTAAAGATGAACCTTTTTCATTAAACAAAATTGATTTTCCAGAAAAATCAGGACCTACTTTTTATAAGAGACCTACTCCTGAAGATGTTCTCTATGAAGAAGATTTCTTTACCAAAAAACAGCAAACTTCTTTCAGTGCCACTTATATTTATGAATGGAATATAGATGGCATGACTGATTATCAAATTATGGAACAACTCCATAGAATGCTCATGTACGCTTCTATATGTAAAGCTAATGGTAATAATGATAGTGACATTGCTAAATTTATTATCAATGGATTTACAGGAGTCCTTTATGGTTGGTGGCATAATTCTTTAAATCTGACCCAAAAGGAAGAGATTTTAAGTGCCACCAGAATTGAAACAGAAGGAAACCAAAGTTCTGTCCAGGAAGATTCTACTTATACCCTTGTGGCTACGATAGTTACCCATTTCCTAGGAAATATGCCTCAAAGAGAATAAAGAGGCAGAGAACTTCTTCAAAACCTTAGATGTCCTTCCCTTACCCATTTTAGATGGTATAAGGATGTCTTCTTATCCAAAGTTATGCTTAGGGATGATATTAATTCCTCTTTTTGGAAAGCAAAGTTCATTGATGGCCTTCTCCCCATTTTCTCTGAAAAGATTAGGCAACATCTTAGAGAACAAAATGATGGTTTTAACATTCCTTATGATTTTCTTACTTATGGACAAATCACAGGAGCCTGCACTCAAGTAGGGTTAAACATCTGCAATGACATGAAGTTGCAGCATCAACTAAAAAAGCAAAATCTAACAGGGAAGAAAGAAATAGGGGAATTTTGCCAGCAATTCGCCTATGATTTACCGACTTCTTGTTTAAAAGAAAAATCAAAGAAATTTGATATTTCTAAATACAAGAAAAAGGGAAAATCAAAATCAAAAAAGTTTTCAGAAGAATACTACTCAAAGCCAAAAAGAAAAAAGAACTTTTTTAACAAGAAAAAGTTTTCAAAACCGGTAGAGCAAAAGAAAAAACCGGCAGCTTGTTTCAAGTGTGGCAAAGTTGGTCATTATGCTAACAAATATTACACAAATAAAAAACTAAATGAAATCCAAATGGATGAAGGTTTAAAATTACAGCTGAGCAAGTTGATTTTAAATACTAGCCCTGAAAACAGTGACTCCTCAGAAAATACTAAGAGTGAAGAAGTCTTTGACTACAGTACTTCTTCTTCAGATTCTGATTCGACCACAGCTTGTCAAGGGAACTGTTCCACCGGACAAAACTACTGGAAAGCAATTGTTGAATCAAATGGGTTAAATGTTTTAACCACAAACCAAAAGGATTTGGTAACTTCCATTTGCC
>BRYE01000021.1:9342543-9350043 GCA_030159115.1 Actinidia arguta var. hypoleuca
CACACTAGGGTTGTTGAGAGTGAAGACTTTATTATGCAACGCTTGTGTTAGGGATATTGTATAATCTGATTTAATCTTAATTCATTCAGTAATTAATATTAGTAACACATGCACGCATGTTGTACGAGTTTTCAACTGAGTATATGAAATCTATAGAATAATGTGCAAGTCTATACATATTACGTGAAAGAATTTGTGCACATATTTGTATAGCAAGTGCTTATAACTTTTCTCTTTCATAATATTGGATGAGCAATATCCAAACTCCTTTACGTGAGAAAAATTACGAAAGGGACTAGCAAGTCTTTTCCTTCCATAGAAAATAGAAAACAACAGTTATAAATGCTCAAAGAAAGACAAACCTAAAGAAGAATAGCCTTGTGGCCACCCATCTAGAAATCCTTGACTTTTGTGAAAAGCCGAACCTCAAATCAGCCACACCATCAATATAAAATTAAATAAATAACAAAAGTAAATCTGATACACCATCAATATAAAATAAAATAAAATAAAATCATTTAAAATAAATTATTAAAAAATCTGTGCTTTTTTATAAAAATTAGGGACAAAGAGCCAAAAAGTCATTGGTGACAATGCCACCACATCCACCTCCCTTCTCACACACCACAATAATATCCCCCAAGTCCTCTCCCCTCTCTCCCCTCAATTTCCTTCACAAGAAACCATGCTTGATCCAAGAATTGAACCTTCTAGTAACCATATCCATAGCTTCAATCCTACTAGAAATATAAATGACAGTTATGACGGTTGGGGGGCAATGAATTTTGGCGCCAAACCCCAAACAAACCACACAATTTTTGAGAATCAGCGGCATTGGGATAGCGGGGGAGTCCAATTTAGAGCCGAAAATACAGACCATGAATCTGATGTTTGTTCACCGCCATTGTGGAAGACGAGCCCAGGAAAAACCCATGAAAATTACGGGCTTCTCTCTCCAAATTCTAGGACTCAAGCAATAGTCAGAGGCCAGTGGGAGCTCATGGAGATGGTTAAAAAGATGCCCGATTCATGTTACGAGCTCTCTTTGAAAGATTTAGTGGAGCAATACCCGCGAGCGGAATCTCAAGAAGAGTGTTTGGTTGGTGAGAAGATTTTGAAGCAAAGGGTGAAGGTGACAAAGAGGCAAGAAAGTATAGGAGGTGGCAGAGGAATTGACAATAGGGGGTTGTTTCTTAACATGGTGTTTCCATTTTCTTTCGGATTGGGGAAGAAGAAGCTATCGACGAATATTTGGTCGAGAGTTTCACCGAAACCTGAGGCTAATTCGGAGAAATCATCGAAGGCGGTTGATAGGGAGTGGTGGAAGAAGAGGTTTTCTGTTTTGGGTGAGAGCGAAAGTGGTGGAGAAAGCAGAAATAGTAGTGGAAGCAGTCGTAGCAGCCGCAGTAGCAGCATAAGGTATGCTAATTTCACTAAAATTCATACATACCATGGTATTTAGCATGAACTTATATTTTTCCTTTATTTTTGGTCATTTCTATAGTAGTATCCTCTGACTGATTTAAATATTTCGAGAGATGGGAACTAATTAAAAAAACAAATGATTTTGATGCTTTAATTACATCAAAAACTGATGATGCTCCCTTAAAATGTTCAATTGGTTTGATAATTAGGTATTTGGTTCCTACACTAACTAATCTGGGGATCAATGGGTCCACGAGTGGAGGATCCATTTAAAGTCAGGACAAAGTCGCGTAGAAAATGGCCTAATATAAAAATTGATAACAAATGGATGAGAGTCTTTAACATGTTCAATTCATAGTCACTTTTGCTAATGGAAGAGGATAAACTAGAAGGGAAAAAATGTGTGGAAGGTCTTGATAATAGATACTCCCTCGTCACATATTATTGGTTCGTTTTGAAGAATTCAATTTTTAAGAAAACATAATCATGACAACTAATTTTCATTGACTTTTTTATTTTACCCCATTAATAATTGCTTTTGATTTTTTGCTTTAGTTAAAACGTTATATAAAAAAAGGATAAAATTTGAAAGTGAATATATATTTTGGAACATCTCAAAATGAAATAAAATACCAGCAATACGGGACGGGAGGATTCTAACCATATATGTATCAACTATCACTACGTGTTTAAACTAGTGAATAGATTCAATCCAGGATGATCGCAACTGTAAAAAAAATTAAAAAAAAAACCCTTCTAGTATACTAAAATTTATAAGATAATTTTACAACGAGAATAAAGGAGCGAACCCACAAATTATAATTGTTCACAGCTCTAAAGTGTAGAAGTTCAACTAATATCTTATGAAATTGTTAATTCTTAGCTCAATTTAAAAAAAATAGTTATATACCAACAGTTAAAATTAAAAATATTTGTATTAACAAAAAAATGATCCATAATCAGAATTGATTGGGAAAGTAATTTTATGGTCAGCTACTGACTTTTTTTTGTCTTAATTGCGTTTCTTTATACTTAATTGCGTTTCTTGATTTTATTTTATTTATTTTTTGAATAATTGAAAAATGTGTTTTTTGAATGTTTTGCAGGAGTAGTAGTAGCTGCTCAACTGGTTGCAGCTCCTTCTTCTTCTTCAGGCAAAACAAAAAAGGTTCAAAGTGAATACGTCAAGTCATTTCTGCATTGGCAATCTTCGTACATAAACTTGTAATTAAGCTCCCAACTATAACTACTTGAATAAAGTTAGAATCTTTCTTGAGATTACAACCTGATACCGTGACAGGTGGCATCCGTCTCTAGGTTTTGTGAGACGAAATCGAGCCACACGAATCAATTTGTTCACAAGAAAATGACTCCATTTGTCTATAAGCGAAATTTTTGTGCACAAAATACAATGGAGTAGAACAAAGTAAAGTGGCAATGTATTATATATATATGATGTTTAAAAAGATTTTGAGTGGATTGTTATTGTTTTTTTTAATTTGCAATCATTTGAAGGTTTGTGTGTGAGAAGAGATATGGGTGTCCTGGATATTCTTCACAAGGATACTTTAACTCCCTTGTGGATAGTCTGTAATGACTTTAATTAGTTAAATGTTTACTTCCATTAATGCAAAACTCCATCTTGATGATACTGATGTGTACTCTTTATTGTAGTTTTTCAAAAATGATCTACATAATAACTAAGGGTAAACAAAAGTAAAAGTCCGCCAATCCAATAGGGAAAACGTTATTCCCACCTCCGTGTCAGAGGGGGTGTGGGGATGGAATAGCTTTTGGTCATTTTGGCCATTAATATCCCTCTCTCTCTTGCCCATTAATGCCCCCCTTCCTCTCTCTCTTACCCATTATATTATTTTTTATTATAAAAAAATGTTATCAAAAATTTGATAAAAAATTATTTTTATTTTTATTTTTTGTAATACCATCTCTTGGTTATTTATTATAAAAAATGATCAAATTTTTTTATTAATTTTTAAAATTTATTTTTGAATACCATTTTTTAGTTATTTCTTACACAAAAATTTACACAAAAATTGATCAAATTTTTGTTGTAATTTTTTTTAAAGAAATTAATTCCATCTATTGATTATTTATTACTAAAAAATTGATTAAAAATATATAAGATTTTTTTAATTTCACATTCCTAATGTTTATATAAATTTTTTAAACACATAAGAATTAATTTAATAATTTTTTTTGTCATAAAAACACAAAAGAAAAATAATAACTTTTAACATATCAATATAGATGGTTAAAAGTTATTATTCTATATGTTAAGAACATATAGAATTGACTACTATATTGATATGTTAAAAATTATTATTTTTCTTTTGTATTTTTATGATAAATAAAAATACTAAAAAATTTTAGGTGTTTAAAATTTTTGAATAAAACCCGAAAGAATAGATGGTTCATAAAAAAAATTATTAAATAAATTCTTATGTGTTTAAAAAATTTATATAAACATTCGGAATGTGAAAGTAAAAAAAAATTATAAATTTTTAATCAAATTTTTGGTAATAAATAATTAATAGATGGAATTAATTTTTTTTTTTTAAATTACAACAAAAATTTGATCAATTTTTGTGTAAGAAATAAATAAGAAATGGTATTTAAAAATAAATTTTAAAAATTAATAAAAAAATTTGTTCATTTTTTTTGTAATAAATAACCCAGAGATGGTACTACAAAAAATAAAAATAAAAATATTTTTTTATCAAATTTTTGATAATAAAAGATGGTATGATGGGCAAGAGAGAGAGAGAGAGAGAGAGAGAGAGAGAGAGGGAGGGAGGGAGGGGGCACGCTGGTTCAACAACCAAAAAGGGGAGGGACACGGGGGGAACAAAAGGGGGGGCAGGGGTAAAATAATAATTTTTCTAGAAAAGAGATGGTGATGTGATGGCTGGGAGTTGGGAAAAACAGCTCTCATCCAGTAGTAGAGATCAATGTTATTCTAAAATCTTAAAGACGAGTTTGGAATTATACTTAAACGTTATTTCCTTATTGGAGATTAATGTTTCTTTATTCGTTTCTTATTCTCAATTATTAGACCAAATGCGATCATTGATTCCCCAATTACAACATTGAATTTAGGAAAGTACTCTGTATTTTCACATATAGTATGAAATTTTATGTACATATTCAATTCCAAATGACGAATCCACACAATAACTAGAAACCATCTCTTCATAATTTTTATATCCTTAATCCATAGCACATGGATGGCTCTCACATAAGCAGTCCAATTCAATCATTCTTGCTTTGTCTCAAAGTTACGTCTATATATGGGCCTCCCTAGGCCCATATGAACTGGCACAATTCCAAACACTTGCCAGGCTGGTCCATGACACAATTACATTCTCAAACAAATTAAGCCTCGAATTTGAGACATTGAAAAAATATTTGAGACATTACTTTTGGTTTGTGAGTGGCTGAAATTATATTTCTGTTAATATATATATATATATATATATATATATATATATATATATATACTGTATTACAATCCGTTAGGTTGTGTTTGGATCAAAGATTTGGCGCGAAAAAAAAATGAAAGAAAAATGGTAGATAATTCAACGCTTGAACGATTGGATCCATTTCTTTTTCCATTTTCTTTTTACTCACTAAATTTTTGATCAAAATACAGACTTACAAGGAGTAGAGAAAACATAAGTTACAATTCACAATAGACATTTAGGTCAGTTTGGAATATCTAAAAAGCTGCAATTTTTTACTTTTATATTAAAAGTGAAAAGTCTTACAAAAAAAAAAAAATCACTTTGTGTTGTTGGAGTTAGCTAAAAAAATTATACTTTTTTGGTAAACACTTTCTTGATTTTTTTCTAAGAAAAACCCAACTACTTAGCAAATAAACTTAGCCCAAATAATTATTAAAAAATTAGACTATGTTAGCTCAAAATCACAAAAATAAACTTAGCCCTAACAAGACTTAGTACAAGAGCACCTCAAACAATAAACCTTGATTCTAGATGAACCTATCTTTAAGGAAATGAAGTTTTTAACTTTTTATACCACTTATGTGTGCGTGTATATATATCCATTGCATTGCATTTGTTTATATTTTTATAATTTAAAATGTTCTAAAATACTCGTTCTTTTTGAAAAATCAAAAAATAAAACTTGTTGAATTTTTAAAACATAGTGACTTTTGTCCTTTTTTTCTTATTTATCTAAATGCATTGTCTTTTCTATTTTATTAGATGAAACTATACATATGCTCTTCTATGTAGTTAAGACGTTTGAACAAAAATGTAAATACAAGAGCATTTTTAAAAATTTACTAAATAAAGATAAAAAAGAATGTAATTAAAATGAAATAAAAAAGAGTGTATAAATTAACAATCTTTCAAAGTATTCAATACAATACTTAAGAGGTATGGAGTTTGCATTAAAAAGGGATAACATTGAACATTAATATTTTTTTTCTTTAAATTTCAATGTATTAAATATTTATTTCCAAAAATATATATAATTTCAATGTGTACAATGAAGACCTTAGACTCTATTGTGAAGATAGTTGATTGAATACAATTTAATATATGTTTAGTACTGTTTTATAACTTAATAAATAATTATAACACACAAAATTATGTCAATTTATTTTGATATAAATTGATATTGATAAACTATTAATTTATATGCAATCAAATCAATTTTTTATAATATGAATAATTTAATTCATTAAATTTTATTTAAAATAAAATTAAAAATACTTAAATTATACTCAGGCAGTCCACGATAGTAGTCTTCACACGAGCGCCGTCTGGCTGTGCAGAACGCGCTTACGGTGCCCATTCTTTTCCCACTTATCAATAAAAAGTCAAAACAATAATTTCCACATTCCCATGTTGACCAGTCAAAACAAACCAATATATGCTCTTGAAGAAAATAAATAGTTGCTTGTTGAATACCTTTTTAAAAATTCAATTTAAAAGATTATCATCATATTTAAATTGGATTATTTTTTTTAATTTTATTTTTACAATAATCACGTTTGATCTTTTGTTTTTAATTGAAATGTTATGTAAATAATATATAAAAAATAAAGCTAAAAAAATTTGTATAATTTATTTGTTAATATTTTAATTTGGAAATGTATTTTAGAGTATTCAAAAATAAAATAATAATACTTTATCATAAAACGGAGAGTAGCGTGTCCTTTTCTCATTGGCTCGTCATTCTACTTACCATGCAGAGTACTATTGTTAAAGAAATTAGACAACTTAATAAAATGGGGAGTTTGTAGACTCCACCCTCCAAATTTCACCTGAATTCAAATTAGACAACTTAAGCACAAAAAACCGTGTGCTTTTAGACATGATTGCAGTTTCAACCTTTGTTAGGTCCGGGTAGTTTTAATCGACTGATGTAGCCTTGCGAATGATATGACCTATACCGAAGTGCAGGCGCCGACATACGTCACAAGGCTACGAGATTTTCGATTTTGGTTAATTGTAGAGTTTTGTATATAAATTAGTTCTAAAAAATCACAACCAAAGCGTAATGTAAGAGAGTTTTTCCTTTTCTAATATAGAAAGTTAAAAACCTATTTCTTGAGTCATTTTCTGTGCTATTGCCTAGTATGCTATTTGTAAGGGGACAAAATATACGATGACGTCACTTGTTATGGTAGGAACTACCGAGTTGCTGCTATAGAGCGAGCTTTGTGGTCCCCTGCACCGAAACTCAGTGAGGATATTATTCGACACTGGCCTTGCTAGGGCAGATGTCTCGACCAACCGTTGCCATAGAGCGAGCTCGGAGATTCTCTACGCTGGAGTTTGGAGCAGTCACACTGCAAACGAATGTCGTTCGAGCTAAAGTCATCGTTACATCCGAGGGGTTGCTGCTTAGTAAGCTCGGAATAATAATTGTGCTGGAAACTTGGATGAGGGGCAACGGCCGTTGTTAGTCCCAAGGATATCAGGGGATAAAAGGTAACTTGCATGGCAAAATACCTTCTGATAGCCCCCACGCCTAGATGAAAATGTCGGCAGTTGTTGATGGGCTACCAGCCACGTCGTAAGGCAT
>BRYE01000021.1:9365043-9367543 GCA_030159115.1 Actinidia arguta var. hypoleuca
GACCTTCTCCTGAACCACAACCAGAAGAATCAATAGGTGAAGGGATCAGAATTTCTGAGCAACAGATTCCTCATGAAATTTATACTGCTCATAGAACACCAGAACAGAGGACTTCTCCCACAGCCTCTGAGATGAGTTTTCACATTTCAATATTTTTTTTTATGGATTTTAGTCCTAATTCTTTTTTAACGTCCGTCAACTCATCAGTAAGGAATTTCAAAATTATAATCATCAAACTTTCAGAAATTTGGTTTTCAAGGAATTTGATGAAACTGAAAGAAAAATGATCAAGCCTCTTAATGATGTCTTAAAATGGATAAGATATTCTATTCCAAATAAAAAGGATCTTTTGGATTGTTTACAAGCCGCAACAATATGCTCTAAATTTGATTTAAAATCCGGATATTGGCAAATTCAGATTAGAGAAGAGGATATATACAAATCAACTTGTTATGCTATTTAGACTAAAAAATGTCTCATTAGAATTTCAGAATATTATGAATAAAATATTGTATTGTTTATATTGATGATATTCTAGGTTTTACTTCATCAATATATTAGAATCTAAAACATTGAATTTTTTTAAAATAAAATTAAAAGAAATGGAATGGAATGGTCATTTCAGCACCTAAAATGAAATTGTTTCAAACAATAGTAAGTTTTTTAGGTCATAATATCTATCGAGGGAAAATTATACCTATTGACCCTAGTATTGAGTTTGCATCTAAATTTTCTAATGAAATTAGAGATAAGACTCAACTCCAAAGATTTTTGAGTAGTCTCAATTACATCGCACGCTATTATCAGAATTTAGCCCAAGATACAGCAATTCTTGATACCAGACTTACAAAAGTTCCCCTTGGAATGAAGAACATACCAGGGCAGTAAGAACCATCAAATTAATAGTTAAACAACTTCCTCGTCTTTGTTTAGTTAATCCGCAATGGTTTAAAATTGTCGAAACTGATGGTTCTGATCTTGGTTGTGGTGGCATCCTTAAGCAGAAGAATCCTAATTCTAATAATAAAAAATTAGTTAGATTCACATCCGGAAGATGAAAAAATGCCCAAAAGAATTATTCCATGATCAAAAAGTAAATGTTTTCTATTGTTAAATGTATTTCTAAATTTTAGGATGATTTACTAAATCAATCTTTTCTTCTTAGGATAGATTGTAGTGCTGCAAAATTTATCTTAGGATGTTAAGAACTTAGTTTCAAAACAAATTTTTTCTAGATGTCAATCAGAATTATTCTCATTTGATTTTCAAATTGAATACACAAAGGCAATCAAAATTCCCGGCCAGATTTTCTAATGCAGAGAATTCTTGCAGGACTTAACTTCATCATAAAAAAAGGCCACCTAAAGCCAAAGGTGGTCCTTATAATCCGAAGCCTAAGAAATTAGCGCTATCAGAATTTCCCAACTTGGGAAAGCAGAGTTCTTCATCTAATCCGAAACATGTAGGAAAAACTGCCAAAGATGTTCTACAAAAAGAGCAATCTTATTTTCATAAGGAGCATTTGGAGCATGACCTCACTCCTCCTGAGGATTTCCAATGGCAGAATGATGCATGGTATCGTAAAGAAAGATATCTTGCCAATCAAAATTACATGGTCCAAGATGAAAAATTCCATTATGTCTATGAGGCCATGTTAATAGAAACTGGATCAGTACAAATTGAACTTTACAATATTAAACTAACTGATGTTAAAACTCCAATCACACATTATAAATGTTATGTGATTAGAGTTTTATATATTAGGGAATGGGGTCTAGATCTTTCAAAATCTAGATCATTAAAGTTAAATGGCCAACAGTACAACTATTGGGACTACATCCAAGCTTGAAATTTTACTTTTTACTGTTCGAAACCAGTCAAGGTTCATTCTTGATTTTTCAGCATCAATCCAATATTTAAAAACTATTGGATTCCCACTATGGTTTTCACAATGGTGGGAAAAAATGGGTCTAGATATGGACCAAGATTTTCTATCAGAAGCCCTTCTCACGGGTTGTGGTATGATTTCCATCCGACGCTTTAGGACAAAACCATAGTCAACCCGCCAATAGGAAGAAATTTCCTTTGGTATTTCTCTGAATTCAAAATTACTTGGATTTGGCGATGGAGTCTTCAAGTTGGTTTTGACAATCTCAAATTACCAATCATTCAAGAACATTTTTCTTTAAGTGGTGGGCTCATTTTGATACAGCACAAAATTTATACCTCATCAACCAAACTATCAAAGAGTATTCTAATCTATTTGACAAACAACAGCAATAGTAATCAATAAATTCTATTAATAATTTTATTAATATGAGACAAATTTTAATAGAATCCATAAAAAAAAATTCTAGAATTAACAAAAGAACAACAATATGTAAAAATGTTGGAGGTTATAAATGATCAATTTTTAGCTATTGCATCTCAATCATCAATAAATGATGATGATAGCATGACCACAACATCCCCGACCACTTACTTAGCTGGAGAATCCCAA
>BRYE01000021.1:9372543-9375043 GCA_030159115.1 Actinidia arguta var. hypoleuca
AAAAGAATTGAATACAAAAAATGATACAGCTGATACTGTTATGTTTGCTGTTCCGGAGGTGAGTATGCATGCATTGGTTGGCCAAATTAGTCCAAGGACTATAAGAGTTAAAAGACAAATTGGAAATCATAATGTTCATGTTCTTATTGATAGTGGTAGTACCCATAATTTCATAAAGAAGAGGGTAGTGCAACAACTGGGATTGCCAATTACATCTTCTAAGCAGTTAAAGTATATATTGGAAATGGGGATTTTTTGCTCTGTGATAGCAGCTGTGTGCAGGTGAAATTGTGTTTGCAAGGGCATAAATTTTTCATGAATTTATTCATTTTACCCATTCAGGGTGCTGATGTAGCGTTGGGCACTCAATGTTTAAAGTTGTTGGGTCCGGTAATCACCAACTACAAATTACTAACTACGGATTTCCAATGGAATGGCAAGACTGTTCATTTGACAAAGAACCACAAGTGAATGATGAATTTTTGCATGGAAAACAACTTTTGAAGTTATCAAAGAATCAAGGTATTGCTTCCTTGTATCATCTCAAAGCCATTTTGTCCGATAATTCAAATAAACCTATTCCAGTTTCTATCCAGACTTTATTACAACAGTATGCTAGTGTCTTTGAAAACCTTACTACATTACCTCCATTTCAAGAAAATGATCACCAAATCCATCTTAAACCTTATGTTGCCCCTATAAATATCAGACCTTATAGATATCCCTAGTTTCAAAAGACAAATGGAGAAGTTGGTTTAAGAAATATTGCAACAAGGAATTATAAGGGCTAGTCACAGTACTTTTTCATCTCCTGTCTTATTGGTAAAGCAAAATGATAGTTCTTGGAGATTTTGTATTGATTATAGAACACTCAATGCCATAACTATCAAGGATAAATTTCATATTCCAACAATTGATGAGTTGTTGGATGAATTAAAAAGTGTTGTGTTTTAATCTAAATTGGATTTGAGATCTGGGTATCATCAGATTAGAATCAAGACAAAGGATATTCATAAAACTGCCTTTAGAACACATCAAGGCTATTATGGATTCTTGGTAATGCCCTTTGGATTGACTAATGCTCCTTTCACCTTCCAATCTACAATGAATTAGGGTTTTTTACCTCATTTGAGAAAATTTGTCATTGTATTTTTTGATGACATTTTGATATATAGTGCACTTGTAGCTGAGCATATGCAGCATCTCCAAATTGTGTTGCAAAGGCTGTCAAATTCTCAATTATTTGCTAAGCTGAGCAAATGTCAATTTTGTCAAGATTCTATTGAGTATCTAGGTCATATAGTTTCTGTTGCTGGAGTACAACCAGATTCAAATAAAATTTAAGCAATGCTTGATTGGCCTGTCCCAAAACATTGAAATAGCTGAGAAGTTTCATAGGTTTGACTGGGTATTATAGAAGATTCATTCAGCATTATGTAGCCATTGCTTCTCCCTTGACAAACTTGTTAAAGAAGGATGCTTTTTGTTGGATTCTATTGCTAAGATTGGTTTTAAGGATTTGAAACTAAGAATGACAAAAACTCCTGTGTTGGCAATGCCTGATTTTTCTCCCTTTGGGGCTTGAAACTGATGCTTCTAATACTGCCATTGGAGCTGTTTTGATGCAACAAAATTATCCCATTGCTTTTTTTGGCAAAAAAATGAGCATAAAGATGTGTGCAGCTTCTACTTATGTCAGAGAATTATTTGCAATCATTATAGACATAGCTAAATGGATACATTATTTGTTGGGCAAGACATTTGTGATCAGAACAGATCATAGAAGCCTTAAACATTTGATGAATCAGGTGATTTAGACTCTTGAACAAAATCAATACCTTAGTAAATTGCTAGGTTTCAATTACACAATTGTTTACAAACCTGTAAAAGACAATGTTGCTACAGATGCTATGTCTAGAATTGAGGAGGATAGTGAGACTACAACTACTGAGAAGTCACAACAATTGGTCTTAACTGATGAGTTTTTTTCTACTCTAACAACAATCAATTCTCAATTATTGGAAGATTAAAAAATTGACGTTCTGCAAAATTTAGAACTACAAGCTATTATCAAGAACTATAGAGATGAAACTATTTCTCATTATACATTTATGGATGGATTGTTGTATTTCAAGAATAGGTTAATAAGTGCTTCTGATTCTTCACTTAAAAAGGTTATTCTTCAAGAGTTTTATAGTTCTCCAAGACATGCTAGTATATTTAAGACCTTTATGAAGATATCCCCAAATTTTTTTTGGACTAGCCTCAGAGAGGATGTAAGGAAGTTTGTTAATGATTGTTACGTTTTTCAGACGATTAAATCACCTATTGCGAAGCTTGCTGGTTTAATGCAACCCTTGCCAATTCCAGAACATGTGTGGGAGGATTTGTCTATGGATTTTATAATAGGTCTTCCTCCCTCTGAAGGAAACACTGTAATCTTGGTAGTGGTGGATAGATTATCCAAGGCTGGACATTTTGGTACTCTATCTACTTCATT
>BRYE01000021.1:9390043-9397543 GCA_030159115.1 Actinidia arguta var. hypoleuca
GGGTATTGAAGGTGGGGTCCTCTGGACCTTCTCACGGCTTTCCTCTTTCCCAATTATAAATAACGAATTGGTTGGCTACTTCAATCCGTTTGACCACGGCTGACAGTGTATGAGAGAAACGGCAGACAGTGTATGAGAGAAATATAGACTGTCTTGACTGTAGACACCCAACCACACCCAACCACACACAGAGAGAGAGAGAGGATCGTTATGTTTTGTTCACAAGAACGATTCACAAGCAACTTCCCTGCAATTTTCTTGTTTACCAGACATTATGACACCAAATTATTAAAACAATATAAACTTGCTTCCAAATCTAGACTAACTAATTATTTACTTCCAAATGGTTGCTTCCAATTGGGGATGATGAAAGATGTCAAAATATAACATAGATTACTCATGCTAGCCGTATCATATGGTGTCCATCATCTATCTTAATAATGTGATCTAAATTGTTTATCTTATTTGTAAGGCTCGCTCAATAAATATATTATGCAAAAATTTAAGCTCATTGAACATTGCTAGCTAATTACATTATCGAATTATAATTGTGTTATAGTTTTCTCTTATCTTACTTACCATTCATTTTTTGCAAGATAAATATATATATAATTTGATCATGTTGCTTTAAATATTTGACCAAATATAATGTTCTTTTAACTTGAACAGTTATTGTCATATAATTAGACCCAAAGTGGGGTAGAATTTTACGAGAAGAATGGTGTTGTATAATACATACCTCAAATCTATATTGGTAGTGGTAAGGTAAGACAAATATATTTTTTCTAAAATTTTCCAAAATATCTTTAAAATATAAGGAAACCAGTGTTTCTTCTTACACAACTTCTATCTTCTTCTACTCCTTTAAAAGAATCCAATTTGAAAACCATTGCTTCTTTATACATAATTATCTACTCCTACTCCTTCCCATCCTTCAAAAGAATCCAATTTGAAAACGAGTGCTTCTTCATATACAACTCCAATCACACTCTTATTATAACAGTTGAGTCGTGCACCATGCAAAACTCACTGTGAAACTAACCTTCTGTTAGAAAAATATGACCGGAGTTGTATTAAAAAATTGTATATCTAACACTTTTTTATTTATAATTAAATGGAATAAAAAAATTATAAATGCGATTGCACGTTTACAAAGGGCATAACCCAAGCTCTAAAAAAAGAAAAGGCCGCAACCAACCCAATAGAGAAAACATATATCTACCAAATTAACCTTGCAGGGGAGCACACAAACCTTGATCATCCCTCAAGGTTAGGCATAAATACAAAGTAAAAGGGGTTGATGTTTGCGTACATGGTCTGCCCCCTTGCTCCAGCTGGCCAAAAGGAGGCAGAAACAACATGGAAGAGAAAAGCAAATATTAGTGTGGTCTAGTGAGGAAAGAGAGGAAATAAAATGTAGACACTGGCGGTGGTTGATCAACAGATGATGATGGTAGAAACTGTTTATCGTACTTATGAAATAAGAATAGTGAGAAAGGCTGCAGAGCTATTTTAAGAAAGCTCTCCGATAGTCAAGTTAATGACCAAAAGTGTATATATAATGGGAGAGTGTATGTAGCTTGTGAGCTAAAATTGCGTACATTTAAGAGAAAAAATGACTGGCCTTTTACAGTATAGCTCGGAGCATGTTTGAACGTGTCAGCTGTCACGTCAGTGAGTAGCTGGCTGACCTAATCATTCTCCTAAGAAATGACTGGTAACTAGCCTATTACATTATCAACGTCTAGACCCAAGCGTGCACGTGACAGAGGATATTTGGCCATGCAAATTATCCTCTAACCTTGACATGTCCTTGGAATTCTCGCCGGATATAATGAATCGACCGAGTTTCGGCGCGGAGACCCCGCCGAATTTGCTATAGAATGATAGCCCAATAATAGTACTCGTCCTAATTCAATCTAAAATAATCCTAATTATCGTATCCTCTTACAATTAACATGGTAAACAAAAGATTCCAAACACATTCCACTTTGGGTGGGCACAACCGAGGGCACCCCTCTAGGAAAGGGACAAACTAAACTATAACAACCATATTTATATAGATTTAAGCCGTAATGCATAAACCAGTTACAAACCCATACCACACCCAACTAGGATTTGGTTCGAACTAGTTCGTCAAGCAAATCCCTCAAAAGCCGTGACAACGTGAATCTGCCAATAACTCAAACTAATGGGGAGACCACTAGTCAGTAGCCAATCAAAAATCACTAGGGACAGAGAACCAGCCTAAACAAGGAATAATGAATGGGGCTTAAAAATAAAAGAGTAACTATAGAACAGTGTGCAAAGCATCAGCCGTAAACCTACAACAAACCAGAAAAATGCTACAATACAAATCACATATAATTTGTATTTATTGTAAGATTGAGATTGTACCAATCATTATTTTTTATCAATTAAATTAATTATTTTGTAGCTCAATTAGATTAAAATATAATTTAATCACAAACTCTCATAAAATTAATTTTTAATTCATAACATGGCTATAATGTTTTACACAAACTTTTATAAAACATTGATGATGAATTTATAAACGATTCATAAAATTTACTAAACATATCAACAGAATTCATAACAAATTCATTCATAACGAAACATCTTATAATAATGGTCACAAAAATTCATAACAAAATTAATACAATTTATAATCAAATCAATAAAATTCATAAAAATAATTAGATTACACTTTTATTGATGGGTTTCATTGCAATTAATTTTTTGAAGTGACTATATCATTATTTTGAAGCCACCTTAATTCATAAAAATGGTTATAACCATTTATGATCAAACAAAAATAATTCATAATCAAACCAATAAAATTCATAAAAATAAACTTGGGTTCAACTGCAATTAATGCTTGGTAGTGACGTATCATAACAATAGCCATAACATTCATGATTAAACTAATAAAATTTAGAAAAGTAAACTTTATAGGCTCCACATTAATTATGCTTTAAAGTGATTAAATCATTTTTATGATTATATCCATAAAAGTTTATAAAGAATTTATAAAAAAATTATAAAAATTCATAAAATTACCAAACATACAAATAAAATTCATAATAAAATATTTCATAACAATGACTACAAAAATTCATAACAAAATCAATACGATTCATTCACTTATATAATTTTTGTTCAGGTTGCTTTTAAATAATTTGAGAGACCTAAAACCGAACAAAATAAAAAAAAATCTTTTTAAAGATATAAATTAAATTGATTGATCAACTATACAAAACAAACCCAACTTAAGTTTTCGATTGATATTTTCCATCAGTACAATTTTCACGATTTTTCTTACAATCGTAACCTATGGCCTTCAACAATCACACCAGGCCAAGAACACAGGCGGAAAGCCACAAAGAATCATAATAGAAAATTACAAAAGCTGGTATCTCTCCGACGACAGCCACCATAACACACATGGTGGCAGCATTTCTATTCTAATTCTATTCTGTTAAAATATTATTTATTTATTTTCAATTGTCATATTTTTAGAATAATCACATTATTCCAATGGTAAAATTTTTGAAAGAATATATTTTTAAAATAGTCAAAACTATTGTATGTTTTAAAAGTATATTTTTAAAAAGATCATATTTTTTTCAACTCATATATTATTAATTAAACGGTATACGAATAGAATGACTAAATTTCAGAAGTTAATTAATACAATTAAAAGTAAAAGGATCTAAAAAAAAAAATTTATAAAAATATAATGGTGTAAAATATATTTATAATTTAAATGCCATGAAAATAATGAATAGTCAAATATGATTAGGTATTGTAATAAATTTATTTTTGAAAACTATTTTAACTAATTTAATTTATAACATTTTTAAAATTTTCATTAATTAAATTAATTTCTTGAGGTAGAAATTCTTAGTAGATCTTTAAAACACAAATTTGACAAAATATTACTCCACCAGTTATACCTATAAGTTTTTATTTCCTTTTTTTACTTTTTTTTCTTTACCAAATTCCAAATTCAAATACAACCTAAACAAGCGTTTTAACTCAAACTAGTGGCTTTAATTAAGCCACGTGTACTAACCCAAAGGAAGCTGATAACCCACCCGCTATTTGTGGTCTGTCACAAGTCAACTCCAGCCCCCTGTTTTCCAAAACCACCCTTTCCCTATTTTAACAAAACCAGCCCACAGATTGAAATAGAGCCCACAGATTGAAAAAAGAATAATTTTAGATGCTAAAATGAAATATATATATATATATATATATATATATATACATACTAGGTTTACAAAGTGTTGTTTACACGTTTGAAAAATTAAAACTTACCCCCACAAATTTTAAGGGGAGTAAAGATATCCTTGGTTTAAGACACTCATATCAATTACCGTCCGACAAAAATGAATGTAGGTTGAAAAGGAAAAATAATTTAAATTTGGTCAAAATTTTTTATATTTTATTAAGACTCGATTTGGGTAAGTAAAAAAATTTTTTAAAAAAAAAAACTTTTGATTTTTTAGGTAAAATTGGACAAAAAGATCACTCAAAATAACTCTCATATATTAACTCCAAACACACCCTCAAAAATATTTTTTTAGCAAAAAAAATCTACCCCAAACATGGCCTAAGTTTATCTAACTTTAGAGCACATGAAAATTTTAAAAAATGAAAGGAATTTAAATAAAGAAGTATGTTAGAGTTGAGACGGTTGGAAAAAAATAAAATTAAAGTATTATTATTTTATTTTAGAGTGTCTTAAAATATATATCCAAGTTAAAAAGTAAACAAAAAATATATGCCTATTTTCTCTTTTACCCTTTCTTATATATATTATTTGTATAATATTGGAATTAAAATAAAAAATCAAATATAATAATTATACAAATAAAATTATTAAGAATTAACTACAGTAATTATATTACATTAAAAAGTTGTATTTTTTAAAACAAAACTTCAATATTGACCTGATGGAGAAAGTATTTATTTATTGATCTCTATTCTAGAATGAATTTAGGATTTTAAAAGTCCGTGCCCATTCGTAGAACTCCGTAAATGTGGCACACAAATCATGTCGGCGGAAGTTATGGGGAAGTATCACGTGTCATCTCCATATCAGCATCATTAGTTTTCACAGAAATGTCGGCTTGAGTAGTAATAATTCAAAATATTCCTGACAGCTTCCTTTTTGTTGAACATCTCATGAAATTGAACCTTCGTCATTGGAGGAACAAATCAGGACGTTATGTTAAAAAAAACCATGAGGGAAATAGTGATAGGAGATAAGACCAAATAAATAAAAAAATAAATAAAAAGGAGCTTAAGAGAATACCAAAACTGAAGCTAATGCATGGGAAGTAACCAACCAACATTTCATGGAGAATACTCCAAGTTCATGAATTTGGAGTGGAGCCCGAAGCTCCCTAAATCTTCATATATATAGTGCATTTTTGTGAATAGAAATTTTAAGTACAAGCTATTTTGTGCTGTTTAAAAAAAAAGGCATTTTTGTCGTGAGAAGGAAGGTTCGCATATGATTTTAATCTTTGGGAGGTGAAAACACATATAAAATATGCAATTCAAAACATATGCACGAAATACTATTAGCATAAAATTATATTTGATTTTGATGATTAGGTTTATGTATGTTAAACGAGGTTTAAATGCATTTGAAAATCGTGTTTAAAGAACTCAATTGACAGACAAACAACCTCACCTATTACAAATATGCAATACTCGTTCAATTAACTCAAAACAGCGTCTAGCAAGTTAATTTTAAAAATATACAAGCATGCATCCTTTAAAAACACATTTTGAGTTTGATTTGAAATATTTGACTCACTCGCACTTAAGTAAAACATATTTGAGCTTAGAAGAGTCAATACATACTCAAAATACGATCCGTAAATTCCTACATATCATAATCGATGATATAATACTAATACTAATGAAACTCGTAGAGTTGTTAAATTATCTCTCAGACTCATTTTGGATAGTTAATGGTTTCAATGTTTGAAGAAAACAGCCTAATTATTGCAATTGCCACCGAAGTTGAAGAAGTCTCGACTGGAGTATTTGGATGCCACTGGAAGTAAGCAAACCATCGAAGAATGTTCGGTCAACTGAAGTTGGCAAACACATCGACCGAAGTTTGGCAAGCCCTCGATCGAAGTTTAAACCAGTCACTGATTTTGAAGAAAGGGTCGACCGAAAGTTGTTCAGACCATTGGGCGAAGTTTTGGAATGGTTCTGGTTCAATGGAATATCAACCGAAGTAACTCCGGTCGACCGAAATTCAAGCAAAACCTCGACCAAAGTTTGGAGCCCTATTTGGATTTGAAACAGTCTCGACCGAAGTTGAAGTTCGAGCGATTGAAGTTATAGACCGAAGTTTGAATTTTTAATCCTGAACATCCAGATTAAGACGTAACGGCTGAGATTCAATTAGAATGGTTAGTTCAGTGCATTAAATGCAACAACGGCCATTTTTCGAATTTAGCTTATAAATGCAACACCTCAAGTGGTTGGGAAGCTATCAATTGTGTTCTTTAAGTGTATTAATTTCTATAAACATCTTTCATTCAAGTCTCCAACACTTAGATTATTATTGTGAGCTAAATTTGTTTGATCAAGGAAAGAGAAATCACTCTAGAGTTATTTGATTGTAATCATTATTCAACTTAAGTGTGTGTGAGCATTCATTGCTAAAGTTTTATTTATTTGAGAGAATTAGCTTGGGAGATTTGTTGTAAATCCAAGAGAATACTTTCTCTTGTAGACTAGAGAAGATCTAGTGTTGGAGTTGTAAAAGTTTGCAAGGACTAGAAAGTTTGTGAATAAAGAGATATTCCGAGGAGGTCTTGGAGAAGTGAACGTAGATATCGATTGGCTGAACAGCTATAAATTTGTTTGTACTCTCTTCTATCTACTGTCATTATAATTGCTTGTATATTATATTGAGTGCATATTTAATTTATTGTTTAATCAAGATTTTAATTGGTTATTAGTACCATCAAACATATTTCACCCGTCATAGTTTGCCTTTGAGTGACAAATACAATACTAATTTCAATTGTGGGGTGACGAACATAAGTATTTAAAAATATTCGTATCTAATTCTATTATCATTTTTTTAAAAAAAAAAATTGAAGCGGCTATCACCCACTCACCTCCATCCGCTACCTATTGGGTCCCAGTACTAGGGATTATAGAATTGCCTTTCTGAAGGACATGGAATTCATTATAAAACAAAATATTTTGCTTAGAAAAAAAGAAGTGATTTTTCTTTCCTTTAAATATGATTAGATAAATAAAACTTAAATTACACTTTGCACCCTTCTATACACTTTAAGTTAAGCATCAATGTAGTATTTTTATCTTCTTATTACTCAATTAAAAGCCACATGATTTCTTTCGGTCACTTAATTAAATTGTAGATGGATGTAAATATTACATTGATATTTGCCTTAAAGTATAAAGAGTTGACAAAGTAAAAGGTACAAAGTACAATTT
>BRYE01000021.1:9402543-9415043 GCA_030159115.1 Actinidia arguta var. hypoleuca
ACAAGAAAGACTTAATTGAAATATGAGATTTAAAAGTCATATATGAAACCGACAGATAAATAGATAACTTGTTTATATTCAACTGAAAAATAAATAATTAAGTCTAACACCGTGTTTGGCTTATATTTTTTCGTTTTGTTCCGGCTAAAATATGTCAGTTTTTTTCATGTTTTGCCTTATTTTTTGGATTTATAGATATGTTTGGTCTACATTTTTTAGTAAATTTAGCTGCCATTAGTAATTTATTACTATCCATGGATAGAAAATTAAATTCCTCATTAATTTTTTATCAATTCCAAACAAGAAAAGTTAATTTGTAGTTAATTTTTAATATTTTAGATAAAAAAATTGATATAATTGATATTGATCGATTATTTTTATGTATTCGATCAACTTGATTTTTTACCGTATTAAAATTTGCGATGAGTTTGTTGTGGTAAAAATCTGGGAGAGCAACCAACAGTCAGAATTACTTCTCGGCCTCGGCGCTGGACCTCGGCTAAAAATAGGGCGACCTGCACAGCAATGAGCAAAAGTAATCGGCTGGGGTGAGGCCGCTCAAAATCCCTCCGGCGTATGAATCAGACCAAGGCGATTATGAGACAATTAAGGCAGTATGGGCGAGCACAATAATAAATGTGTATGGTGCTTGTGTTGAGCGTACCTTTTTGGTTATGGAGGAGCGGCCTTTATATAGACGGGAGTACTGAGCCGTGTCAGTATATCATGGCGAATTCCTCGGAAGGATAAGCATGGGAGAATATCCCAATTAAATCTGGAGATTAATCAGGAGGCTGCCAACTGGTGATCAATCCGTAATTATAGGCGTCGTTGTGGAGTTGGAGTCTATTGGAGACAGTTCTCTTATAGAAGTGGAACTCTTCATGGAGGAGGACTCCAATCAGGTACAGGAGTCTTGTGCTAACAGACCTCTAATGGCGATGGAGTCCTTTTGGAGAACCAAGTCTTTGAGACGTCTCTGCTCCGGGCGATATAGATCACCTCGCCTTATGGCGATCTGGTGGGAATATGTAAACGAAATGGAGCTCAGTTTATTAATAATATGAGGCGACCAAGAAGGTGAGTTTGGAACCTTTGGGTGATGTGCCTTGCTCGGATTATCTTATGATCCAGAACTTGTTCGAATTATTCCACATCAGTAGCCCCCTACTCAAAAGTTCCGAGACAGTCAGGACCTTTGAGTAAAAGCATTAAAAGTCATGGATCCGCGTGGGCGCGCATTAAATGCACCCCTCCTCTCGGTTTGACACGTGGACAGGCATTAAGTTTTGTAGGGAAGTTTGAGCGAAAAGGGCGGCGCCATAATGATGAGTTTTGGCGGGATTGATGGTGATGGCTTGAATTTCAAAAGGTAGGCTGATCTGGGCCATTGAAGCGGATGGATCTCATCCGTCATTTTTCCCTATATATAAGGGACCCCACCCATTCATTTTTATCCTTTTCTACCAAGCCAACATCACTCGCTCTCTTAGTTTTTGTTTGTGGTCGCCCTTCCTGCTTCGAGTTTCTCCTCTCCTCTGCCTGTGGTCGTCAATCGTTTCCTAGCACAGTAAGTAACCCAGCCTGTCTTCTTTTTTGTTCTAAGTTTTATGTCCCATAGGTCTAAGGTGAGTCCATCGAATTTGGATTTTTTACCCTCGTGGATATCCGACCATCTAGGAGAAGGTTCGTCATATATTACTGACGAAGTTAGACAATCTCCCAGGTCGCCAATGGAAGACCCATCCATTGCTGAGGTCGCCCCTTTAGGTGATGTCCATCCTTCCGTGACGAAAGAACATAACACTATGACTCTCGAGGAGCTGGACTTGCTTAGGGAAACTTATTCCTTTTCTCAGGGCGTGCAGCTCAGACTTCCTGAGGAGAACGAAACCATTCTTTCTACCCGCCCTGGCGAGGTAGCCTTCTACGAGGCCGCCTTTCCTGCGGGCCTCCATTTTCCCATTCCTTTAATAATTAGGTTAATTTTGCTATTTTATAAAATTTGCCCTGCTCAGCTCGTCCCCAACGCGTGGCGCAGTATCATCGGCGCCGTTTCGTTGTGGCGAGTTCACAAGTATTCGATGACTCTTTTCGAGTTTAGGAACATTTTTTCTCTCAATAATAATCCTAAGCCGGATCAAGGGTGACTCTATTTCAAGGCGAGTTACAAGAGAACTATCCTCGGAGGGTACCCCAGCAATGTGAAGGGGTGAAAAAGCAGATTTTTCTTCGCCTCCGGGGATAGTTAGGAGCTTTTTGATGAAGAACCTCGGGAGGGAGTACCACGAATTCCGAGGTCATGAAGAATTCCAGGTCGGTTTTTATTTTGTCAATTTTGATTTATTGATTAATAAGGTTGGTATTAACATGGGTCTCTTTTCAGATAAATGCTGCAACGAGCTGCCCACGTTACTGGCGTACGAGCAAGAATTCTATGACCAAATTTCACAGTCGGTGGCGGAACGTGGGCGCTACATGGTCCCCATGATTCTCAAAACCAAGGCCTTTCGTCGGGTTTTCAGCTCGCCTGGTCTTACAGAATCAGGAACAGAGGGCGATCATCTGCGACCGTCATCGACGTCGGGTGAAGCGGGTGAGTCCCGCTCTTCCCGTGGTGAACCCCTTCAAGACGGCCACCCCCGAGAGGACTCAATTGAATATCTAAGAACTGTTAGGAAGGAACTGAGGAGGGTTGTTCCTCATATTCCCGACCTAACTTTATTAAGATGGTCGGGAGAAAAAATTCAAGACCCCGTCTTAGAATTTTGTTCAGCTTTGGGATCGAGCCCGGACTCGATATCGGAATTCTGGTCGGATTCTGAGCTATCCCCCAAGCTTAAATCAGATGGTATAAATCTTTACTATCCTTGTTGATTATTTTTCACGTCTAATATATATCTTCTTTTTCTTTTTGCAGCTATGTCGAGCGGGTGGAGAGAGCCCGTGGCGAGAGTTCTTCCAAAAAATCTGCTCATTCTCCTGCTCATGCAAAGGGGGTGGTCATTGGCGAGAAGCGCCCGCTGGAAGAACCTCCCACCTTGCCGAGTAAGAAGGCGAAGTCCGGGGATGATTCCAAGGGCAAAGGGCAAGCCCCCATCCCTGAACCCAAAAAGAAGTTTGGTCCAGCAAGCCATCCTGGGGCCCCTTCTTCTAGACCCGGGGAGGGGAGCTTGCCCTCGTTGGGTACAGCTCTTGGTCCGAGAGCCTCCATTTTGGGGAGCCCTTCGGTGGCCGAGAAGATCCTTCGAGGGGTAATCCCTCCTACGGATCAAGAGAAGGTGGGGCATCTCTCTCTGGACCAGACTGCCTCAAAATTTTTCCAAGCTCTCGGCCAGGTATTATTTTGATACTAACTTCTATTTGTTTTATCCTTATTAAATATGCTCGATTTGATCTGATTAGATTTGTTTGTAGCAGGCCCTTGTGTTCGGATCTTCTCTGGCGGTGAAAAGCAGGGAGACCATCGAGGAGGCATCCCTTCAATAGGGGCAAGCTGCCTCTTTGGATATTGAAGTTTTCCATCTTCAGAAGTTATCCGCCGATCTGGAGCAACAACTGGCCGAGGCGCGAGCTCGGGAGCAGCAGGTTGGCGACGAGTTCGCCAAACTCAAGGTTGAAAGGGACACCTTCTCCGATAGTCTGGCAAAGGCAGGGCTTCTGGTTGAGGATCTGAGGGGAAGAATGGACCGTGCTGGAAAGCTGGCTGTTGAAGAATTTAAATCCTCGTCAGATTTCTCCGAGGCTGTTGAAAGTGCCTCCTCGAAGTATTTTGGCAAAGGGTTTGATTTCTGCAAACGACAGCTCTGCCACCACCATTTCGACCTGGCCATAGACTTGGAGGAGATGCGTCTCGATCTCGACCTGCTTGCTGAAAGGATGAGGAAGAAAAGGAAAGAGGCGAGGAAGAAACAGTTGAAGGAGATGCGAATCCTTCGGGCGACGCAGATCCTCAAGGCGATGGCAACCCTCCCCCTTTATCATAAATGTAAAATGTAATTTGGATAATACTTGAATATAAATGTATTTCTTCCTTTGCAATTTTGAATGAATATTTCTTTTTGGCAATTTTGGCGATGTAAAATACTTTAGCTCATGTACTTTTACTTGAATATTAGCGACCTAACATAGGAGTTCGAGATCATTTTCCAATGATATGGCAACTTTAAATAGGCGAGCAAGATGCCTTCATTAAATGATGAATGGCAACTTTAAATTGGCGAGCAAGATGCCTTCATTAAATGATGAATGGCTATCTTGAGTAGGCGACCAAGATGCCTCCGTCATCTTTCGATGAACTGGCGATCTTGAATAGGCGAACAAGATGCCTCCGTCATCTTTCGATGAACTGGCGATCTTGAATAGGCGATCTCCATCCCGCAATTGGTGATGACTGAAATAAACTGGAGAAGTTTTATTACTTGGAATAAAATCTAGGAATCGTTACAAGTTTTTTGCCCAGGCGAGCTGTTTGTTATTGGAAATATTTCTTCAAATGCTCAGCGTTTCAAGGATGAGGGAGTGTTTTCCCGTTCATATCTTCTAACCAATAAGTCCCTGGTCTAGATACCTTGATGACCTTATAAGGGCCTTCCCATGTTGGTCCTAATTTTCCAATATTTGGCTCTTTGGTTGATAGAGTAATTTTTCGCAGAACTAGGTCGCCAGGTAAGAATGACCTGTGTCTGACTCGCTGGTTGAAATATTTGGCGACCTGATGCTTGTAAGCTGCTTGGTGTATGCCCGCTTGTTCCCATTTTTAATCAAGGAGGTCGAGGTTGAGTCTCAGCTCTCCTTCATTGCTATCCTTATCAAAGTTTGAAGTCCTAAAACTTGGCATTCCAATTTCGACAGGTATTACTGATTTAGTTCCGTAAACCATGGAATAAGGCGTTTCACCAGTAGGATTTCTGCTAGTCATGTGATATGCCCATAATATGCTCGGCAAGTCTTCTACCCATTCTCCTTTGGATTTCTCCAATCTCGTTTTTAAATTTCTCTGGATGGTTCTGTTAGTAACCTCCACTTGGCCATTGGCTTAAGAGTGACCAGGCAAGGAGAAATGATGTGATATGGCGAGGTCCGAGCAGAATTGTCTGAATCTGTCATTGTTGAATTGCCTGGCATTATTCGAGATGAGAACTTTGGGAATTCCAAACCGACAGATTATACTCTTCCAAACAAAATTCTTCGTATTCTTTTCAGTGATTTTGGTTAACGGTTCGGCTTCCACCCACGTTGTGAAGTAATCAATAGCAACGATTAAGAACTTCCTCTGTAAGGGAGCTTGAGGCAAAGGCCCCAGTATGTCTATTCTCCATTGGGCGAATGGCCATGGGCTGGTAATTGGCACCATATCGGTATGGGGAAGGTGGTTGGATGGAGCAAACCTCTGGCATTTGTCGCATTCCCTGGTGTATTTTGCTGCATCTTGTCCTATCTAGGGCCAGAAGTAGCCTTGGCAAATCACCTTTCGTACCAGTGACCTTGCCCCTAAATGATTACCACAGATGCCTTCGTGGATTTCCCTCATCACGTAATTGGCTTCGTCAGGTCGGAGACATCTTAGGAGAGGACCAGAGAAGGATCGTTTATATAAAATTCCATGAAGCAGGCAGAACCTTGCAGATCTATAGTGGATTCGGCGAGCTTGGAGTTTATTTGCTGGTAGTGTTCCGTTCTGAAGGTAGGCGGCGATCTCATCTATCCATGTCGGGTCTGTTTTTGTTGTACAGATGGTTTTGGCGACCTCAATACTTGGTTTGAACAGAAATTCCAGGGGTATACTTCTGTCTGATATGAAATCAAAAGTTGAAGCAAGATTGGCTAGGGCATCTGCTTTTCTGTTTTCTTATCTGGGAATCTGTTGAATGGTGAACTTTTTGATCTTTTGAGTTAAGCATTTTACTTCATCTAAATAAGCTGTCATCCGTACATCCCTGGCGAGGTAATCTCCCTGAACTTGGTTGGCCACTAGTTGAGAATCACTGTAGGCTTCAATTGACTGGACTCCCAATCTTGTGGCGACCCGTAATCCGGCGAGGAGTGCTTCGTACTCAGCTTCGTTGTTGGTGACTTTAAACCCAATCCGTATAGCGTATTCCATCTGTTCACCTGCCGAGATTTGGAGAACAAGCCCTGCACCGCATCCGTGTTGATTGGAAGACCCATCTATAAACAATCTCCATTTGTCAAGCTCTTCCCCCGAGCTGTCGAGGCTGTTTTTCGAGCTTCCGAGGTCCTTTTCTAAGTTTGGAATATCCGCCTCCGAGAGTTCTGGATCGGGCTCGTGAGTGGATTCAGCCACAAAGTCGACTAAAGCTTGGGCTTTTATTGCCGTCCTCGGTTTGTAATCAATATGGAATTCACTTAACTCAATGGACCATTTCAGGAGTCTTCCCGAGGTATCTGGTTGTTGGAGAATTTGCCTTAACGGTTGATCAGTCCGTACGGTGATGGGATGGGCTTGAAAATAATGGCGAAATTTTCTGACGACAATCAGGAGGGCGTTGGCGAGCTTTTCAATCATTATGTATCTGTTCTCAGCACCTATCAGGACCTTACTAACATAATATACCGGTTTTTGAACACGGTTCACTTCTCGGATGAGCACGGCACTTACTGCTGTAGGTGAAATGGAGAGATACACGAACAATTCTTCGTCCGTGGTCGGAACCACAAGTAGAGGAGGTGATCCTAAATACTTTTTGAGCTGCCGAAACGCTTCCTCCGATTCTTCTATCTACTGGAAATTTGTGTTTTTCCTTAGAATTTTGAAAAACGGTAACATCTGTCCGCTGATTTGGAGACAAACCGATTGAGGACGGCGACTCGACCAGTTAACTGCTGAACTTCACGGATATTTTTGGGCGAGCTCATCCCGAGCAAAGCTTGGATTTGGTCTGGGTTAGCTTCAATTCCATTTTTTGTTACCAAGAATCCCAAGAATTTCTTGGATGATACGCCAAAAATGTACTTGGAAGGATTTAATATCATCCGGTGTTTTCTCAGAATGTTGAAAGCTTCTTCAAGGTGGGCGATGTGCTTTTCTGTTTTGAGGCTTTTGACGAGCATGTCGTCTATATATACTTTCATGGTCTTTCCAATCAGCTCTTTGAACATTTTGTTTACCAATCTCTGATATGTAGCCCCAGCATTTTTGAGACCAAATGGCATGACCTTGTAGCAATACAATCCTCGTTCCGTGATAAATGAAGTTTTTTTTACGTCGGGGGGAAACATCTTGATCTGGTGATATCCTGAGAAGGCATCCATGAAGCTAAGAAGCTCGTGCTTAGATGTGGCGTCGACTATTAAATCAATTTTTGGCAGAGGGAAACTGTCTTTTGGGCACGCCTTGTTGAGATCAGTATAGTCAACGCACACTCTCCACTTCCCCCCTTTTTTGGGGCGACAACGACATTGGCTAACCATTCCAGGTAATGGGCTTCCTTGATAACTTTAGCTCTGATGAGTTTGGTGACCTCCTCGTTGATAACTCAAGCCGCTCAGGGGAGAATTTCCTTCTCTTCTGGCGAACTGGAGGATTTGTCGGATTGGTATGTAATTTATGCATGGCGACTTGGGGATCAATACCCGAGACGTCACCTTGGGACCAGGCAAAAATATTAAAGTTTCTTTTTAAGAATTCCACTAAAGCACTGCGCAATTCTTTGGTAAGTTTTGTTCCGATCATAACGTGGCGATTAGGATATTCAGGATGTATGGAGATTGGGGTGGTTTCTTCAAGGGGTTTAGTGTTTTCTGTTTCTCGGGGATCTATCAGGACCACCTGTTCTACCTCGTCCCTCAGAGGTTCCATCTCGCCATAGCTGGTCGGTAATTGCTATTGGGTATTCGGTACTGGGGATTTTTCGATCTTCATAGCCGAAATAAAACATTGTCTGGCTACTTTCTGGTCGCCCCGCACTTCGCCCACTCCTGTTGAAGTGGGAAGCTTCATTTTCAGGTGGTAGGTTGAGGTGACCGCCCTAGTTCCACCTAAAGTTGGGCGACCTAAAATAGCATTGTAGGGGGAAGGGCAATCTACCACGATGAAGTCCTGCCAAACTGTAGTTTGGCGAGGTTCTGTCCCCAAAGTAACTGGCAATTTAACCTATCCTAACGGATGAGTCAAATTTTCCCTGAATCCTACTAAAGGTGTCAGGAAAGGCTGCAACTTGTCGAGCCCTATTTTCATCTTTTCGAATGCTGATATAAACAGAATGTCAGCCGAACTACCATTATCGACCAAAATTCTTTGGACTGTAAAATTGGCGATGATGGCTGAAACGACCAAGGTGTCGTCATGAGGCTGGTGTAGTCCTCTCAGGTCATCATTGTTGAAGGTAATTGGTGGGTGGACATCGGCCATTGGCGAGGATAGGTTGTAAATTTTTCGGACAGCCTGTCAACACTCCTGGCGTGCCTCTTTCTGGACAAATTCGAACTTCCTCCCGATCCAAACCCGCCATGTATTACCTGAATGTCTCCAGCAGTAGGTCGATTATCGCCGTATCTTCTTTTCGGTGAATTGGGGGAAGGGCGATCACCAACATACTTTCTTAGATACCCTCTTTTGATGAGGTCGGCTATTTGCTCCTTTAGATGAAAGCGGTCTTCGGTGTTATGGCCATGGTCTCGGTGAAACTCGCAATATTTACTTTTATTTCTCTTCTGGGGATCAGTCTTGATTTTTGAGGGCCACTTGACAAACTCTTCATGCTTGATCTCTGTAAGAACTTGGGCAATGAGAGCATTAAGCGGGGGTAACACCAGCTCCGTGTGGCGAGGTGGAGTACGAGGTCGCCTGTCACTGGTCCGCCTCGAGTCCCGATTAGGCTTTTTGCTCCTCCGTTCATCGTTCCTATAATCAAATCGCCTTGTATCAGGCTCTTTTCTCTTATGGTCATCCTTTCCTTTTCGCCTTCGTTTGGCTTCGGCCAATTCCTCCGTGGTGATGTACTTATCGGCTTTACTTTGGAGGATGGACAAAGTCTCCAGAACATTCTTGGACAGAGATTCGAATAAGGGACCTGGGCGAAGCTCCTCCATCATTACCATGACGACCACTTTGTCACTGGGATCTTCAACTTCTAATATGGCCTGGTTAAATCGTTTTACATAATCTTTCAGGTTCTTCGTTTCTTTCTGGTGGATGGTGAAAAGGTGGGATGCATTCTTCTGCCTGACCCTGCAGCTTATGAAATTGGCGACGAAAAGTCTGCTCAGATCACCAAATGAATCGATGGTTCCGGGAGACAGCTTCCGGAACCAAGACCTCGCTGACCCCTTTAGTGTAGCGGAAAAAGCTTTGCACATGACTTCGTCCGAGTACCCTTAGAGATGCATTAGGTTTTTATAAGAATCTAGGTGATCCATAGGATTTGTTTTGCCTTCGTAGATCCCGAGCTGAGTAGGCAACTTGAATCTGGATGACACCTTGGCTCTCATTATTCTTTGGGTGAAAGGTGGTTCGGTTTGTCTAATCAAAGCGTCTACGGTTATCGGGGCACTGGTCTCCGTGTTGATGGCGTCCAAGCAAGCGTCCAGGTCCCTAATCTTCTGGGAAGTAGATATATCTTGGCGTCCTGGTTCTTGATGGACCCGACGAAGAGATCTACCTCGCCTTACCCCTTCACTTTCCGGTCCGAGCATTTTGCTGGATGATGATCCTAACGATGGGCTTCTTGGGCTTCTTTCTCGTCTAGGGTGAGGGCTAGGAGAGAAACGGCGCCTGTCTCGCCAGGTGCTATGATGATGAGAACGACGAGGGGCCAGAGGAGGTGGTGGGCGATTATTTGAAGTGAGGTGCTATATGAGGAGGGCGTTATTTTCGTTCATGATTCTCATCTGTTCGGCCATCTGCTCGGCCTTGGCGCTGGACCTCGGCTAAAGCTAGGGCGACCTGCATAGCAACGAGCAAAAGTAATCGGCCGGGGTGAGGCCGCTCAAAATCCCTCCGGCGTATGAATCAAACCAAGGCAATTATGAGATAATTAAGGCAGTATGGGCGAGCACAATAATAAATGTGTATGGTGACTGTGTTGAGCGTACCTTTTTGGTTATGGGGGAGCGGCCTTTATATAGATGGGAGTACTGAGCCGTGTCAATGTATCATGGCGAATTCCTCGGAAGGATAAGCATGGGAGGATATCCCAATTAAATTTGGAGATTAATCAGGAGGCTGCCAACTGGTGATCAATCCGTAATTATAGGCGTCGTTGTGGAGTTAGAGTCTATTGGAGACAGTTCTCTTGTAAAAGTGGAACTCTTCATGGAGGAGGACTCCAATCAGGTACAGGAGTCTTGTGCTAACAGACCTCTAATGGCGATGGAGTCCTTTTGGAGAACCAAGTCTTTGAGACGTCTCTGCTCCGGGCGATATAGATCACCTCGCCTTATGGCGATCTGGTGGGAATATGTAAACGAAATGGAGCTCAGTTTATTAATAATATGAGGCGACCAAGAAGGTGAGTTTGGAACCTTTGGGCGACGTACCTTGCTCGGATTATCTTATGATCCAGGACTTGTTCGAATTATTCCACATCAAGTTTAAAATTTGAACGATTTATATAATTAAAATTAATACAAAACAGAGCAAAAAATACTTGTGCAGTCCAAAATTGAATGACAGACTGTCTTCGCTCTAGAAGTGAATTCCTTACCGCAAGTATACGGGTCGCGAAGTAGTAATAAACTCGAAGTACGAGTATCGATTCCACGAGGAGTAGTGCCAAGGTGAACGCAAAGTACTGTAAACACTACGATGCAATCCTAACTAATTCTAGCTAATGCTTCAAAAAGAGAAAAATAAAAATTGTGTATTTGGATTGATTGATTAAACTAAATCTAAATTATGAAAGCAATAAAAATTGATTTAAAATTTATATTAAAAACGGCTCAGAATTAATTGATCCAACCAATCGAGTTTCTCGGAATTCCAATGGAGGCTTAGTATAACTCAAATCCTTCGACTATGTCGCGAGTCTCGGATTCGAAAGATTTAGAATTTAAAAACATTTGTTCTTATAAACTTCAATTTCTAAAATAAATCTGGTTGATTTAATCATGGACGTGCATCATCGATTCACGCAGCACATATACTGAACCCAACGCACGCATAAACGTTACAAGACAGCGTATATACTGAATCAGCAATTCATGCATATGTGTTACCGAACATAATAGGACGCCCAAGTTTTCAAAAGTATTTAGAATAAAGAAAAAGAAGAAGAAAAATCAGAAAGATCTAACAGTGAATAATATTTTACCTCCATTGTTCATCCTCGATCCCCAATCGATTTTCACAATCAATCCCGAGTTAGAAAAATTATCCAAGCATGGCTATGGAAAATAAATAACTAAATATGAAAAACATATGAAATATGAACACTGATATGGATGATTAAAATTTAAAAACGTAATTAAATGCTAAAAAGAATTATAAAACGATGCACGTAATTTAATGAAATCGTAAATCTAGTTTATGAATCTTAAATTAAATGTAAACGATTACAAGAATAATGAAATTTATAAAAAACTAATCTAGGAGGCTGTAAAAAACCCTAAAAAGAATGTATATCGTTCATAAAACCGTGAGGAAGTATATATAGGCTACACAATTTGAGTCCTAGCGGGATTAAGATTCCTGCCCAGTTTTCTTCTAAGCGTTCGAATGCCCAAATTCCTTCTTCAAACTGAGTTCGAACGCCCAGTACAATTTCTCAGACTTTTCTTCTGTAGTTCGAACGCCTAAATTTCCGTGTAAACCATAGTTCGAACGCTCAGTACAATTTCTCAAAGAGTTCGAACGATTCACAGAGGGTTCGAACGCTAAGGCAAAATTCCATTTTTCAACTCTCGGTATCTTCGAACGCTGCACAGAGGGTTCGAACGCTTAGGCAAAATTCCTTAAAGAGTTCGAACGCTTCACAGAGGGTTCGAACGCTAAGGCAAAATCTCATTTTCCAACTCTCGGTATCTTCGAACGTTGCACAAAGGGTTCGAACGCTCTCTTCCCATTTTCTTCTTTGCGTTCGAACGCCAACTTCCTCCTTCAAGTAGAGTTCGAACGCGAAGTGTAACTGCTGGATTTTTCTTCATAGAGTTCGAACACCCAATTCCTCTTTCTAGTGGGGTTCGAACGCCAAGTGTATTTTTTTTGACCTTCTTGTTTCGTACCCCATTTTGAAGTACTCGAAGTGCAATTCTCGTGACGCTCGTAAGACATGACTTTGTATAATTCTGTGGGATTTTTCCAACGACGCATCTTTCATTCCATTTCCGAAGTAGGATGATTACTTTTATGGCTTCAAATTCTCTTCTTTATCAACAATTTCCTACAATGAACTCAAACACGATTTTTAATACGAAACACGATAAAAAATATATAATTACACTAATTTAGGGACAACTTAGGATAATTTAGTGGCATGTGGACTACAATTTTGCAGTCCAATCACACCCCCAACTAACCTTTTGCTAGTCCCTAGCAAAAT
>BRYE01000021.1:9427543-9447543 GCA_030159115.1 Actinidia arguta var. hypoleuca
AAAACCCTCTAGTGTGCGAACCAGAGCAAGGCGAAGATAAGCTAAACATTAAGAAAACATAGCTATCAGTGTGGGTATGCAAGGATTTCAGTCATACTTCATTATGATGGGGAAGCGGCCTTTATATAGGTGGAGAATAGAGAGCCGTGAGAGAATATCACGGAGAGATCTTCGGAAGGATAAGTATGAAATGATATCCCGTGAATATCGGAGATAAAATAGAAAACTTCCATAAGGAGTCTCATGGAGGTTGAGTCCTTGTGGAGATGGTCTCTAATCAGACGAAGTAATCAACCTCGCCTACTGGCGAGTTGGAGAATGGTATGCTCATGCATGTATTATCGAGGTGAGCAACTGACTTGGCTACGTCTATCGGTGACCAAGGCAGATATAAGAGAGATGGTCCCTTTTGGCGACCTACCCAACTTGAAATATCAGTAGGCGAATATTTTACACACATCAGTAGCCCCCTACTCAAGATGCTGAGGTGAAATACTTTAGGGTATTCGAGTAGCAAACCAAGTAACTACCTCTTGATGATGTGAGCATGTAATGATGGTGCGCCTCCATTGGCTGACACGTAGTATAGCGCACTAATGACGGGATGACGTTTTGGCAGGAATGGCGATTTTCATCTCAGAACTCGAAACATCGTGTGATCCAGGCCGTTGGAATGGACAGATCTAGGCTCTCAGTACTTCTTATAAATAAAGGGTTCCACCATTCATTTGTAATCTTTTGCTTTTATTGTCGAATTGCTGAACCTACTCCGACATGCACCTCAGCCTCATTAGCTCGCCATATCTTTCATCGCCATCCTTTAGTAAGTACTAACTGCTATCCTCAGCCTTCCATTTCTTTAATTTTTAGTGCATGTCCAGTAAGGCCGACGTAGAAGACTTAGAAAACTCACTACCATCTTTGGTGTTTGAACACTTGAGAGAAAAATTAGTTATGACGGAAAAGGTTAACAACTCCCTGGCTCGCCAAGGGAAGATCCTCTTGAGGAATCCCTTGCTCGGGACAATTCTTCTGACCACATGGAGGCCCCTAGGATGGGTACTAGCTCTCTTCTTGAAAAGGAGATCAACGTCATGACTCAAGACGACTTAGATTGCTTGAATGAGAATTACTCCTTCCCAGCCGGTATCTAAGCCAGGATCCCAGAGGAGGGCGAGACCATATTGTCTAATCGCTTGGGTGAGGTAGCTTTTTATGAAGCTTCTTTCCCTACCGGTCTAAGGCTCCCAATCCACCCTATTATCAGAAGAATTTTGAACTTCTATAATATTTGTCTTGCTTAACTTTCTCCCAATGTGTGGTGATGTGTCGTCTACGTGTTGGTGATATGGCGATCCTACTGGCATCATCTATCCTTTAGCGAATTTAGGTCCCTTTATAACTTGTTCTAAAATCCAAATTCAGATTCAGGGTGGCTTTACTTTAAGGTGAAGCCAGGCAAAAACTTGATCAAGGGGTCTTCTAGTAACATTAAAGGATGAAAGAAGAGATTTTTCTTCATATCAGGAGATGATTGGGAGTTATTCCCAAGCATGGCTCGGGGTGAAGGAGTTCCATGGGTCCCGAGATCATGGGGCATCCTAGGTCATTCTTGTTTCCTCATTACGCTATTTTTCTCAAGTATATCGTAACGCCTTATGCTAACAAATACTTATTTTTTAGGTAAACATTGCAATAAGCTGTCCATTCTGATTGATACTGAAGAAAAGAGGTCACAGAAGGTTTTCAAAAAAATAGGACTTGGGGGATACTTCAACGTTCCAACAGTCATTGATTTTAGAACGTTTCACCGTTTCTTAGCCCCTAGCCATGCTGAGATGTCATCTAGTGGAGGGGACAATGACAAGTCTAGAGATGGCACAGTTGCTATTTCAGACGACGAGGTGAGTCTCGCCATCCCCGAGATGAATATTCCCCAGAGTGAAAGCCCCCAAGAATTGGTAGAATATATAAGAACCATCGGAAAGGAAATGAGGAAGGTTTTACTTCACCTTCCTGATCTGACTTTGCAAAGATGGTTAGGAAAAAAGTTTGAGACCCCATATTAGGTTTAGGACCCCTATAGTTTGAGTTTGAGCTCGAGCTTAAACTCTAAATCAGAGTCTTGGTCAGACTCAAGGTTGCCTCCCGAGTGTAGATCAGATGGTACTATCTTTATCTGTTTTAAGTATTTTACCTCTTTCATTGATTGATGTTGGTTTTTATTTTGCAGCTATGTAGAACAGAATTAGTTTATCAAAGCTTGCCAAGAAGGTGGAGGAGAAAAAGGATAAAGAGGGATCCAAGACTACCACCTTGTCTACCAAGGGCGTGGTGATCCATGAAAAGCGACCTCGGGAGGAGGCCCCCGACTCCTTGCCTAGTAAGAAGACCAAAATAGATGATTCAAATGGGAAGGAGACCATGCTGCCACCCGAGGTTAGAAAGACCAAGCCCAGCAGAGTGGTGAGCAGGCATCCAATAGCCCTCGGGGAGGGTACCTCGACTAGACCTAGCGGTGCGGTGGGATCTGGAGCCTCCGTGATGGCGAGTGCCTCTGTGGCAGAAAAGATCTTGGCCTGGGTGATCCTTCCCGCCGACAAGGAGAAAGTGGAAAAGCTTTCCCTGGATCAGGTGGCCACCAAGTTCCTCCATATCGTCGACCAAGTATCTTTTCACTTTTGTCTTAAGTTTTTGTCTTTATATTTTGTTAATTCAAGGCGCTCACAGAAACTTGTTTGTAGAATAAGGTAGTGCTCGAGTTTTCCCTCGTTGTTCGAAGTAGGGATAGAGAGCATGATGCCTCTTTCCAGGTCGCCTGAGTTGAGTCAGCTGAGATGGAGATGGTCCGAGCTCAAAATCAAAATATTGAGCTGGAAAGGCTCCTGTCTGAATTTAGCAAGCAAGATCAAAAAGTTACCGAGGAGCTCAAGAAGAAATCCGAGATGGTGGCAAGGTTAGAGGTTGAGGTGGTCGAGCTGAAAAGAACGAAGCCCTTGCCAAGAAGAAGGCCATTGAGGAATTCAATCCTCGAATGATTTTCAGGAGGGAATGGTAACTTCGGCATCCAATTACTTTGGTGAGGGCTTTGATTTCTACAAAAGGTAACTAGCTCACCACCATCCCAACCTCGGCATCGACCTTAACAACATGGAAATGGATCGCGACCTCCTTGAGAAGGAGGAGGCTGAGGCCGAGGAGAGGGAAGACAATGAGAAAGAAGAGAACGAGGAAAAGGAGATTGGGGATAAGGGCGATACTAGTCCCATATCTCCTTAAATACTTGGTACTTTTCTTTTTGTAAATTTTTGTACTTTGGCGAAGTGTAACCTTCTTTTCAATGAATCAAAAATCTTCCTTACATATATCCTATTCTCTTTTTGTATAACCTCTGTTGCTTGTAATGGCGATATCATATTGTTAGATTAGGCGAACAGAAAGGTGAGCATAATCCTCTGGCGACATAAGAACTGATCCACTTTAAAATGCAAGCAATAATCTGGATCGTGGTGGCCAAAACTTTGACAAACTGACAGTGTGATATTTACGTATATTACTCAATTTCTTTGGCGAACATAGACACGATCAATTGGTAAATTCAACCGTTTGGCAAAGACTTTGTAATGCCAATTGATCGTGTCTATTATATCGCCAACTTAATTATGGAGATTAAGACTCCTTATTATTTTGTAATGAATGGGCGATCTTGATATTAGCGAAATTTAATCTGGCATTACAAAGTCTTCTAAAATTGACAATATAACTCACTTGGCAAATAATGACAACAAAATCGAACTAGAGAAATTTTATTACTCATGGAGATTTGATGATCATTACAAGGAGTTGGTGATTAAAATCATATACATGGAGATTTTGACGAACTCAAGATTGGCGATATCAAATTGCACAAGCGATCTTTTTTCATGGCGATCAACAGATTCATTGGTAGTACATCTTCAAGTGCTCGGCGTTCCATGGGTGAGGTAGTGCCTTTCCATTCATATCTTCTAGCCAATATGTTATTGGCCTAGATACTTTGACAACTTTATAGGTACCTTCCCAGGTAGGACTGAACTTTTTAGCATGTAGCTCCTTTGTAGACGGAGCAACCATCCTCAAGACTAAGTCGCCAAACAAGAATGATATGTGCTTTACTCTTTGGTTGTAGTATCTGGCGACTTGATGCTTGTAGGCTGCTTAGCGTACCTCAGCTAGATCCCTCTTTTCGTCAAGGAAATCAAGGTTAAGCCTCAGCTTGAATTCATTGTTCTCCTTGTCGAAATTTGAGGTCCTGAAATTTGGCATTTCTATTTTTACCAGTATAACTGACTTTGTCTCATATACCATAGAGAATGGCATCTTGCTCGTAGGGATTCTGCTTGTTGTATGGTATGCCAGAGTATGCTTGGTAGATATTCCACCCATTCACTCTTTGATTTCTTCAACCTCGTCTTCAAATTCTTCAAGATTGTCCTATTAGTGACTTCCACTTGACCATTTTCTTGAGGATGACCTGGCGATGAGAAATGATGGGAGATGGCGAGGTCTGAGCAAAATAGTTTGAATCCATCGTTGTTGAACTGTCTGAAATTATCTGAGATAATAACCTTTGGGATTCCAAACCGGTAGACAATGTTCTTCCATACAAAATTTCTGGTATTTCTCTCAGTGATTTTGGTAAAAAAACTCTGCTTCTATCCACTTTATAAAATAATCTATGGCGACGATCAGGAACTTTCTTTGCAATGGAGCTTGTGGTAGGGGTCCAAGTATATAAATCCCCCATTGGGCGAATGGCCATGGGCTGGTCATTGGCACCATCTCAGTATGAGGGAGATGATTCATTGGAGCAAACCTCTGGCACTTGTCATATTTCTTCGTGTATGCTGCCGCATCTCGTTCTATTTGAGACAAGAAGTAACCTTGACGAACTGCCTTTTTAACTAATGACCTCGCCCTAGAGTGGTTCCACATACACCTTCGTGGATTTGTTTGAGCACATATTCTGCTTCTTTAGGTCGGAGACACCTTAGGAGTGGTCTTGAAAAAGATCTCTTGTATAAGATTCCATAAAGAAGGCAAAATCTAGCAGCTCGATATTGAATTCGGTGAGCTTGGAGCTTATTTGATGGTAAAGTCCCATCTCGAAGGTATGCAATGATATTGTCTATCCATGTAGGACCTACTTTTTTTTGGAAGACGGTTTTGGCGATCTAAATACTTGGACTGGGCAAGAACACCAAAGGTATATTCCTGTCTAAGATAAAATCAAAGGTTGATGCGAGATTAGTTAGAGCATCAGCCTTCTTATTCTCCTCCCTAGGGATTTGGCGAATTTTGAAGTCTTTAATCTTCATGGACACGTTCTTTACCTCATCTAGGTAGGCCATCATCCAAAGATCTTTGGCGAGGTAATCCCCTTGGACCTGATTGACTACAAGCTATGAATCACTGAAGGCGTCTAAGGATTTTACTCTCAATTATGTTGCTACTCTAAGTCTGGCGATAAGAGCTTCATAGTCAGCTTCGTTATTAGTGGCTTTGAACCCAATGCGAATGGCATATTCCATATGCTCGCCCGATGGAGTTTGGAGAACAAGTCTAACACCACAGCTGTGTTGGTTGGACGATCCATCTACGAATAACTTCCATTTGGCGAAGTCATCTTCTTGGTCCTGCTTTTCTAGGGGTTTTGCCTTGGAGTGAATTACTTTTGGCTCTAGAGTAACATCATGTGTGAATTCAGCCACGAAGTCGCCCAATGCTTGGGCTTTGATCGCCATCCCTAGTCTATATTCGATGTGAAACTCACTTAGCTCAATGGACTATTTGAGGAGTCTTCCCGAGGTGTCTGGTCGTTAGAGAATCTACTTTAAAGGTTGATCGATCAACATAGCAGTAGGGTGTGCCTAAAAATAGTGGCAAAGCTTCCTAGCGACGATTAGAAGGGCAAAGGTGAGCTTCTCAAATTTTAGGTATCTGGTCTCGGCTCTCATGAGGACTTTGCTAACATAGTATATTGGTTTCCGGACTTTATCCTCTTATGAAATAAGAATTGCACTCATGGCTATTGGTGGGATGGACATGTATACTACGAGCTCCTCGCCCATATTAGGAATTGTGAATAGGGGTGGCGAACCAAGATACTCCTTCAGCTATTGGAACGCTATCTTAGACTCGTCTGTCCACTATAAAACTTTATTCTTTCTTAGAATTTTGAAGAATGGTATGCACTTGTTAGCTAATTTAGAGACGAATCTGTTAAGGGCAGCTACTCGCCCAGTTAGCTGTTGCACTTCATAAATGTTCCTCGGCAAGTCCATTGCAAGTAAAACTTGAATCTGGTCTGAGTTTGTCTCAATTCCACGCTTAGTTACAAGGAAGCCAAGGAATTTTCCTGAGGAGGCACCTAAGATGCGTTTGGAAGGGTTTAACATCATTCAGTCCTTCCTTAGAACGCTAAAAGGCTTCCTCTAGGTGGGCGATGTGATCAGCAACTTTGAGCCTCTTGACGAGCATGTCATCTATGTAAACTTCCATCGTCTTTTCAATCATTTGACCAATCTCTGGTACATTGCTCCAGCGTTCTTCAATCCAAACGGCATGACTTTATAGCAGTATAATCCTTTCTCCGTGATAAAAAAAGTTTTCTCCACATTGGGCAGATGTATTTTAATCTGATGATAACCGGAGAAGGCGTCCATGAAACTAAGAAGCTCATGTTTGGAGGTTGCATCCACGATTAGGTCTATCTTTGGCAAGAAAAGCTATCATTTGGATAGACCTTGTTGAGGTCGGTGAAATTAACTCATATTCTTCATTTTTCCCCTTCTTAGGGGCAACAACAACGTTGGCGAGCTAATCTGGATAGGTAGCTTCCCTAATGACATTAGCATTGATAAGCTTAGCTACTTCTTCCTCTATAACTTTCAAGCATTCTGGGGCGAATTTCTTTTGTTTTTGGCGAACTGGATGGTGATCAGGATCTGTGAACAATTGGTGAATGGCGACATGGAGATCTATTCCTGGAACGTCGCCTTGAGACCATGCAAAGACATCATAGTTTTTTTTCAAAAATTCTACCAAAGCACTCCGTAATTCCTTAGTCAGCTCATTCCCGATCATAACATGACAATTTGGATAATCGGGATTTATGAAGATTGGAGCAACTTATTTAAGAGGCTTGGTGTTTTCTAATTTTTTGGGATCCACCAGGGTAATCTATTCCACCTCGTCTCTCAATGCCTCCATTTTGGCATCATCAATCTGTAATTGCTATTGGGCACTAGATTTCGAAAAAGATTCAACCCTCATGGCAAAGATGAAGCTCTGCCTTGCAACTTTCTTATTGCCCCTCACCTCGCCTATCCTTGTTGAAGTGGAAAACTTCATCATCAGGTGATAGGTTGAAGTGATCACCTTAATTCCTCCCAATGTTGGGCGATCTAGGATCGCATTGTATGACGAAGGGCAATCTACCACATTAAATCCTACCATACAATGGTCTGGTGGGGATCTGTCCTTAAGGTTATAGGAAATTTGATCCATCCAAGTGGTTGCATTGCATTTCTTTCGAATCCGACCAAAGGGTTGTGAAAAGGATGGAGCTTATCTTGCCCAATCTTCATTTTGTCAAAGGCTGAGACAAACAAGATATCCTCAGAACTCTCATTGTCAATCAAGATTCTCTACACGTTGAAATTGATGATGACAACAGAGATGACCAAGGCATCATCATGTGGGAGGTGTAAGCCTCTTAAGTCGTTATGTGGAAAGTGATAGGCAAGTGAGCTCCAGTTGTATGTGAGGAGAGATTATAAACCTCTTCCTCAGCTCACCCATTAGCATTCCTAGCTTGTCTTTTTCAAGATGATCTTGAGCATCCTCTTGATCCAAATTCACCACGTATCACTTGTATATCCCCTGTTATGGGTCTATTGTCGCCATACCTTTCTTAATTAGGTCGGTTATCTACTCTTTCAGCTGAAAACAATCATTAGTGTTATGGCCGTGGTCTCGGTGAAACTAACAATATTTGTTTTTATTTCTTTTTCAGGAGTCGGTCTTGATTTTTTCAGGTCACTTAATGAACTCTTCGTGCTTAATCTTTGTAAGCACTTGGGTGATGGGAGCATTGAGGGGCAAGAATACCAGGTCAGGTTAGCGAGGTGGAGTTCGAGAATGCCTGTCATTGATTCTTCTGGAGTCTCAATCTAACCTCCTACTCTTTACCTCTTTCTTGTAGTCAGATCACTTGGTTTCAAGCTTCTTCCTCGCCTCCTTTGTTTGGTTGCGGCTAACTCCTCTATAGCAATATACTTGTCAGCTTTCCTTGAAGAGTTGACAAGGTTTCAGGGACATTCTTGGATAGGGAGTCAAATAATGGGCTTGGGCGAAGTTCTTCCATCATGGACATGATCACCACATTATCACTGGGGTCTTCTACTTCTAGGATGACCTAGTTAAACCATTTAACATAGTTCTTCATGCTCTCAGCCTCCTTCTAGTGAATGTTGGAGAGGTGGGAGGTGTTCTTCTGTCTGACCCAATAGCTCATGAAATTAGCAACGAAAAGCATGCTTAGGTCGCCAAACGAGTCAATGGCTCTCGGAGGTAACTTTCTGAACCATGGCCTTCGCGACCCTTTCAATGTAGTAAAGAAAGTTTTATACATTACCTCGTCAGAATATCCTTGGAGCGACATCAAGTTCTTGTACGAATCCAAGAGCTGGAATGGCAGTTTGAATTTGGAGGAAACCTTGGTCCTCATCACTCTTCAGTAAATGGAGGTTCGGTCTGCTTGATCAATGTATCCACGATAACTAGAGCATTTGTACCAGTGTTTATGGCGTTAATCCAAGCATCCAGATCATTGATCTTTTGGATAGTAGACTTATCTCGGTGCCTATGAGCTTGATCATCTCGGCGAGGCGACCTCTCGCGCCTCCTATCCTCCTCGCCTTCTGCATTGGGTATTCGGCTAGATGATCGGGATTTCGACAGGGCGGAGCTTCTTTCTTGCCTGGGATGCGAGCTCGGTGATCGGCGTCGCCGATTCCTATTTGAATGCGCCCGACTTGTACTTCGATGACTCTGGGACTCGTCGTCGCTAGATCATTGAGAATGATGAGATCGTTCAACTTTTGGAACATGTGCTATAGGGGGAGGCGAGTTGTTCATGGTGAGGTGCTGTATTAAACGGGCATTGTTCTCATTCATGATTCTTATATGCTTGGTAATGCTTTGCATCTCATGGTGAAGGCCTTCTAGATCCGGAGCTTTACTGGCGTTGGTCATTGAATGAGCTCTGTTATCAAAAGGGCTGCTAGTGCATAGAAATTTGAGAACTATCGTTCCAAAAGACTGCGCCAAATTATTGTGGTAGAAATATGGGATGAGTAACCAACAGTCAGAATTGCTCAGAACCTCGGTCTTTGATCTTGGCAACAACTCAATGCGCAGATGAACAAACATAACAGGTCAGGGCGAGGTCACTCAAAATCTCTCCGACGTGCGAATCAGACCAAGGCGAAGATTAGTTAAGCAATAAGAAAGCAGAGCTATTAATGTGAGTATGCAAGGGTTTGAGTCATACCTTATTATAATGTGGGAGTGGCCTTTATATAGGTGAAGAATGGAGAGCCGTGAGAGAAGATCACGAAGAGATCCTCGGTAGGATAAGTATGGAATGATATCCCATTAATATTGGAGATAAAATAGGAAAATACCATATGGGGATCAAACCGCAATCATAGGTAACGTAGTGGAGAATAAGTCTCATGGAGGTTGAGTCATAGTGGAGATGGTCTCTAATCAGACGAAGTAATCGACCTTGCTTACTGGCAAGTTGGAGAATGGTATGCATGAGTTGGAGAATGGTGTGCTCATGCATATATTAGCAAGATGAGCAACTGACTTAGCGACGTCTATTGGCGACCATGGAAGTTATAGGAAAGATGGTCCCTTTTGGAGACCTACTCAACTTGGAATATCAGTAGACTAATATTTTACCAACATCAGTTCTAATTAGTTGGGCACCTTTGCATATTTTTAATTAAAAGGTTAAATGGTCTATTATGGGAATTATTAGTTGTTTTTGTTGGGAACCGTGTTTGTATTAGTGGAATTTTTAATGGCATAATTACGTTGGGGTCTTATTTAACAGGCGTAGTATAGAACAATTAATCAATAAAGTCTTTTTGTCAAGATAATATAATTGTTCACGATCACATGGCTCAATTAGCATGTGTTTGAGAATTAAGATAATTAGTAAAAACATCCCAGAGGAGTGCTCATATAAATACTCTAAAAGGCCTGATCAATTCCTTGTGAGAGTGCTGATGTGGCACTCTATTTTGCATTTTTGTATTACAAAATTTAAAATGTCATAAGTTTTATTGTACAAATTTATATTTTTATAAACTTTTTAATGAGATCTATCAAATAAGATTCATATCAAATATGAAATTATAAAAATATAAAATAGTGATTTTTTGGAAATAAAATTTAATAGTGATAAATTTCTCAGTCAGATTAATATTAATATTTTTATGAAATTTTCATCTCATCAGGATATCAATGGCCATAAAATTTAACAGTGAAAAATTTATCAGTCATACAAATATTAGTTTTTTTTATATTTTATGTAGTGGTTATATGTTTGAATAGAATTTAAAGATTTAACAGTGATAAATTTATAGATAGTATAAATATTAGAATTGCTTCAATAATGATTGACTAAAAAAATTCAAATGAGAACAAAATTTATTAAAATAAAATATATTTTAAATCTAATTTAGGAATTGTATTGCAATCACAAATCAGATGATAAATTTATCATAATAAAATATATTTTAAATATAAGTTATGAGTTATCAAATTATAATCCAAGTATTAAATTTATCACAATGACATACATTTGAAATCTAAGCTAGAAATTATCAAACTATACACTAAACACAAAAGTACTAATATTTACTGGACTAATCAATTTATGCCTAGAATAAACTTATCTAGGGTTCTTATAAATTTCTCATTTGAATTTTTTTGTAGAACAATAATAAGTAATGATAATATTATACTAGAGTATCTCTCTAGTATATATATTTTATATTTTTTTGTCAAATATTGAAATATATGTGTATATATAATGAAGTATAAAATTTAAAAATATTATACTTGTTGTGGTAAAAATCTGGGAGCGCAACCAACAGGCAGAATTGCTCTTCGGCCTCGGCACTGGACCTCGGCTAAAGCTAGGGCGACCTGCACATTAGTGAACAAAAGGGTAGAGGAATGATGGAGGAGGAGTCTTATGATAACAGACTTCTAATGGAGATGGAGTCATTTTGGAGAATCAAGTCTTTGTGGAGACGTCTCTGCCTCAGGCGAGTTGAATCACCTTGCCCAATGGCGATCTCGAGCCCAATCTCAATAATACGAGGCGACCAGGAAGGTGAGTGTTTGGAATATCAGGGCGACGTGCCTTGCTTGGAATATATTAGATTTAGGACTTGTCCGAATTATCCCACATTAGTAGCCCCCTACTCAAATCGCCTAGATATTCAGGACCTTTGAGTAAAAGCATTAAAAGTCATGGACCCATGTGGGCACGCATTAAATGCACCCCTTCTCTCGCTTGGACACATGGACTAGGGTATTAATTTTTGCAGGGAAGTTTGAGCGAAAAAGGCGGCGCCATAATGACGAATTTTGGTGGGATAGGTGGTGTTAGGCTCGAATTTCAAAAGGTCGCCTAATCTGGACTGTTGAAGCGGATGGATCTTATTTGTCATTTTTCCCTATATATAAGGGGTCCCACCCATTCATTTACATCCTTTTGTCTGCCAAGCCAATATCACTCGCTTTTCTCGTTTTCGTTTGTGGTCGCCCTTCTCGCTCCGACTTTCTCCTCGCCTCTGCTTGTGGTTGCCTTTCCTTTCCTAGCACAGTAAGTAACCGTCTTCATTCTCGTTTTTGGTTTTATGTCCTATAGGTCTAAGGTGAGTCCTTCAGATTTGGAGTCTTTGTCTTCCTAGGTGTCTGACCATTTAGGAGAAGGATCGTCATATATTACTGACGAGGTAAGACAATCTCCTTGGTCGCCAATGGAAGACGCATCCATTCCTGAGGTCGCCCTTTTAGGTGATATTCACCCTTCCATAGAAAAAGAACATAATATTATGACTCCCGAGGAGCTAGACTTGCTTAGGGAGACTTATTCCTTCCCTCAGGGTGTACAACTCAGACTTTCCGAGGAGAACGAAACTATTCTTTCAACCCGCCCTGGCGAGGTAGCCTTTTACGAGGCCGCCTTTCCTGCGGGCCTTCGTTTTCCCATTCATCCTACAGTTAGGTTAATTTTACTGTTTTATAAGATCTGTCCTGCTCAGCTCGTCCCCAACATGTGGCGAAGTATCGCTGGAGCCATGTCTTTGTGGCGAGTACATAAATATTCAATGACTCTTTCCGAGTTTAGGAACATTTTTTCCTTCAATAATAACCCTAAACCGGACCAAGGGTGACTTTACTTCAAGGCGAGGTATAAGAAAACCATCCTTGGAGGATACCCCAGCAACGTAAAGGGGTGGAAAAGCAAATTCTTCTTCGCCTCTGGGGATAGTTGGGAGCTCTCCGACGATGAACCTCGGGAGGGAGTGCCAAGGGTTCCGAGGTCATGGAACATTCCAGGTCAGTTTTTATTCCGCCAATAATTTTGGTATATTTATTAATAAAATTGGAATTAACATGATGGATATCTTTTCAGATAAATGCTGTAATGATCTGCCCACGTTGCTCGGGTATGAGTAGGAATTTTTTGACGAAATTTCAAAATCAGTGGCGGAATGTGGGCACTTTATGGTTCTCATGCTTTTCAAAACCAAGGCATTTCATCGAGTTTTCTACTCTCCCGGACCTATGGCATCTGGGACGGAGGGCGAGCAGCCTCACATGTCATCAACGTCGGGTGAAGTGGGTGAGTCCCGCCTTTCCCGTGGTGAATACCTTCATCAAGACAGCCATCCTTGAGACGACTCACTAGAATACCTAGGGACTGTTAGGAAGCAACTGAGGAGGATTGTACCTCATATTCCTGACCTGACTTTGTTAAGATGGTTGGGGGGGAAAATTCGAGACCTATCTTAGAACTTTGTTCGACTTTGGGATTGAGCTCGGACTCGACATCGGAATTCTGGTCAGATTCCGAGCTACCTCCCGAGCTTAAATCGGATGGCATAACCCCTTACTATTCTTGGTTATTCTTTCGTGTCTAATGTTTGTTTTTTTATTTTACAGCTATGTCGAAGAGGATTAGCCTGAAGAAGCTCAGCGAGAGAGTTGAGAAAGCCAAAGGCGAGAGCTCGGCTAAAAAATCTGCTCCTGTTAAGGGAGTGGTAATTGGCGAGAAGTGCCCGATGGAAGAACCTTTCACCTCGCCGAGCAAGAAGGCCAAGTCTGGGGATGATTCCAAAGGAAAGGGGCACGCCCCTACTCCTGAACCCGAAAAGAAGAAGTCTGGTCCAGTAGACCATCTGGGGGCCATTACCTCTTTTAGACCCGGGGAGGGGAGCTCGCCTTCGTTGGGTGTTGCCTCGGTCCAAGGGCCTCCATTCTGGGGAGCCCTTCCGTGGTCGAGAAGATCCTTCAAGGAGTAATCCCTCCTACGGATCAAGAAAAGGTGGGGCAACTATCTTTGGACCAGACTGCCTCAAAGTTTTTTCAGGCTCTCGGCCAGGTATTATTTCGATACTAACTTCCGACTGTTTTATCCTTGTTAAACATGCTCAGTTTGATCTAATAAGATTTGTTTGTAGCAGGCGCTTGTGTTCGGATCTTCGTTGGTGGTCAAAAGCAGGGAAACCATCGAAGAGGCATCCCCTTTCAACAGGGGTGAGCTGCCTCTCTGGACGCTGAAGTTTCCTGTCCCCAAAAGTTATCCACCGATCTGGAGCAGCAACTGGTTGAGGCACGAGCTCGGGAGCAGTAGGTCGGCGATGAGTTCGCCAAATTAAAGGATTAAAGGGACACCCTTGCCGATAGTCTGGGAAAGGCTGGGATGCTGGTTGCGGATTTGAGGGAGAGAGTTGACCGCTCTGAAAAATTGGCTGTCGAGGAATTTAAATTCTCGTCGGATTTCTTCGAGGCTATTGAAAGCGCTTCCTCGAAGTATTTTGGCGAAGGGTTTGATTTCTGCAAATGACAGCTTCGTCGCCATCATCCCAACCTTGCCATAAATTTGGAGGAAATAGGTCTCGATCTTGACTTGCTCGCGAAAGAGGACGAGGAAGCAGAAAGGGAGGGGTGAGGAAGAAACTGTTAAAAAAGGAGATGAGAATCTTCAGGACGACGCAAATCCTCTGGGCGATGAAAAGCCTCCCCTTTTGTAATGATGTAATTGCATGTACATTTTTTTTTTCGATGTAATCTTAAGTCAATGAATATTATTCCTATTTTGGCGATGTGAACAATTGTGAATCGTTGTAGATTTTGTTCGTACTGGTATATTTTTACTTTAGTTTTTAAATTTTTGCCATTTTACAATATTGGCGATCTTGAATTAGGTGATCAAGATGCCTCCATCATTTTATAATGAACTGGCGATCTCGAATTTAGGCAATCAAGATGCCTCCGTCATTTTACAATGAACTGGCGATCTTGAATTAGACGATCAAGATGCCTCCATTATTTTACAATGAACTGGCGATTTTGAATTTAGCCGATCAAGATGCCTCCGTCATTTTATAATGAGCTGAATTAGGCGATCAAGATACCTCCATCATTTTACAATGAACTGGCGATCTCAAATTTAGGCGATCAAGATGCCTCCGTCATTTTACAATGTACTGGCGATCTTGAATTAGGCGATCAAGATGCCTCCCGTCATTCTGTAATGAACTAGCGATCTTGACTTTGGCGATTAAGATGCCTCCGTCATTTTATAATGAACTGGCGATCTTGAATTATGCGATCAAGATGTCTTCGTCATTTTGCAATGAACTGACGATCTCGAATTTAGGGGATCAAGATGCCTCCATCATTTTGCAATGAACTGGCGATCTCGAATTTAGGCGATCAAGAACTGGAGATCTTGAATTAGGCGATCAAGATGCCTCCGTCATTCTACAATGAACTAGCGATCTTGACTTTAGCGATCAAGATGCCTCCGTCATTTTACAATGAATTGGCAATCTTGAATTAAACGATTTCCATCCTGCAATCGGCGATGAATTGAAAATAACTGGAGAAGTTTTATTACTTGAAATAAGCTAGCAATCATTACAATTGTTTTACCTAGGCGAGCTGACTGAGCGTCATTGGTAATATTTTTTTAGATGCTCGGCGTTCTAAGGATAGGGGAGCGCCTTCCCGTTCATATCTTCAAGTCAATAAGTCCCCAGCCTAGATACCTTGATGACCTTATAAGGGTCTTCCCATGTTGGGCCTAGTTTCCCTGCGTTTGTCTCTTTAGCAGATAGGGTAACTTTTCATAGGACTAGGTCGCCAGGTAAAAATTACTTGTATTTGACTCTTTAATTGAAATATTTGGCGACTTGATATTTATAAGCTGCTTGGCGTATGTTTGCTTGCTCCCGTTTCTCATCAAGGAGGTCGAGGTTGAGTCTCAGCTTGCCTTCATTGCTATCCTTGTCAAAGTTTGAAATCCTAAAACTCAGCATTCCGATCTCAACGGGTATCACTGATTCAGTTCCGTAAACCATGGAGTAAGGCGTTTCGCCAGTAGGAATCCTGCTAGTCGTGTGATATGCCCATAATATGCTCGGTAGGTCTTCTACCCATTCACCTTTGGATCTCTCCAATCTCGTTTTCAAATTTCTCAGGATGGTTCTATTAGTAACCTCAACTTAGCCATTGGCTTAGGGGTGACCAAGCGAGGAGAAATGATGTGATATGGAGAGATTCAAACAAAATTGGCTGAATCCATCGTTATCGAATTGCTTGGTGTTGTCCGAGATGAGAAACTTGGGAATTCCAAATCGGCAGATGATACTTTTCCAAATGAAATTCCTTGTATTCTTCTCGGTGATTTTGGCTAATGGCTCGGCTTTCACCCATTTGGTGAAGTAATCAATGGCGACGATCAAGAACTTTCTCTATAATGGAGCTTGAGGCAAAGGTCCCAGTATGTCTATCTCCCATTGGGCGAATGGCCATGGGTTGGTAATTGGCACCATATCAGTATGGAGAAAGTGGTTAGATGGTGCAAATCTCTGGCATTTGTCGCACTCTTTGTGTATGTTATTGCATCATGTCCCATCTGGGCCTAGAAGTAGCCTTGGCAAATTACTTTTCGTACTAGTGATCTCGCCCCCGAATGATTTTCGCAGATGCCCTCATGAATTTCCTTCATCACATAATTGGCTTCGTCAGGTCGAAGACATCTTAGGAGAGGACCTGAGAAAGATCGTTTATATAAAATCCCATGAAGTAGGCAGAACCGTGCAAATCTATAGCGGATCTGGCGAGCTTGAAGTCTATCTGTTGGTAGTGTGCTGTTCTGGAGGTATGCGATGATTTCATCCATCCATGATGGGTCTGTTTCCGTTGGATAGACAGGTTTGGCGACCTCAATACTTAGTTTGGACAGGAATTCCAGAGGTATACTTCTATCTGATATGAAATCAAAAGTTGAAGCAAGATTGGCTAGGGCATCAGCTTTTCTGTTTTCTTCTCTAGGGATCTGTTGAATGGTGAAACTTTTGATTTTCTGAGTTAAGCTTTTGACTTTATCTAAATAAGCTGCCATCCGTATGTCCCTGACGAGGTAATCTCCCTGAACTTGGTTTGCCACTAGTTGTGAATCACTGTAAGCATCAATTGATTTGACTCTCAATCTGGTGGCGACCCGTAATCCGGCGAGGAATGCTTCGTACTTGGCTTCGTTGTTGGTGACTTTAAACCCAATCCGTATAGCATATTCCATCCATTCACCTGCCGGGGTTTGGAGAACATGGCCTGCACCACATCCGTGTTGATTGGAAGATCCGTCTACAAATAACTTTCATTTCTCAAGCTCTTTGCCCGAGCTGCTGAGGTCCCTGTCCGAGCTACCAAGGCTCTTGTCTAAGTTTGGAATCTCGTTCTCAGAGAGGACTTCCGGGTCGGTTTCACGAGTGGATTCGGCCACGAAGTCGGCTAAGGCTTGGGTTTTTATCGCCGTTCTTGGTTTGTAGTCAATATGAAATTCGCTCAACTCGATGGACCATTTCAGAAGTCTCCCTGAGGTATCTGGTCATTGGAGGATCTGCTTTAACAATTGATCAGTCAGCACAGTAATGGGATGGCTTGAAAATAATGGCGAAGTTTTTGGGCGGCAATCAGAAGGGCGTAGGCAAGCTTCTCTATCATTATGTATCTGTTCTCAGCACCCATCAAGACCTTACTAACATAATATATCGGTTTCTGAACTTGGTCCACTTCTTGAATGAGCACGACACTTACTGCTCTTGGCAAAATGGAGAGATATACGAACAGTTCTTCGCCTGTGGTTGGCACCACAAGCAGAGGAGGTGATCCTAGATACTTTTTGAGCTGGTGAAACGTTTCCTCCGATTCTTCTGTTCACTGGAAATTTTGATTTTTCCTTAGGATTTTAAAGAATGGTAAACATCTGTCCGCTGACTTGGAAACAAATCGGTTGAGGGCGGCAATTCGCCCAGTTAACTGCTGAACTTCATGGATATTTCTGGGCGAGCTCATTCTGAGTAGAGCCTGAATCTAGTCCGGGTTTGCTTCAATCCCTCATTTGGTTACCAAGAACCTTAAGAATTTCCCGAACGATATGCCAAAAATTCATTTGGAAGGATTTAACATCATTCGATGTTTTCTTAGAATGTTGAAAGCTTCTTCAAGGTGGGCGATGTGGTTGTCTGCTTTGAGGCTCTTGACGAGCATGTCGTCTATGTATACTTCCATGGTCTTCCAATTAGCTCCTTGAACATCTTGTTCACTAATGTTTGATATGCAGCCCCAGTATTTTTGAGATCAAATGGCATGACCTTGTAGCAGTACAATCTTCGTTCCGTGATAAATGAAGTCTTTTCTATGTAGGGGGAACATCTTGATCTGGTGATATCCTGAGAAGGCATCCAGAAACTAAGAAGCTCGTGCTTAGATGTGGTGTCGACTATTAAATCAATTTTTGGCAGAGGGAAACTGTCTTTTGGGCACGCCTTGTTGAGATTAGTATAGTCAACGCATACTCTCCACTTCTCCCCCTTTTTAGGGGCGACGACAACATTGGTCAGCCATTCCGGGTAATGGGCTTCCTTGATAACCTTAGCCTTGACGAGTTTGGTAACCTCTTCGTCAATAACTTTGAGTCGCTCGGGGGCGAATTTCCTTCTCTTCTGGCGAACTGAAGGATTTCCTTGATTGGTATATAACTTATGCATGGCGACTTATGGATCAATACCTGGGACGTCGCCCTGTGACCAGGCAAAAATATCAAAATTTCTTTTTAAGAATTCCACTAAAGCACTGCGCAATTCGTTGGTAAGTTCAGTTCCGATCATAATGTGGCGATCAGGATATTCCGGATGTATGGAGATCGGGGTAGTTTCTTCAAGGGGTTTGGTGTTTTCGGTTTCTCGGGGATCCATTAAGACCACCTATTCCACCTCGTCCCTCAGAGATTCCATCTCGCCATCGTTGGTTGGTAATTACTATTGGTTATTTGGTGCTGGGGAGGTTTCAATCTTCATAGATGAAATAAAACATTGTTTGGTCACTTTCTGATCGCCCCTTACTTCGCCCACCCTTGTTGAAGTGGGAAACTTCATTTTCAGGTGGTAGGTTGAAGTGATCGCCCTAATCCCGCCTAGAGTTGGGCGACCTAAAATGGCATTGTAGGGGGAAGGGCAATCTACCACGATGAAGTCTTGCCAAATGATAATTTGGCGAGGCTCTATTCCCAAAGTGACTGGCAACTTAACCCATCCCAGCGGATGAGTCACATTTTCGCCGAATCCCACCAAAGGTGTCAGGAAAGGATGCAATTTATCAAGCCCTATTTTTATCTTTTCGAATGCCGATATGAACAGGATGTCAGCCGAACTACCATTATCAACCAAGATTCTTTGGACTGTAAAATTGGCAATGATGGCTGAAACGACCAACGTGTTGTCATGAGGTAAGTGTAGACCTCTCAAGTCATCATTGTTGAAGGTGATTGGTGGGTGAATATCGGCCATTGGCGAGGAGAGATTATATATTTCTTAGGACACCCTAACAGCACTCATAGCATGCCTCTTTCTGGACGAATTCGAGCTTCCTCCCGATCCAAACCCGTCGTGGATTACTTGTATGTCTCCAGCAGTAGGTCGGTTGTCACCGTATCTTCTTTCTGGTGAATTGGGGTAAGGGCGGTCACCAACATACTTTCTCAGATACCCTCATTTGATAAGGTCGGCTATTTGCTCCTTCAAGTGAAAGCAGTCTTCTATGTTATGGCCATGATCTCGGTGAAACTCGCAATACTTGTTCTTATTTCTCTTTCGGGGATCAGTTTTGATTTTCGAGGGCCACTTGACGAACTCTTCATGCTTAATCTCTGTAAGAACTTGGGCAATAGGAGATTGAGCGGGGGTAACACCAATTCTGTGCGGCGAGGTGGGGTACGAGGTCGCTTGGCATTGGTCCGTCTTGAGTCTTGATTAGGCTTCTTGCTCCTCCATTCATCGTCCCTGTAATCAGATCGCCTTGCATCAGGCTCTTTTCTTTTATGATCATCTTTTTCTCTTCGCCTTCGTTTGGCTTCGGCCAGTTCCTCCGCGGCGATGTATTTATCAGCTTTACTTTGGAGAACGAAAAATATCATTGGAACATTTTTGGACAGAGAATCGAATAAGGGACCTGGGCAAAGTCCCTCCACCATCGCTATGACGATTACTTTATCACTGGGATCTTCAACTTCTAATATGGCCTGGTTAAATCGTTTCACATAATCCTTCAGGTTCTCCGTTTCCTTCTGGTGGATGGTG
>BRYE01000021.1:9452543-9455043 GCA_030159115.1 Actinidia arguta var. hypoleuca
TTTAGTACGTAATTACTTACTATGATTTTTTATAGAATACATATCCTTAAAATGATTTTTTTGTAATTTTTTTAAAAAAATTATTTTTTTTTAACTTGATAAATAACCAAATTATTTGTCTGTGATGGACTTCTTTTTTTAAATTTGATCAATTTTTTTAATATTTTAAAATTATTTTTATTTCACAAAATTATAAATTTTGATCAGATGATAAAGAATTCACTAAAAACTCCTAACCGAGAAGAATGGAAGGTTATGCCGTCTGACTAGAAGAGAGAGAGAAGGAAAGTTCGTTGCGTTTTGCCCAAAAGTAACTTCCGCATGACGGCTCCAACATAAGAAAATAATAGTATAAACTTTATTATTTTTTCTAATGGGGAATACTAGTATAAACTTAACTTTCAAATTTAGATATTATTTAATGTAATGTTTTAAATAGTTTTATTAATATACAGAAAAAAAAGTTAAAGAATTTTTTTTTAAAAATTAATAATATTATATTTCATAATTATTAAATAATGTGTAAATGGTATGTTAACAAATCTGTCAAAAAAGAAAAATATATAAGTGTAGAAATAACCACTATGCAAGGTATATAATTTTTGAAAAATAACATATCTATCTATCTATATATTGAAAAAATAGATTGAAAGTGACTCATTTTAAATTGATTAGTTGGTTTTTCATGAGTTATACTTGCTAGCCAACTAAACCAGACATTTGGTGATATTTTTAATCGTTTAGTCAAAAATTTATTCCTTTTCGATTTATTTTTACAAGAGGAGCATGAAAATGTCAAAATTTTATTCAAAAGTGGGAGAAAATACACTAAATACAAAAAAACAAAAAGATTAATTAGACAAATTAGCTAATTTTTTTTTCTAAACTTAAACCAATTTTTATATTTTTAAACTTTTTTTTATCAAAAGGAACTAAAAAATATAAAATATTAATTAGTAGGTAAAAAATTAACTTAAACAAAAAAAACTTAAATTAACAAAAAAATTTTTAAAAAAAGTAGGCCAAACAAAGCCTTAACTAATAAAATCTACACAATTTTTTTAAATACTCTCATTGTTCACATTATAAACTCCGTTTATAAATAATAATAATATTGTAAAAAATCATGTTGATTGAAAAAAAATCAATATCAGTTCCGTATTGTTTTATAACTTAATAAATATATGTGGTACAAAATATTTTATCTATTTATCTTACTATAAATTTATATTAATCAACCATTATTCTGTATTAGATCGGTATAAATTTTTCTAGTATTAAATTTTTTTTAATAAAATTTATAATATAAACGATATAAATCATTAAAATAAACATACAAATAAGGCTCAAGATGCTTAAAGACATCGATGGAGTAACGTAAAATTTGCCAATGTTGATTCAAACTATGGAAGGGGCGACAGGGAAAAGAGGGAGATGGTTCCGAACTTCCAAAATGAGTGGGCCGACGTTTTTGTAATTTAACAACTCGAAAAATGAAGGGGAAAAAGTTTGAAATAAAGCCACGTGGCAGCTGCCCTGGTTGGCAGTGGGGTGGGGGGTAAGTCGGCGTGGACCAGAATGAGACATAAAGGCTGCACAAGTCGTGGAGGACGAGGTAATCATGAGGAAATTCGGATTATCAAGTTCTATAAAGTGGGAGAATTTATTTAGTACTGTTAAAGAGCAAATTCTAGCGGAGATGTAAATTTAAGGTGATTAGTTTAAATAATAAAGTTTATTGCATATTTGTTTGAATTGTATCCAACAAGTGTAGATGTGTTATTTATTAGTACAGAGTAATGGTGTGAAAGCACCCAATAATCTCTCCTAAAGTGGGTGAATTTCGTTAGTTTGACAAATATTTTAATTTGTTCAAATAGATCCAACTTGAAGAATTATGACCCTGTAATTTTAATTTGATTCTAATTTAGTTATTTTAACATCTGTTAATAATTTGGACAGAAAGTAAGCATATGAAAATTCATATGACCATTTTTAAGTGGATGTTTGGCAAAACTTTGTAACAGTAATTTTTGCTTTTTTTATTTTTTAAAATTATGCCAGAATATTTAATACAACTTCTGTTTTATTTTATAGGTCAAAAATAACTTACAAGCTAAAAAAAGCTGATTCTTGTAGCTTAAATTTAAATTTTTTTAATTTTTATTTTTATATAAATAATTCTAATATAAGTTCAATTATACCAAACACCTTCGAAAGATGAAAGCGAAACTTTAGTCAAACTAAGTGCATGGACCAGAGTAGTTAGAGAATCCTTCGCATGCAAAATTTCCATCAAAACACTTAACGGGTTGGAAACCAATTCAATTTATATAGTCTTTTTAAATTACAATTGTAAGGACTAAAGTTTGGTCAAACTAAAACTACCGATGGTGAAGTTTAGGGTAACCAACTTCTTGATAAACTCGGTAAGTTGTATCCCAACTTGAATATATACTAATGATATGAACCATTAATGATAAAATCATGTAAATTGAGC
>BRYE01000021.1:9465043-9475043 GCA_030159115.1 Actinidia arguta var. hypoleuca
ACTCAAATTTAATTTCTAAAAATTGGGCTCTTAGGCACCTCAAGTTTTTAGAGGGGGAGTTATGTACAAAGCAAGCTTAATCCATTAACCCATGATTTTGACCCACGTGCGGCTCCGCCACAATTCGCGGTGCGGGCTGGGCTTGGGCTTGTTGAATATTATGTTTTTTGAAAACATATTATTCAATTATTTTTATTTCTAAACAATTAAAAAATATATTTTCTTCCCCAGAATTAATTTTCTTTTGTAAACGGTCACGCCATTTCGAATTATTGCGGAAGAAAAATTATAATTTTTGTCTTGAATTTTTTTATTTAATTCGTGAATAGTCACAACCTTCTGATTTATCTGAATAGGTGCCTGTGTTGGCTGAATGGGTTCTTGTTTGGGTGAATGTGTGCATTTTCAATGAGGTGTGACAATTTAGAAAGACACCATACCTCTTTTAAGAAGTACAATAACTTCTATATAAACCCACCAATATTCAACATTCATTGATTCATTCAAAACAGAGTTAAGAGAGTGCTGAAAAGGGCATAGGGTCATTCAACATTTTTCATATACATATTAGAGAAAGAAAACATTTGAAGGTTCGTCGTGTTATTCTAATTTGGTGTACTACTATCAGAAGTGCGAATATGTTGTATCTAGGGAGTCCTACATTGTACTATGTAAATACGAAGTGCGGAGCGTAAAACATCTTAAAAATACTAAATCAAATCTAGGCCTCAACAGTTAAGTTCTTGTAAGTTTTTTTTTCTTTGTTGTTTAAGTTCATTGTTATTCTTCTTTTTCTCTGTTTGTAAAATTTTTACAATTCTTCTTTGAAACTTTCTGCTTATTTTAAGAAAACAAAAACCAACACACTTTTTCTAACAATCTTAAGTCGTTTTATTTATCTGTTGTAAAAAAATATATATTTATTTTAAATAGAAAATTTATGTTCTTATACTCAGGAAAAAAAATATTTTTAATTTTAATTTTTCTATTTTTTTTTTAAATTCAGGAAAAAAAAATTGTATGGTGATAATACAAAGTACTTTTTTATTTTTCTGTATTATTTCTTATATATTTTGTTCTATCGCTTTTGGTTTTGGTTGTTCTTATAAGATAAAAAATTACTTCAACATCATTCGGTTGAATATATTTTCTGATCATTGAATGGAAAGGCCTAGGAACATCATGATGCTTAAATCTGGAATATTGTCACGATTGTTTTGAGTGCAATTCACTTTGACTTAAAACTTGTCAACATATTTTATTTAAGGTAGTGTTGTTGAAGCATGTTATTTATTGCATATTGAATTTAAAGATATGTAGACTTTATTCAACCGTGAATTGCAAATTCTTGTCCTTTAATGACCCAAAGCATACACTGGAGAATACACATCAAAATTCAATGCGGAAATATATTTTCATAATTTGCCTTAGTTCATGCTGTCCGCGAGGAAGCGAATCTGTCTATGAGAATATATAATGCATGGTGTAAAGCATGTGTTTGATGTATGGGTTCTAACATATTTTTTTCTGTTATACTACAAGTTTTTGGAATTATGTTATATTGAGTTATGTTGAAAAAATTATATTTTTTCATATGGATAAAGAGAGTAATTTTTATTTTATTTTTTATCTCAAGAAATGAAATTAAGTGATCTACACCAACGTTTATTTACAAAGTGAATAAAAATTACCACGTCATGTGTTGACCCAACCCGAATTCAGGAGTAATCCATGTTAACATCATAAAAAATATTTAAATTCTATACTTTTTGGTTCACAGTTAACGAAAAGAGAGATTTAAAGATCGAAAAAGGTAGAAGATAAATCGAAATTGGATATTTTCTATGACGTTAATATGGTTATCCCTGAATTTAGTTCGGGTCATCATGTGGCGGCCTAACTGGTAATTTCAATCTATTTTTGAGACAGACGTTGGGTGTCGGAATTGATTGCAACGTTATATAAAGTTGAAGGTGCAAAGTGAAAACATTATTAGTTAGGGAGGCAAAGTAGGAATCACTCAACACTTTGAAGGGACAAATTATAATTTATCTTTTTTTGAGAATGTAACAAAGTTTGTTCAACTTCAATACACTTATTGTTCCTTTTTTTTTTATTTATTTTTGTTATTTATTATACTTTATTAGAATTTTTGAGTTCTAACTTCATTATTTGAATTTTAAAAAGGAAGGATAAAAGAAGAATGCTAGTATATTTTATCATTCAAAAGTGAATACTTATTTAGGGACATAAAAATAAATGAACAATTAAAAGGGGAGGAATGGAGTATTTAAACTTGCATAAAAAAGATTTTTTACCACATCATTTTCAATGTATAACACGTTACACAAACCTGAACAATTAAACTGGGCCTATTATAAATGGTAGAGACGATTGGAGGCCTTTATTTTTACACAAAAATTCTAGGGATGTAGCAATGGCTTCACGAGCTTTAGCCCAGGGCTGGGCTGATTGTTATTTGCAGAACATGTGACACAAACAACTCATAAAATCCATTCACTAAGTGTAATAAGTGTACTAACAAAGCAAAAGTAAGGACTAACATGGACTCACAGTAACACATATACTCAAATGCATAGATGATTGGTACATATCTGTATAAAAATAAAAATGTACAAACACTTTAAGCCATTCACAGTGGTTCTTCGTGGTTGCAGAAAAGAATCCGTATCAACTTTCGCATCGCGTCTTTAATTCCACCAAGGATGCTAGCGAAAATTCGAATCTTGATTCTTCCTCTAACTGGGGGTACTTTGTACTGTACCATTTGTTCCTCCATGCCCTGCAATTTAGGCATGGAAATTTCTAAGTTTGGAAAGGAGATCGAGCAACAAGGAGAGAGAGAGAGAAATAAAGTTCAAGTGGAGTTCTACTTATACGTGAATTTAAATAGGATAGTGGCCTAGCTAGCTTAATTTGTCATTTATGCAGTGAGTTTAATTATTTAAAAATAGAAGTTGAAAAGTATTAAAATAGAACTTTTCAAAAATTATTTTTTTTAATAACTTTTTTAAAGTTGTTTTGGCCCAAAAATAAAAACAAAAATTGTGGCAAATACTCTAGCACAACTTTTAAGACAAAAAAAATAAAAAATGCAGCACATAAGCTGCACCAAACACACCTAATTATATGTGTTTTTTTCTAATGTTAAAATGTCCTTATAATCATTGTCATTATACAATCACCTTTTTGAGAAAGTAGAAATAAATTAATAAGCGCGTTCCTTGAAGTCTAGGTCAATGCTAGGGAACTAAAATCTTATTTTAGAATGAAATATATATATATATATATATATATCAGAAAAGTATCATAGTGATGCAAGTGTTTTGGAGCAAGTATGTCCTAGGAAATGGTTCCATCATTATGGTCCATTATATTCTTCATCAACTTTCCTTTTTCTTCTTTAAGATCTAATTCAAATTATTTAATTTCGTTTTTCAGGTATAGCAAAAACTTCACGATTTTCTCTTTATTTCCCATCTTTTTCCCTCTTTTTTTTCTTCCTACTTTTATCATTTGAGTCGCGCTATAGTCATGCAAGTAAGGTATAAAATAAATGGTTCACTTTCCAAATACACTTCTATCTTCACTCGGATATATGGTTGTATTTATCTTCTGCATGATAATTAACATCGTTCATAGGTGGCAGAATTAATGTCTTTGTCCCACATTTTGTTGTTTCTTATTAAACAACAGAAAATCGTCACCTTCAATCACCAGTAGGGGTCCATGATCTTCATATCAACCTCAAGCCGATTAACGTGGAGTATTCTTTTTCAGTTAAACTTCAATTCTCTTGACGCATTGATTCTGAATCTGGTGTGAAGTCGTTGATTCTGAAACTAGTGTGAATGGTGTGAATGCATTGATTCTGAATTTGGTGTGAATGCGTTGAGGTACCGTGAACTTTACAGCGATCATAATCAATCCTTTTTGTATAAAATTTAAGATTACTATATACCGTAACGTTCACATGTGTACGTAGGCCTGCACTTGTAGAATATTTGGATGTAGTTAAGCATCTAAGAAGATTTAAGGTTGTTGGATTGCCCTAAGAGAGTGATGGTTTGTATTTTGCTGCAGAGCAAGATGGAAACATGAGAAAAATAAAATGAAAAGGGGAAAAGGCTCGTAAACTCAAAGCCAATCAAATAATTAGCATGTTATTCTTAGAATTGGAGTGTGCATGTCTTTTATATTACTTTTTTATTTTAATTTTTTATACAAGTGCATGAATGCGTGTGTACGGCCGTACGTGCATGCTCGGGAACGAGGCAATAAGCAAAAGAAGAAAAAGTGAAACAGAACAAAGCCTCATTGAGTATTATCATTTGGTTTCCAAATTTTTGACCCTAGAAACTGTTGGAAAAACCGGGTTTTGAACATGGATTTTTTGACAACTTTGAGCCAAAATAGATGAGACTTCCGATCATTTTTTTTGATAAAACAAAGTGGAGTAATAATCTCCGTAACATAATCGTCAAAACCATATAGAGTTTGTTAAAACAGACAAAGCATGAATGAAAAACTGCCCCTCAAAATTAGCTAGTTGAAAAAAAAAACAATCACATATTGGTTAGAGCACCCAAGTGTGAGAACTGAGTGCAAACACATCACCAGACCAGACGCGCTCTGTTGCCTGTCCGTCTCTTCCCCAGTTGGGCGATTTAGCCTAGAATAAGATAGTGTGAGACACGAGCGATTTAGCTTAAAAGAAAATCGTGTGAGACACAAGACTCAACGGTTTTGCAGTATTTTGTAATTTTTCCAATTCTGTATTTTGTAATCTGTTCAATAGTTTGTTCTCAGATCTGTTGGTTCAGATTTCGACATTCTGTAATCTGTTTTGTATGGCAATTCTAAATATATATATATGTCCTAAATTTATGTCTAGTTAGTACCCATTAATGGAAAGATTGCATACAGACCTAAACTTTAACATAATATGCACATAGTGACTGCTTTCATGACTAGAATTTACAACCTCGTGGTTGGGAGACCCCATTGCCTATAAAATGTTGATGAATACAATTCTGAATACATATTTCATTACAGAAACAAATACAAACTTACCTACAAAATGTTAGAAAATTCCAACATATAACAAGATTATTGGTATGACTCTTCATATTGCCCTATCAAAACAATTTCGTCTGAGTTCTCATTTTGCTTGCTGTTAAGCCCATCGTTTTGCTTGCTGTTAAGCTCACTTAACAAATAGACAGGAAATTGTCACTCCAGTTGAAGGCAGATCAAATGAATGTAAACAATGCAAGCAACATGAAAAATCAGCCATTGATCAATGAATGAACAAGCAGTCTTTGATTTTACAAGAATTGTCAGTCAAGGTTTCGATTTGAAGAATTGTGATTAAGTACAAAAGAATCACACGGTGACCTTGACAACAATCCTACCATGAATCTCTAGATGTCGGATTTTGTCTTAACAAAGAGCTTCCAAAGTTTTTGTTACTTCCAGCCCTTAAAGTAGCAGTAGTTGCAGAGTTTAAGTAGCGTTGGGGTGGTTGTATTGCCCACTCTATACAAATCAAAGTAGGAAAGCGAAAAGAGCCTGGAAGATGGATTTGGGACATCCCCAAATTTTTGGAGGATGTGAATCTTCTGTATCCGCATTCAACAAATTGCTGATTTGATCTCCCCGTCTTCCCTGAGAAGATTCGAAAATTGACTTAAACTTCATTTTTTCAATGCTGTATAAAATTTGAACATAAACCAGTAGATAAAGAAGGGCTCACAAAATTGCAGCTTGATGGCAATGGTTTGATAAAATATTAGCCAAATAGACATTTGGGTAAAATCTAATTTTCTCAGTGTGGTAAAATATTAGCCGGAGGTACAACCAATTTGCCCCCATGTGATTTTGAACTAACATGCAATATTGACACTGTTAACAGAAAATGTAAAATAACCATATGGAGGCAAAGCTCCTATTCTTAAATGATAATGGGGGTAAAATGGATTTTTCCCTAGAAATTTTACCTGTGCAGCATCCTTAAGGGAACCCCAACATTCCACGTGGTTGTACTTCTGTAAACTAGAATGGAAATAGACGCGAACTAAAGCTTCCATAAGTTCTTGGTGCTCTTCAAAAAGCAGAGAATCTCCATGCATCACAGCCTTGAGAACCTGCCATGCCATGGCAGAGAGTCTTAGACGTAAGCCATAAATCCTCCATTCAACTATAACACATACATAGGCTTGGTGATTCCCAATGTTACCTAGAACATGGTACGTTTTGGTATGACGATCAGAAATGGGAATGTGGTATCCCATGTGCGCTAAACTGTAGCACGATAGGGGTAGACTTACACAGGTTATGTCATAAAAGGTACTGCTTCCAATTAATAAAATTCTCAAAGAACACAGGTATATATTTTAAACTATCCATGTAAAACACATTTCTAGGGTTGTTACGACCATTTGTTTTTATATTTTCACCCACCAGGACAATTAATTTTTTCCTTCAATGGAAAATATTTAGGAAATAACTAGTAAAAACTTTTGGGATCACTTCGATTGCTAAATTCAGTATTTCGGAACAAATTTACCATATTTTGGAACATACATTCCAATTCGTAAATCGCTAGTGTCTGATATGGTCCTCATTTCCTTAATAATATGTTCACGAAATGACCACCAAAAGTCAAAATTCAGTTCAAATCAATTGAACCGAATTTCCTGTAAAAGTGAAGTTGCACGATTATCAAAACTTCGGCAAACGTAGAGTTTGAACTAACCAATGGCATTTCCTTGGAGAATATGTGGTACCGAAACTCTGCAGCCAGGTCTAGTAATTGATTAGGCCCGCTCACGTAACAATGAATGTCTAGGTACATATTCCCTTTCACTTCTTTCCACTCGGCAATAACGTCATCATTACTGTACCATCCTTTCAACTGCAACAGAAACATGGATCTTAGAATCAGCAAATACTACGTACACACCCATAAAAATTGCATAGGAAATGAAATCTAAGGATCAATATGGCCAATTTCAAAAACATTGCGTTATCAAAACTTCGAGAACACATCAAAGCTAAATTATATGTTTAGAAAAGACATTTGTTTATAAATTCTAGCATCTACATTGAGAAAGATATAAGTAGGAACTCGTACCTGATCAAGGTTGATAGCATTTGAGATGGTTAAGGTTAGATTAGCTGTTAAGTCACAGTGGGAGAGCGTGTAGGTTCGTGGCACAATTTCTTCATATTTATTCTTCTCTTGTCCTGTCAAAACAATCTTCAGCTTTGAAGCTTCAAACCTTGCTGGTGGACCCAAAAGCCTTGCAGCCTATCAATAATAATGGATAAAAAGAAGTTCACCCAAATTGGGAGTTAGTGAGCACCAATTCCATGATTTTAAATCATTTGCTTGCAATGCAAAATCAGCTTGTGTATTAACTAACTTCTCTAATTCGGTGACTGAAAATGCAGGTGCTTGCATGCTATACGCTTAAAGAAGTGAAAAGTAGTGTGTGTTGGATGGGTGAAAATTCAATTCAGAAAACTAATATTGGTAATATAACAGTTATAATCTACTAAGTTGTTGCTTGGAAAAGTAAAGCAAATGATAAAAAATAGTTGTTATGCAGTACTTAGTTGCAGTGCCGGCCCTGGGCATAGGCCCAATAGGCTTGTGTTTGAGCCCCCCAAAAAATAGCCCAATTTTGGGCCCCCCAAGTCCAATATGTTAGGTAAAAAAAACCTATTTTAATTTTGGAAATGATTTATATTTTTGTATATGTGGTTAGGTATATATTATTAAATGGTCAATGCATGTTGGTAGCACTTTTGTATATGGGATTATGGCTTTTTGTGTACTGGATTATATATATTTTGGTATATCGAAGTAATAATTTTATATGTGTATTACAAGTTTTCAACTTTGTTTGAAACTCACAAGAGATGTTAATTTTTGTTACAATAATAGTCTCGTTTTTTATCGGGAAAAAAAATATGAGGGGCCTCAAATTGATGTTAGGATTGGGACCTAAAAAAACTCAGGGCCGGCACTGCTTAGTTGCTTAGTGGAGTGAAATGCTTAAAACGCATCCATAATTTAGGTTACTGGTGTTGGTTGTGTAATACTTTCCTATTACTTCTTAGCAAAGAAAATTAAGAAAATAAGAGAACAGGCATGTTTTATTTTCGATAATACCGGTAAACTGAAAATTACGAAGAAAAAAAAAATCTTTCCAGCATCTATATAACTTGAGAGAATGGAAAAGGAAACAGGAAGCTGAAATTTCTAAACATGTCATATCCCTTATTCCTATGTAACAAAATAGCAGATTAATGATGATAACAATTACTAAAATCTCATTTTTCTGAATAAATGGTGAGACTTGGCAAATAGTAGCAGGTAGCTTCTTCAGACTTGCATTGTTTCACAGAGCAGAAATTTGGCTCTAAAAGGACATAAATTGCACATATTTTGACTTCAGCTAATTGAAGGGCTCAGTTGATTCTGCCTATAGATCAATAATAAGCTGCTTAAAAGTTCTTTTTTATTAGTGTTTCCTGTTTTACCACACCCTCTGCTGCATTTTTTTTTATTTTAAAAATAGGTGATTCCCTTGATTTCAAAACCTTTGTTCTATAATTTCTGTTTGCCATCCAAACAAACTCGATGGTTTTGGGACTACATTTCAAATCCATGTATCCAAACGGAGTCTAAGTGATTATTGTAGGTCCAAGAATCCCCATGTAATGAGGATTACCTACGCAACAAACCCTAGTTCATGACATTGTGTATTCCTATAAAGCAAGGGTTAAATATTTGAAATTTCAGAAGAAATCTATATAAATTATTATGGTCAGTAACAGTCCAACAATTAGCCAAACAATGACGGGGCCAGATAATCATATCAAGCAACATTAAGGATATCCAAAATAATTGAAACTTGTAACAATGCCATAACTTCAGAGAGAGGACCTGGAAAATAAGGGTATTGTAGGAGGGGCTTCTGTTAGCAAATGAGGAGAGTCGAACAGGTGTGTGTGGCTTTGAAGATTTGTTAACTCTGCTTGTGATGTGATTGTTGGTAATGAAAGAGCAATCTCTGTGTGGGGATGGAGCAAAAGCATAAGAAGCACAATGACATGCCATGGAATCTCCTCCTCCCCTCCACTACTCTTCTTCCCATCTCCTCCCCACCAACATTATCCTCCCTCCTCTCTCTCTCTCTCTCTGAATGTGCCTTTTGTGAATTGGTGAGAGTCAGAGAAACTAGAGAGAGAAACAGAGGTGTGTGGATATGGTATGGGAGCAACTTTTCAGCAATAAATTATACTTTGTACCCTTTTACTTTTTCCTAAGGTTCATTTTACAATCTTTACTTTCTATTATTCAATTAAGTGATAAAAATAGGCCAGCAAGAAAGACTTTGGGTTTCATCCCATAGGTTCCCAATTCTAATCTCCTCAGATCCAGGCATCCGGACGTCATTATATAGATTTTTAGGATGATCCTTTCAAGTATGGACAAATCGTGCTTAGTTTCAGAGTGGGTGGGGGTTGAATATCCGTCAACGTGCGGGTGGTCGTCTATGTAACAACCACCGGTGGGTGCCCTTATGTTCAGGCCTTTTTTGAAAATAGGCAGTGTGGTCTTGCGATGCTCCTAATATAATTGCAGGTGTAATAGAAGTAAAGGGTATGGTATTAAAACTTGACCTAAAGGGTATGGTATTATTGCTTGATATAATTGAAGTTAAGGGATGCAAAATGATATTTAAATGAGTAAAAGGTCCCAAATTGTAATTTACCAAATTTTGAGTCATTGTGGTCCTACAAAATATATGGCGCACTACAGGCACCACTCTTTTTTTTCCTTTTTTCTTTGTTTGAACCCATATAAGCACTTTTTTAATAATTTTAGTTACCTATATATCTTTCCAAAGAAAAAAGAGAGCAGTTGATTGGGAATGGAGATGTTGGTTGTGACACGTCATCAGGA
>BRYE01000021.1:9480043-9482543 GCA_030159115.1 Actinidia arguta var. hypoleuca
CATTTTTGTAATCGAATCGTCTTGTATTTGAATGATTTTTTTTAATGAATGAATCCTTCCGCTTGAACTTTGTTTGCAATTTATGTCATATTATTGAGCTTTCCTCTATGTATGCCCCCAAGTACACTTAGGCAGGATTTCCACGCAGATCTCATTTCAAATGAGGTTGGCAAAATGCCTCATGAAAATCTTACTCAAGTGTATTGTACTAGTTTTGAAACCCGGTTTTCAATTGAGTTTTTGTAAGATAAAGCAACGAATTGTCGTAGGGCAAGGTTCAAAGCTCTCTTAAGCTTGGCTAACCCTCCCTTTGTCTTGAACTTTTGCTAAGTGTGGCAAATCTTTTCAAAGAAAGGTTCGGAGCTCTCTTCGAGCTCGGCTAACCCTCCCTTTTGATTTTGTCCAACGTAGTTAGGAAATCTCATAAGACAAGTTTCTGAGCTCTTTTCGAGCTTGGCTAACCCTCCCTTTACCTTGAACTTTTGCTAAGTCTGGCAAATCTTATCAGGGTAAGGTTTGGAACTCTCTTTTTGCTCGGCTAACCCTCTTTTTTGATTTTTTCTAGCATAGTTAGCAAATCTCACGGGACAAGGTTCTGAGCTCTCTTTGAGCTCAACTAACCCTCCCTTTGTCTTGAACTTTTGCTAAGTGTGGCAAATCTTCTCGGGGCAAAGTCCGTAGCTCTCTTCAAGGTCGACTAACCCTCCCTTTTTATTTTTTCCAAAGGAGTTAGCAAATCTCACAGGACAAGGTTCTGAGCTCTCTTCGAGCTCGACGAACCCTCCCTTTGTCTTGAACGTTTGCTAAGTGTGGCAAATCTCACAGGGCAAGGTTCGGAGCTCTATTTGAGCTCGGCTAACCCTCTCTTTGATTTTGCTCCTTGGGTTTGTTTGGCTCAGCTATGTGGTGGGGGAACTACCACGTGTTCGTTCTTCATTGGATTTACTTGCGATGGTTAGCCCGTGAAATGACGCATCTTAAGGACTGTTTGGGGTGTTTGCCCGCCAAATGATGCACCCTAAGGTCATGTTTGATGGCTTCCTATCTTTTTGACTTCTATATAAGTGATCCTTTGTATTCCAGATCATTATTCATTTGGTCATTTCAAGATCTCCTAGAGAGAGCGTGGGAGAACCGCTTGACGCTGTTGCATTGTTGATCTCAATTCTGTCACCATTTCCTTCTCCAATGATTGTGTTGACTTTGTTGGCGGTGGTCAATGAGTTCTTCCTGATTATCACGGCAAGTCCCGAACTCCGCATTTCCCCATTTTGTTTATTCTTGAGCGCGAGTAAATTTCTCTTTTCTGTTTTTTATTTTTGTAGAATTTTTGGCCTTCCTGGTGCATCTGTATCGTCTATTGTGTGATTGGTGCGCTACTTCATTAGTAGGAGGCCTACGGATGTCCATCTACCATAGACGGGCCTCTACAAGCTTCTAGAGCATAGTTCGAGTTGATTTGGGTTGCTCCCAACCCATTTTATCTTTTGACGAATATGATCCCTGAATCCATTTGCTACTTAGGATAGACCGATGTGGCAGAGGGATGAATAATAATAGGTTGAACTTTTCTGTTATTGTCGGCTTTGGACCAATTCAGTTCATTGCGGCATGTACTCGTCATGATGTGCAATCGAACTTGTCCTTACCGTTTGCTTCTGCTTTCAGAACATGGCATTGAACCAGGCTCAATTTCTCATTCATGACGATGAGGCCTTAGCTCAATTTCGTGTTGACCATCGCATTCCTGATAATGTCGTTATAAAGAGACCAAGCCCGAAGGACGATGCCAAATGCGTAGAGGGAGAGGGCGATCAAATTTCCGTCTAAACTTGGCTTATTCATCAAGACGGACTCAGGTTTCCTGTGAGCAAATTGTTGAATACGGTTTTGTCTTTATCCCATCTTACTTTCATGCAAGTGTCAATTAATTTTGTTTGAACCGTGCTGACAGTGGATGCTCTGATGAGAAGAGAGGCAAGAATTCACTACTGAGGACTTACTACATGTATATTGTATATTACTCCTTAAGAAGAATCCCGAGACCTTGATGTATGAGGGCAACCACTATCTTCGTCTTCAGAAGCCTAATTAGCCTCAAACGAGGTTGGTTATAGACTCCCTTGACAAAGACATGTACTTGAATGATTTTGTTTGGGTCTCCTGTCAATGGGAGTTCCAAGCCGACGACCCCTGTCATTTCTCAATTTTGAGACATTGAGGTTATTTCCCTGTCGATAAAAGTGGACTAAGTCTGTTTTCCTTTACCTTGATTTTTTGTATATATTTTGTGTTTGCTTTTGGGTTCATGGTTACCTGATCTTTATTTTTTTGGATTGCAAGATTCAACACCTATTTTGGGAGAAGGTCTAATCGTTGCGAAGCTGCGATTTGAGTAGTGAACAATTGCTAGTGCACTCGGAATGTTACTGCCCTTCTAGGTTACAATTTGGTTTACCGCTACACCATCCCCCACGAGGTGATCGTAGGCGACAACCAA
>BRYE01000021.1:9487543-9492543 GCA_030159115.1 Actinidia arguta var. hypoleuca
CCCGGAGGTCAGTTGGGGGGTCGAGCGTCAGGTTTTTCCAAAGTTTTTCTCTGGGGGTCAACCCGAGCTTGTAGCTTGTGACTGCCAACTCCTCAGAGCATTCCTCTATCTCATTATACTTCTCCTAATAGCGTTTGCTGTAGTTTCTAATTGACTCATTCTTACCCTTCCTCAGCGTTTTGACCTGTGAACATTTTGACCTGGGACATGAGGTCCCGGAGGTCAGTTGGGGGGTCGAGCGTCAGGTTTTTCCAAAGTTTTTCTCTGGGGGTCAACCCGAGCTTGTAGCTTGTGACTGCCAACTCCTCAGAGCATTCCTCTATCTCATTATACTTCTCCTAATAGCGTTTGCTGTAGTTTCTAATTGACTCATTCTTACCCTTTCTCAGCGTCAAGAGTGGCCTGACGCCCTTAGGTGCTTTCATGTTGATTATGAACCGAGCCACGAACGAATCAGTGAATTGATGAAAGTTTTTGATAGATCTTTTAGGTAGCATGTCAAACCACTTCAGCTCGAGGTCTCCCAAGCTTGATGGAAACACATGGCACATCAGGGCATCCATATGATTCTATAAGGCCATCATCTACCTGATGTGACTGACGTGGGACCACGGATCTGACTTCCAATCATATGGAGTAAACCTCAACGGAGTGTCACAAGCTCACCAAATTGACCCAACAATTAAGCCCATGGGAGTGCCAAATTGCTCAACAAGTCTCGAATATTCTAGGCCATTCTTGGGCATTCCGTGAGCATGGGACTTTGGAGAGAATTCTAGACCTTTCCTCACATATGTAAATGTTGGAAAGGTGTGAAAGGGTCTAGAACATGGAGGAGGCTTCCTTGGGAAACTTTGTACATAGAATACCCTAGATGTTGGTAGAATATTCTAGATTCTTAGACGTGTATAAATAAGAGATAGCCCCTCATTTGTAAGCATCCAAGTTTTGGAATACAATTGAGCATTCTCCAAGCTCTCTCTCTCTAGCTCTCTTATTGTTGCTCACTTGTTTTCTTAACTTTTCTTTTGGTTGTCTTAGTCTTACTTAGTATCTTTTTATAGCAAAGGTGTCCAAGGCCGCACGGGTCGAGACATTCAAGAATTAAGCCCATGACAGTTGGTATTAGAGTCAAGGTTCGTGAAGGCATCTTCAATGGTAGAAGCTATCACAAGCGAACAAACCTATGTAGGAGAAGCCGACACTAGCAAGGGGACGAAGGATAAGACTCGAGTTACTGTTGGTCCCATAGAGGCGCAATTTACTAGGGTGGACGTGACTGTGGCCGACTCTGGGGAGCGGCTTGACATCGAGGAGCAGAGCATGGAGCATGAGGTGGGAGACCTCAAGGGCAGGATCGGGGAGCCAAGAGGCAACATGCTAGCTACTATCAACTCTACGGTACACGTGGGATAGCAATATAAGTTATCCTTTCAAGCAAAAGTGTTAGACAAGGGCAAGAACAAGGATAGGAAGTCCAAGAACAATTGTTTCTTATGTGGTGAGCTTCATTTTTGTCGAGATTGAAGGGAGGAGATGATCGCGCGCATCAAAGAGTACAAGGAGAGGCAACAACTTGAGGAAGAGCCAACAATCTCAGAGCACGAAGAAGACTCTACAAGCACTAAGGTGGACAGGCCAAAGGAGACCGTAGAGGAGCTTGAAGAGCATGAAGAGATCACACCATCAATAATATTCCTTGCTTCCCCAAAGGTGGAGGAACCACAGAGGCCACCACAAACCCTCATAGTGGATCAGGGACAAGAATGCATAGAGTACATCCCTCACATCGAGACTATGATGGAGTTTTCGGTACATGGAAGTATGCAATTGTTTTGGCACGAGGGTGGGTCGTCTCTCATCAAGGGAGGAGAGGGACACGCGTCTAAGGCGGGCACCAAAAGGCAACACCTCATGAAGAAACGTCATCACACAAAATGACAGGACAATTTTGGTTAAGGAATAGAAAGTGTCACAATGTATGTTGGCGGCATGAAGCCAACTCATGGAACTTTCCCGAAACAGTTTCCATATTTCGAAAGAAGCGGCGATGAGGGTGTTGCCAAATTTGGTGGGGGAGAATGTCACGGCCCGCCAAACTGAAGAAGCTGCGACAAGCGCGTCGCCATATTAGATGGAGGAGAATGTCACAAGTCTACCAAATTGGCCCAACAATTAAGCCCATGGGAGTGCCAAATTGCTTAACAAGTCTAGAATATTCTAGGCCATTCTTGGGCATTCCATGAGCATGGGACTTTGGAGAGAATTCTAGAACTTTCCTCACATGTGTAAGAATGATGGTTAGTTCAGCTTATCGAATTTTATTTATTTACATAATATCTGATTCTCGTTTCTGTCAGGATTTTTATTGAAGTAGCCCTACCTAGCAACATGGTTAGCAGCGGAGCTAGGATCTTTGTTTAATGAAGACAAAATTTTATGCATGGACTCATCATTCTTTTGTTTTATAGTCACAAGAACGAAATATAATTTGAACAACAATACATAATACATTCATTAGGTTGTGTTTGGTGATAGAAAACAATATAGAAAATACAGAATTCTAAAGAACAATTTTCATTGATAACAAACAGTATACATCGAAATTGAATTACAAGTACTAAATAGATAATTAAGAATGAAATACAAATAGATTTAAAGAATCGAGTACTGCAAATGCATTCTCCTTAAAAACAATTATCACCTACTAAGGATGTTGTAAACTTTTTTGGCGTTTTCCTCCTAGGATAAAACAACTAGACTGCGTACGTTAGCACACCACCGAGATATGCCTTGGCGAAGTTGAACTCACGTTTGTTTTTCTTTCAAAATGAAATTTCAAAAACTATGAAACTTTTTCTTGTGTGTGTTTTCCAATACAAGAACTCTAGAATATATAGAAAATAAAGTGACCAATGGGTTGCTGAATTCAATACACAACTTTTAGCCATTGAATAATATCATAATTTCCAATTCATGAGTGTATGAAGGCTTCCCTTTCAGATGCTAACATCAAGGTTCGATGAATTCGGAGGTGACCGTTCGATTGTCTCTTGAGTCCCTCCGAACGTCCTACTTCATTCATAAAAAAAATTAGTAAATTTTCAATATTTGGATCACGAATTTGATGAGAAAAATGGAAAAGAAAGGATAAAGTTAAAGGATCCGATAGTCTTGGACGATTGGATTGTCTTTCTATTTCTATTCCTATTCTCTCACCCAATCCTTGATCCATACACAATGCTATGGTAAAAATTTAGGAGAGCAACCAACGGTCAGAATTGCTCCTCAGCCTCGACACTAGACCTTAGTAAGTACTTGGGCAACCTGCGGAGAATAGAACAAATGTAATCGGCCAGGGTGAGGTTGCTCAAAACCCTTCCAGCGTGTGAATCAGATCAAGGCGACCAGGAAATAATCAAAGGCTATATGGGCGAGCATAATAGTAAAAGTGTTTGTGGTGCTTGTGTTGAGTGTACCTTTTTGTTATGGGAAAGCAACCTTTATATAGGCGGAGGCTAGAGATCCGTGGGAGGATAATCAAGAGAGATTTTCGGATAGCCATGTTTGGGAAGTATATCCCTGAAATATAGGAGGGATAATAGGCGATTACTATATGGAGAGCAGCCCGCAATTGTAGGGATTGTGATGGGTACTGTCTTTAGGTTCAGGCGGAATTCTTGTAGAGACGGATTCTGATCTGGTGGAGTGACCAAGAAGGACTTTTAAGTAGGCAAAATCGTTGTGGAGATAGAACCCTTCTGGAGAGGGTGTCTGATCTGGCGACGTAAATGACCTCGCCTCAGGGCGATCTAGAGAAAGGCTTGTATATATATTGGCGAAATGATCTCTTGACGATAACGCTGTGGGCGACTAGGACTAGATCCGTGCTGCGGCGACGTGCCCGACTCATTGTAGATAAGTGATTATTTTACCCACATCATACAACGTTAAGAAAGTTATAAAGATTTGCATTTCAAGTACTTAATTACTATTTATAAGGGGATAAATATTCAACCAATATCGCAATTGAGCTCCACCAATTATCACGCGGGAGCTTCTGAAATGAGCTACAAGGACAAAGGGTAGCCTACGAGCAAAGTTTTCCTGCCACTCGCATGCTTGGGTTCAAATTCCTATGATGGAACAAGCTATCTACCAACCACGTCTATAGTAGCATGATTAGATCAACCGTTTACTTTTTGGCACGTTAGTTGGTGCGTATCCGCACGAGCTGAGCTTTACCATAAAATGAGGGGTTTTCTTTCTTAGATGAGTAATTGTCTTTCTCTCTCACACGCACTTTCTCTTTCTAGAATTAGAGCTTAAGAACTCTCTTGCTCTTTTGCTTTATCCGGTCACTGACTTGATTATCGGAGATTCGTCCCCGAAATAACTTCGAGTGGTCCTTTTCATGCTTGCTGTCTTGTAGGCTCGGCCGAGCAGAGTCCAGAGCCACCGAGAACTTTCTTATGCCACCACTTTATCTGCACTCGATTTCCTTCCGCATTACACTATTAATATAAGAAAAAAAGAAAGAAACTATATATGGAGAGAGAGAGAGAGATTGTGCGTGTGTTGAGAAGAATAGAAGGAATTTGAAGAAACTATAGGGAGAGAGAGATGAGAAATCATCAAGGGTTAAATTATCAAGAAAATAAACATTGAACACACCCGTTATAAATCTCATATTCGAATGATGCCTTCTTCACTTAATTTTAAAAAAATACTATACACTAAGAATTAAACCACGTTAAGTGGTCAAAAAATAAATAAAAAGTGCATTGTGAAAGACACTCATTATATGTCTAATCCATACACTCAAGTTTTTTTGACCATTTTTTATAATTTAAGTCTTGATCCACAACATTTCTCTGAATTTTATTTCAATTTATCTTCGTCATAAGTAAAAATTAAAAAAATTCTTGATGGTAACATTTCTCTACTCGTAAGTATAGAGGGGGCCACTTGGATCTTATAATCACGCTTCTTAAATTTTG
>BRYE01000021.1:9552543-9555043 GCA_030159115.1 Actinidia arguta var. hypoleuca
CATCCATATTTGCGTATGATCCAGTTGAGTTCTTCTTCGCTACTTCACATGTTTCATTAGAAATTACCCAGTCAAGCACTGCCGGAAGGTCTGTTTCACTTCGCAAATCAGTTAGGGCTGCTAAAGAGAAGTTAAACTTGTCCTTTTCCACAATAAAAGCATATCCACAAGGGCTAAAATTCTAGACACCTGTATAATTGGTACTGCTAGTTAACACCACTTGATGGGAGCTTACTCCTTCTGGGATTGACGTTTGGCAACAACCGATTCCTGAGCAAGCTCCGTTGCTGACATGATCGATCCTGTCACACTGTGATATGCACCCAATCAAATACAGGTTGTCACCTTGAAAGACGTCGATGTATGTTGAAGTGTCACAACCAATACCAGTGAACTTGTTTTTGGTACTTGAGAGCCTCATTGTCCTCAAATTTACCGTGGGCTCATTGTACTCCATCTGTGTGCCCAACTGGTCATAGCAATCATGAGCTATATGCTTCAAGATATTCACCTCACCGTCGAAAAGTGATATATTTCTGACATTGATATTACTTCTCCATAGAAGCGGTTTGGGAGTGCTGAAATTTTTGCTGCATGTTATCGAGAAGTCGTCGTTATAGTAACAGCCCTTCGTCATACCAAATGGATAAGGGATGCTAATGTTGCCGCACCTGTCTTGGCAACCCTGCTTGGCTCGTGCACTTCCCTGGACAGCCATTGCCACTACTACTACCCCAACCAACGTGAGTTGGAGAAGCATTCTTTGCAATACCATGATTGGTTTCCTTGTTCTGAGATGAGATGAGATATGATGAATCTAGGCAGGTATAGTTAGCTTTCTAGGCATCAGATTTTGATAGTTTTGTGGTATCAACTTAATTTAAGCTGAAAGCAGCTATTTATATCAAAAAGTACTTGGAATGTGCTTGTAAGAAAAAAATTTGTTGCAGCTTCTTCTATTTTCTGTCTTGTGTCAGAGTATTTGTCAAAGTTTTTGTTTTCTTCTTATCTGCCAAAAACATTTTTAAGAAATTTGAAAAAACTGATTTTAAAAACTCAATTTTGATGTTTTTCAATTTCTGTTTTTGAATAATCAATCTAAACATAAGTTCAGTTACAACAAACACCCTATTAATTGTTTATCGTCTGAAACGGTTGAATAGAATGAAAATCCACGTCAATGGTGAAGGCGACACAACTGTTAAATCATTGAATGTTGCCAAAGCGCGAAATATGTTGTATGCTTAACTTGGGGTACATTTTGTTTTCATTCTTCAAACACTTGTATACCCATTGGAGTAAACTTTTCTTGTGTTAAACTGTAAAGATGGGCAAAATTAAGACGATGGTTGTTGCATATCACTTGTTTTTATCATCATATTATTTTATTGTATATGTGGCTATATATGATTCATGATAATTGCACATTCACGTAATCTTTTCTAAGTAAGAAATAAATTACAAGTATTATCCATTGTCTCACAAGTATTATCCATTGTGAGACACTCTTTATGAGAAATGTGATTGTAAGTTGTGCACCTAGCGTTTGTGTTAGATATTTTGTATGCATCAACTTCTGTTAAACACATGCCACATTTAACTTTCAACTATTTTGTCAATCAAAATGGGATATTTACTTTAAGTTAACTTCTCAAATAATAATATACTAGCATATACTCGTGCCATGCACGAATAATTTTATAGGGATAAAAAAGAAGAAGCTTTTTTTCTTCCATTAAAGATGAATTATTAAGGTAGATCATACGAAAATATTATTAAGATAATTTTTATTTGAAATAACAATTTATTTTACATTGGTTTCAAAATGGAAGTCAAAGAAACTTTATTAAGAAACCATTAACATACCTTTTATATAAGATGAGTTTTAATTTATTTTATGTTATTTAAAAAAGAAGTTAACGGAGCTCTCATAAATCTCTTCATGAAAATTCTCTTTGTAATAATATATATTAAAAAAAATTGATTTTTAGTATTTTTTTTATTTCTCTACTCACGATGAATCGAATAACTAAAAAATATTGACAAAAATTGAACATAAAAAGTGATGATAAAATAACATTTAAATGGAGAAAAAAAAGAGAGAGTTTCTAACTGCCAGGGAAAACAAATTAATTGTTTAGGTATATGTGAAAATAAAAAGGTTAGATAAAAATGGTAGATAGTATGACCAAAAAGACTTAGAACCTCTAGAGTTACCACTTTCAACCAACTCATCATCGCTAGCTACGTAGTATGGTGTTTTCTTTTATAAAATATATACGTATTTGAGTACTACATCTAAGCAAAATAATTTGAAAGAAATAAAGGATAAGGAATCGTGCATTCGAACTGAAACAATTTTTATAATTGGTTCTTTCCCATTTCATAGACCAATAGTTTGGTTACGACTCTAAATTTCCTGAAATTAAGTAACATTAGACAAAAATCTTGGTTTCGCCCTTTCTTTGTCGTGGTCATTGAGTTTAAAAGGTGAAGACTC
>BRYE01000021.1:9560043-9565043 GCA_030159115.1 Actinidia arguta var. hypoleuca
AAGGTTAAGTGTTAATCAAGTTGGGATGCGTCCTTTTTGCAATAATGTTAATGTTTAATTATTTTTATGTATGATTTTGTTTCACTTAACATAATATTTTGTATTTTTATTTTCCAGTTAATAAAATCATTATTTTTTCACTGATCAAAAAATCAATATCAAGAAAAAGAAATGAATTCCGTTATGTTTGAAATAATAGAAAGAACAAAAATTAAATATGTTTTTTTACCGAAGGGGGAAAAGAAAAGTAATGGCTTTGGTTTCTCATAATTTTGTACGAATGATCAATAAAGAAAAGATTGTGGTTTAACTTTTGAAGGGACATGTAATTATGACACTGTAATTCAAATTTATAGACTTTGGTTCCGACATTGTTCTACAATATATATCATACATTATATGTATTTATTGTGAAATTGAGATTGTTTTATGTTATTATTTTTTATCGGTCAAATCGATCATTTTATAGGTCATGTAAGTTAAAATATAATTTAACAATAAATTCTAAGAAGATTAATTTTTTAATAAAGTCCCAAATGCTCATAAAACTTTTATAATTATATCTATAAGAATTCATAAAATATACCAAACATACTAATAGAATTCATAGCAAATCAATTCATAACAAATTATTTTATAATAATGGGCACAAAAATGCATAACAGAATCAATAAAATTCATAATCAAATTAATAAAATTTATAAAAACAGTTGGATCTCATTTTAATTGGTGGGATCCATGAAAAAGTAATGCTTTAAAGTGACTAATTAATTATTTGAGCTCACACTAATTCATAATGATAATCATAACTATTTATAACAAAATCAATAAAATTCATAAAAATAAATTTTAATTGTTAGGTTTTACGACAATTAATATTTTGAAGTGACTAATTTATTATTTAAAGCCGAATTAATTCATAACAATGACCATAACCATTCATAACCAAACTAAAATAATTAATAACCAAACCAATAAAATTAATAAAAACAAGTTAACACAAATTCTCATAAAATTAATTTTTAAATTCATAACATAGCTACAAATTTTCATAAATTTTTTGTGATTATATCTATTAGAATTCATAAAAAAAAGTCAAAAAAATTTATAAAATTTACCAAATATATTTATAGAATTATAACAAATCCATTCATAACAAACCAGTACGATTCATAAAAGTAAATTTAACGGGCTATTTAAATTATCATTATTATCTATTAATTTATATAAAAATCCAAATTAAAAGAAGCTTTCTTTGAACTGTCGAGCTTGCGTCTAACTTGCCTTGCTCAGCACTTTCTTGAAGGAGGATGCATACATATATAGAGAGAGATTTGAAATGGTACAATCAGACAAAGTGAAGGACACTAGTGGGCTCTGAAAACGCGTGGTCGTGTTTCTCACTCAAAACATTCCTTTAGCCTCTCACTCTTCTATTATAATTTACAAAATTACAAGCCTATTCGGTGTTCGATTCTTGCCTGCTGCATTGTATATCCACAATTTATCTCTCATGTGTTGGCTGAGGGCACGGCTGGTGTGGGCCACAGATTAGTCTGGATGGTAGAGCTTTAGATACTGTAGTTAATCCAAAAAAATAAAATATTACAAGCCTATTTATTGGCTTAGAAATTAGAATCCTCCTATTTTTGAAGGTTTATTCGTTGGCTTAGAAATTAGAATCCTCTTATTTTTGAAGGGGTCTTCAGTTTTCCTATTACATGGATAGTGATTTTTGCACACTCCTATTATTTAATGACACTTCATTTTGTAGTTTGATTAGGGTAAATTTACTCAAATACTCATTTTTACTCAAATATTTTTATGAATATTTGAGTAATTTGGTCTTAAAAAAGACAAAAATGGAGTACAATATGAGGAAAGAGGAGTGAAAAAAGTATTAGCCATTTAATAATTATCTATTTTTTCCCCATAGTTTGGAAAAAGAAATATTTCTTTCTTGATTAAGCCTTTTTCTTCCCTTTTTTTCCCTCCCACTGGAAAAATATAATATTTGCTGTTGCTATAATTTATCATGCATCTCATAAAAATGAGCTCCAATGGATTTCTATATTTATCTATAATTAAAGGTTGTGAGAAATTTGGTACAAAATTTACAAAATCCTTCCATTTTTTGTTACCTTTTTAAATTCCTCTACTCAAGGCAAATATAAAATATAAAATTTTGGCCCAAAATAAAAAATAAAATCAATGAAGAAAAAATATTCTAATAAAAAATTAACCTTACAAGACATTTCTTAAGGACTTCTTGATTTTATTTTATTTTAGTTTTACGCTTTCCTTTTCTCTTTTTGACACGAAAAATTACAATTGTTTATAAATGATGTAGAGGGTAGGGTACAGATAATCCATGCATGCCATCCTACATATTCAAAGTAATTACTAAGTCTAAGTCCTGAGCAATCGCAAAAGAGGAGCGAGAAGTGAAATGTTAACCATTGAACCACTCCAATAGGAGTCTTGGAGCGGAGCGGTGGAGTGAAATTAAATTTATAAAATTCTCTTTATATTTTTTCTAGAAAAAGAAAGAAAGTCCAAAACGCAAGTTAGCTAGTTAGGTTTAGGACTTTCAAAATAATAAATACAAAATATCTTTATTTTTTGACTCTTGATGAGAGAGTGTGAAATGTAAAAAGTTTGATTTAATTCAAGAGAACATTCACTTAAGAAAAAAAAAAAAAAATCTCAAAAAATTAGCTAATATTTTTGTCAATAAATTTTTACATTGTCAGATTCCTCTCGCTAAGAGAGACCAAAAAAATATAATTTTTTCGATCAAACAATGAAAAAAGTCATTAAACACCAAAAAAATCAAAAATCAAATTAACTAATATATATGCGCCAAACTAAGCCTTATGCTCTACCCCAAATTCGAACATGCTATAAACTGGGCTTGCGTCTAGTCCACGGTTTTGTAGATTTAGAAGGTACTAAGTTATATGGAATTAAGTTCAAAATATATGCTACCGTTTCTAGTACCATAACCCCGAATTTTTTTTGTAAACCTGAATAACGAATCATAGATCTAGCCATATCAACAAGAGTTATATTCCTTCTATACGCTACGCCATTTAGTTGTGGCAAGTGTAGACAACTGGAATGTAATCCCTCCTTTTGATAAGTATTCCATGAACTCTGCTAAGAGGTATTTACGACCATGATCTGACCACGATCAGATCGTAGTATCTTAATACATTTATCCAGACGTTTCTCCATTTTTATCCTATATTCTTTAATTTATCAAGGTATTAGGACTTATGGTGCATCAAATAAATATATGTAGGATGACACTCTCTCTCTCTCTCTCGAACAGAAAACCAATAATGTTTTGCTGTTTTTGCTCTGTATTTTTCCTAATAATATAATCCTCTTAAAGAAAAATTGACCATTCAACGTGAAAAAGAAAAAAAACTGCCAACCAGCAATAAACACTCCCTTATTAGAGTGCTGATATCACCTCAAACAACTGCCATTAGGAGTTGTTAAAACCTTTATTTGAGCTTCATTCACACCAAATTTCTAACAATAAGTTGTGTATCTCGTGTTTGTATTAATTTATTTGTATACATCAACTTCTGTTAAATACTTGCCATTTTTAACTTTCAACTATTTTGCCAATCAAAATGGGATATTTATTTAAGTTTTTTCAACTATTTTGCCAATCAAAATGGGATATTTATTTAAGTTAACTTCTCGAATAATAATATACTAGCATGCACCCACGGTACGCACGGATAGTTTTATAGGAACAAAAAAGAAAAAAAAAAGTTTTTTTTTTCGGAATTATTAAGGTAGGCCATATGAAGATATTATTAAAATACTTTTCATTTGAAATAATAATTTATTTTACATTGCTTTTAACATAGAAATCAAAAAAACTTTACTACGAGACCATTAACATACTTTTCATATAAGATAAATTTTAATTTATTTTATGTTATTTAAAAAAGAAGTGAATGAAGTTCCCACATGTCTCCTCACCAAAAATTATTTTGTAATAATATATATTAAAATTTTAAATTTTGATGAATCGAGTAAATAAAAAAATTGACAAAAACTTAAAATAAAAAGTGATGACAAACAAGTTAGTTTCTAACTGCAAGACAAACAAATTAGTTGTTTATATATATGTGAAAATATAAAGGTTAGATAAAAGTGGTAGATAATATGACCAAAAAGACTTCAAACCTCAATCTTGAGGCTAGAATTACAACCTTCAACAAACTCATCATCGCAGCTACGTAGTATGGTGTTTGCTTTTATAAAATATATACATATTTGAGTACTATATCTAATTAAAATAATTTAAAACAAAGAAAGGGTGAGAAATCGTGCAATCAAATTGAACTGATTTTTATAATTCGGTTCTGAGCCCGTTTCATATTTAAGTATGTAAATAAATAACAATCTGTTAACAAATGAAATAGGCTGGTAAATCTTGTAGTTGATTTCTCAATGTCACAGGGGATTTTACTTTTCTATTTATCAGAATTTCATAAAATAGTAAAATATGAACGTACCGTTGCTGAACTAAAAATCAAAAAATAATGAGTGATCGAGGCTTGTATTTTACACTATCTCCTTAAAACAAAATTTGCCCTCGCTCAGGTGCTACGAGTTGATCGGCATATGTCTTCCAGAATCCAATGATCTACTTAAAATCAAAACACTTTGAATTTCAAGTCTGGCGAACCAAATGTATGTATCAAATTTTCTCTCTCAAGAAAAATTTATGCAAAAGCAAAATATAGAGGAGGATAAGAATTTCTAAATTGCGGAGATATTCGGATATTCCAGAATGGATAAAGTAGGAAGGTTTAAATAGGAAAATAAGTGATTGGTCGAAGAGATGCAACTCTTCAGAAGGAAGACAATCCTTTAAGGGATCTATTCGTTTAAAATTCAAACGTACAGGGACTAAAACAAAAAGATGCGATAGTTCAGGACTAATCCGAACGGATGCAACTATTCGGGACTAA
>BRYE01000021.1:9572543-9577543 GCA_030159115.1 Actinidia arguta var. hypoleuca
ATTAAAGTATTTTTTAGTGTTTGCTCTATACAAATAATAACATGAAACAATACGAATCTGATGATTCTGATCAAATAAACTTTGATTTGCTCAGTTCAATTTTTTGAGGGTAAATTCACTATTGGTTCTCGTAGTTTAACCAAAGTTTTAATTTGGTTCTTACGATCTCAATTTGCATAATTTGGATTCTGTTGTTTTAATTTTATTTTAATAAAGTCCTTACATCAATAATTGTTAAGTACTAGGATGGAAAGCATGATCTTTTTTAAAGGATAATTTTATCAAAATTAATCCTTATAGTTTTAAAAAGGTTTCACTATGGTCCCTAAAAATTGACATGCTTTCTTTCTATCTAAAACGGTAACGAGTATTGATGGAAGGACCATATCATAACTAGATTGAAACTGCAATGTTCTAATTCTTCTATTTAGTTTACAGTAATCAATCTTAAATTTGTTTGTTTGTATCCATAGATTGATTTCTAGTACCACTTGAATATGCCCCACAACTTGGGGGTGACACCCACCCAATTATTCCTGTGCCGCCGAGTAAAGCGACCAGAGACTCAAAAAGCACAACTTTCAAAAGTAACACTACCTCCACATATTTTATTTGTAGCTTTTGGACCTGAATCACAATCCATGAGGTGATAGGTCTCCATTGGCAGCCTAATGGTAATACAGATGATTGGTTAAAACAGAATGGTACATTAATGTAGCTCATCTTAGTATCTAAGTTAATCACGTTGCAGATAATATTGACTTATCTTGTTAAGTGGAGAACATGCGCATGCTCAAAGATGGGCACATGATTCTGAATTTAGAGGGATGAATATACAAGTAGAACATAAATTTCGTAATGCGAAAATGAAATACAAAAGTAATTTCAATATCGAGGTAACGGGAACCTACATTAATTACACATGCTAGTAGTTAATAGTAGTATAAAAACGGGATTTTCTGAAAACTTTAATTGGAGAGATGGTTGCGCCAATTGCCCTCCTTGAGTCTATCCCTATGCATATTTATTTCACATTGAAATGCATTCTTTTGGCCAATTATATTTGAAATTGATGTTCATCCACCTATAAAGTATGTGAAAAAAATTGTTTTTGTTTGAATTTTTTGTATTAGATGGATGATTTAAGATTTTTATTTATTTAGTTTTTACTAAAATAGTACTTAAATAAATGAAGTTAACATGAAAAGATAGTCAAACGATGGTTTAGCTCTAAACGTGCGCTTGAGATAAACTCCAAGAGAAGGCTAACGGAGTAGTATAACTCGGAGTACGAGATCGATCCCACAAGGAGCTGTGTGAACAAGATCGAAAGGACTATAACTACCCTCTCAATTGCCCACAAAGTACGAACAAAATGCTTCTAAAAATAAAATAAAAATCTGATAGTCTTGAAAATGGTTTGGTTATCTAAGCTAAATATCAAGTAAAAGTAAATAACTTAAACAAAATTAATTTGAAATTAATGCAAAAAAAATCTCGAGATTGATCGTTCCAATCGATTTCGTTTCTTGGAATTCCAAAGATGATGAGCTTGTAACTCAAATCCTTTGACTTCGTCGTGAGTCTCGGATTCGGAAGATTTAGCAATAAAATCCCTTATTTTTTCAAGACTTCAATTTCTATGTTAAATCGAGTTGTTAGATTTGTGGATGAATATCATCGATTCGCGCAATGCCTCTATTGAGACTAGACTCATGCATAAGTGTTGTCAAATATAATCAATCATCTAAGTTTTCAATAATTTATAGAACAATGAAGATGAAGAATGATAAAAATTGAATATTGAACTTTAAAATCCAAAATCTCATTTCCCTTGTTCATCCAAGACCTTCAATCGGTCTTCACAATAAATCCTAAGATTGGAGAGTTTAGATACTCATTCCCATCTATGAACAACTTTGAAATACTTAAAATAAAACAAAAAATATTGATTCGATGCGAAGAAACAAAAGAAAATCTCGGATTGAATGTAAGGAAATGTAAAAACTTGTATTGAAACTTGAATCTAAGTAATTACAATGATAAGAGAGAAAATAGTTACCTAAATCCAAGTTATTCTAGGTTAAAAACCATAAAAACAAACCTCTAAAAACTGCTGGCCTAGATTCCCCAAAAAAATAAATGAGGGTTGGTATTTATTGGCTCAAGGTTTGAACCCTAAATTTTTTTCAGAAAAAGCCTTGGCATTCGAACGCTCGTAACTAGTTCTTCTTCATTCGAACTCTAAGTCCTAGCGTTCGAACTCCAGGCTAAATTCTCATTACACAGCTCTCAGGACGTTTGAATGGTAAATCCTGGCGTTTGAACACCAGGCCAAATTATCATTACACAGCTCTCGGGACGTTCGAAAGCTTGACACTAGTGTTCGAATGTCATTTTATTTTTTTGCCTCTTTTGCTTTCAATTGATTTAAGGCCTTTGGAGTCAGAATTTGGCGACACTCATTAGACACAAACTGTATCTTGGAGAGAGCTTTCCAATGGTGTATTATTCATTCCATTCCGATTTACGAGCAAGAACTTGCACATTTTCCGAGACAAGGTCCTGACAACGTTCCTCACCAAGTCATGTCCACACTCCGGCTCACTTCTTTGGCTCCAAAACCACTCATTTAGTTTCAAATACCAACAATAAAATCTAGGACGAGGTTAAATACAATAGAAGGTGCATAAAGCATAATTAATCCTAATCTACGACTAACAAAGATAATTTTAGCAGCCATAGACTACACTTTTGTAGTCTAATCACTTGTTACTCGGAAGCTACATAAAATTGGAATTCTGGATTTATATCATATAAAATTGATACGTTGACACAGGTCAAGACTCTAAGACAACTACAGTAGCATGATACTATTGAAGGATTGCCTTGCCACGAAATACCTACTTAGGACACACAAATTGACGTTAAAAACAAAAGTTTGTTACTTTATGCTAGCTAAAAAAATTATTTTTTTTTCACTTTTTGATAAAAAGTGGAATAAAAAAAAGTTGTTTTTTATAGGGTAGATAGAAAAAAACATGGAGTGTTTTCTGGTGAACAATATTTTGTTTTTTTTAAAGAAATTTCAACCGCTCATCTAATAAATTTAGCTCGAATAGACTTAAAAATTTTAGCTCAAATGGAGCATAAGAATCAATAATTCATTTCTATCCTGTATCATAAAGCTCTGTGGCTTAAAATAGTCCACATTAATTTGAAGGTTCTGTGGGCTTTGCCCGTAAGAAATTCATGATGTTTTGCAAGGAGAGGCTACAATACAAGTTATATTTTTTTTTATCATATCAGAATATTTATCATAATGACGCATAATTTATTATTTTTTATTATTTTTAATATACACGTCCTTGTGATATTCAACACAGCTGAGCGTATCATTTTTATGATAAACACGATATTTATTATAAATTTTTCTTTTGTTAGGTTGTTTTTGGATTAGGAATGTGGTGAAGGAAAAATAAAGGAAAGAAAAAAGAAGAAAGTTTATAAAAAAAATTATGAAGCTCTTCACACGACGATCGATATTAAAAATAGAATAGTTGCTCGCAAACTTCACATAGTTGGGTCCTTGTAGGTTAAAACAACAAGTGAAGTTAGAAGTTGAAAAGTCCGCTTGCGTTCGAATACTTGAATTTGCGTAGAAAATAAAGAGCAATCACACAGAAATAGGTAAAGAGGCAAAGAGCATGAAACACAAGATTTTTACGTTGAAAGCCCAAACTGGGAAAAACTACGGGGCCGCTTGCCCTTGCTATGTTATCCACTATATCAATGAACAGTTACAAGACTCTACTTACAACCAAACCTGTTGACGCTTCAACTATAGTGTAATTCTGAACCTTTCTCGCTAGAACCTACAATTCACCGTTCCTCGTGAAATAACCGCCTTGTTTGCTTTGGACACCTTCCAAAAACTTCTTCCTGCCTTGGACACCTTCCAAGGGCTTTTTGATTGACTGAGGACACCTTCCACACTCAACCACGCTGCTATGTTTGTTGTTCTTATAGAGAAACTGCACTCCTCACTGATAATTCTTAAGAATGTGTGCATATATCTCAAAAATCATTTTTTTTTTGCACACCTATACTTGAGAAACACAGATATATATAAACTTGAGTGCAACAGAATCTTTTCCGAAATTAATTCCGAAGTAGATCGATATCCCAACTCGTGTAGGTTTAGAACTCCTCGCAAAAACTGACTCTGCAGGAACCGTTCAAACCACTCTGTAAACCGTTTGAACGCTTTCCCATTTTATAAAACATTCAAACACTTTTAGCGTTTGAACCCTGTTCGAACCTTTCCTGTGGTTTCTTCCTTCCGCACCTCGGTTTGTTCTTATAACTCGGGACACAACCCTAACCTATTTTAATTACACCCAAGGTGTTTTTGTTTAGAATTTGCCAATCTAAAAGCTAACAATCTCCCCCTTAGGCAATTCTATAACAAAACATAAAAACTAAACTAATTTCAAGGTAAAATAGAAACTTGACACAATTCAAACTGAATTACGAATGTAGGCACTGAATTTGATCTGATCTTTAAACTGTATTTGTCATTGATGATATGTAACCCTGTAATTTGCACAATCTCAAGTAAACACATCAAACGCATGTGTTGAAAGATATATAGATGTTATACAGATATATAGATGTGTAGATGCCATTGATTTTGAATTATCTCCCCATTTTTGTTATAAATTGACAAACCACTAAAGGATAGTTAAGGATAGAAAGAAACTAAAAAGCATCCATAGCATATATAAGCAACAAAATTCATACATCACAGCTTTAAGACTAGGACAAATAAGCAAAATAGTACCTAGTCTAAGCTACAATATCCAAAAACTAAAAAGTAAATTACTGTGGGGGAAGAAGTGGTGAAAATTGACGCTCTACTAGCGACCGAATGAAGGTCACGTTACTTTGTAGTGCCGTCATGTCTGTTTGAAGTCTAGTAACAGTAATGATAAAACGTT
>BRYE01000021.1:9587543-9592543 GCA_030159115.1 Actinidia arguta var. hypoleuca
TCTAAGACTTCAGATATCCAAATACATAAAAGTTTAAGTCTAAAATCAAACCCTAGAAATTAGATTTACAATGGAACTAACTACATGACCAAACTCCAAGTAATGAATAAGTTATGACCAAAAGAGTGATGCACTATCAAGCTGTATTTTTGCAAAATCTGCAGTTAAGATATGTTAACTTAAAATGATATTATGTTAGGATTCACAAGTCTAAATGAAAAAATTATTGAGCCTAGATTGTAGCCCAGAAGTATAATTTTTAACGCAACAAACGATGTACAAAAATATTAAGTAACGAAGAAGTTATGGACATTTTATTGAAACACGTTTTGTTAGTTAAAAAAACGACCAAAGTTGCGATCGAAATTTGAATTCCAACGGTTCTATTACTATTTCAACAGGAAGATTTAATATTTTGGTTATAAATACATCCCTTGAGGTTATTGAAAATATATAGAAGTACTATAATCTCTCTCCACTCTTGCATATCATTCTCTAACACTTGAATAGTCTCTCAAAGATAGATTTATATTATCATCAAGAGTGTAAACATCCTAGTGATCTTACTTTATATTTATTCATACACCTAAGAATATTTGTGAGCTTTTCTTGCTATAAATTTATTCATATTGAGAGGATCACCTTGAGTGATTGTATTCCAAGAGAGGGCATTCTTGTGAATACTAGAGACTCTCTAGTGATTGTATTCTAAGAGAGGGAATCTAGTGAAGACTAGAGTCACTCTAGTGTTGTAAAAGTTTTCCAAGCACCTGCAAGCTTGAAGATAGTGAAATCCGAAGGAGGATTTGGAGAGTGCACCGAACCACTGTAAATTATTATTTACATTTTCTATCTCTTAAACTCCTTTAAGCTTTCGCATTACATTATATACTTGCTCATACACTTTGATATTATCATATTTATCATTGCAAGTATTTTATTAAAGAGTAATTAGTTTGGGGGATTTATTTGTGATAATTTTAATTAGGTAATTTAGTTGCAAACCTATTCACCCTCTTCTCGGTTTGCCATCCAGAGTAACAACTTCTTCTGCAATGGAGCTTGAGACAGTGGTCCGAGTATGTCTATTCCCCACTATGCAAATGGTCATGAACTGTTCATTAGTACCATCTCGATATGAGAAAGGTGACTAACTAGAGCAAACATTTGGCATTTATCAGACTTCTGGGAAACTATCACTGCATCTGACTCTATTTGAGGCTAGAAATGTCCTTGTCGAACAACCTTTCTAACTAGTGACTTCGCCTTGGAGTGGTTAATGCAGATGCCCTCATGGATCTCTTTAAACACGTACTCAGCCGCTTCTGATTAGAGATATCTCTAAAGCAGACCCGAGAAAGATCTCTTATAGAGAGTCCCTTGGAGGGACAAAACCTTGTTAACCGATATCAAATTTTGGTGAGCTTGAAGCTTGTCATGTGGCAACTCTCCACTTCTGAGATATTTGACGTTGTCATCCATCCATGTCGACTGGGTTGTTGTCTGACAAAAGTCAGTTTTGGCAACATCGATACTTGGGCTCGGCAAGAATTCCAGTTGGATTTTCCTATCTTTGATGAAGTCGAAAGTGGAAGCTAGGTTGCCAATACATCGGCTTGTTTGTTCTCTTCTCGAGGAATATGTTGGATTTTAAAGCCTTTTTAATCTTTATTACCAATGGTTTCACCTAGTCTAAATATGCCGCCATTCAAAGATCTTTGGCAAGGTAATCTCCTCGAACTTGGTTTACCACAAGTTGGGAGTCACTAAAGACGTCCAAGGATTCTACTCCCAATTCTATTGCAATTATTAATCCGACGAGAAGAGCTTCATACTCTGCTTCATTGTTGGTGGATTTGAATATAATGCGTATGGCGTATTTGCTCATCTAAGAGAGTTTGGAGGATAAGGCCAGTGCCATAGCTGTGGTGATTGGATGATTTTTCTATCAACAACTTCCATCTCCTTATGTCGCCATCCTTTTCCTCGGCTTCCCTCTCTTTGGCATGGCCGACATTAGGGTCTAGAGTCTCATCTTCCTCAGAATAGGAAATTCAACTATGAAGTCGTCCAATGCTTGGACTTTGATAGACATTCTTGGTCGTTATTCAATGTGGAATTCACCTAACTCAATGGACCAATTAAGAAGGTGACCTAAAGTATTTAATCATTGGAGAATCTGCTTAAGAGCTGGTCCTTCAATACGATGATTGGGTGTGCCTAGAAGTAATGACAGATCTTCCTCACTGCAATTATGAGTGCGTAGGCGAGATTCTTGATCTTCAAGTACCTATTTTTTACTCTGAGAAGAACCTTGTTGGCGTAGTATATTGGTGTTTGGACTTTGTATTCCTCTTTAATCAGCATGATGCTCATAGCTTTTGGCGACATCGATAAGTACAAAGTAAGTTTCGCACCCGTATTAGGAATTGTCAGGAGAGGGAGCGACCAAAGATACTTCTTCAGCTACTAGAAGGCTAATTCTGATTTGTTTGTCCAATCGAATGCTTTATTCTCCCTCAAACTCTTGAAGAATGGCAAACACTTGTCAGTCGACTTCAAGACAAACTTGTTGAGAGTAGCAACTTGCACAGTCAAGCATTGAACGTTGTGAATGCTCTTGGGCGATCTCATTAGCAACAAGGCTTGTATTTCGTCGGGGTAAGCTTCTATCCCTCACTTGGTTACTAGAAAACCAAGAAATATTTTGTAAGACATACCGAATATGCACTTTGAGGGATTCAACATCATATGATGTTGGCATAGGATCTTGAAAATTTTCTCCACATGGGTGATATGATCTGCAGCTTTGATGTTTTTAACCAGCATGTAGTCGATATAGACCTCCATAGTGTCTATAATTAGGTCTTTGAACATCTTGTTTACCAGTCTCTAGTATGTTACTCCAACGTTCTTCAATCCTAAGGGCATTACCTTGTAATTGTACAACCCTCTTTCCTTGTAGTAGGATAGCCCATTTTTTGTGATGAAGGATGTCTTCTCGCTCTTTAGGGGTGCATTTTGATCTGCTGGTATCTGAAGAAAGCGTCCATAAATTACGAGCTCATGTTTTTATGTAGCATCGACTATGAGATCTATCTTTGGGAGAGGAAAGTTTTCCTTAGGGCAACCTTTATTTAAGTCGCTGAAGTCAATGTAGACTCTTCACTTCTCCTCTTTCTTTGGGGTGACAAAAACGTTAGCCAACCAATCTAAATAATGGGATTCTCTGATGACATTGCGTTGATGAGCTTTAAAACTTCCTCTTCTATCACCTTTAGTCGTTTAGGGGTGAATTTTCTTCTCTTATGGCGAACATGAGGATGGTTCGAATTGGCAAAAAGTTTATGTACTGCGATGTGGGGATATAACTATGGATCTTGCCTTGTTACTTGGAGAACACATCGTAGTTCCTCTTCAAGAATTCCCCCAAGATGTCTCATAGTTCTGGTGTTAACTCTGTCCCAATCATCACATGGAAATCCAGATGATGGGGATGTATGGAAATCGGAGTCATTTCTTCCAAGGGTTTGGTATTCTTTGTTTCTCATGGATCTAGGAGAGGCGTGGTTCCTATCTCGTCCCTCAGCTCTCCCATCTCAGCATCCTCTACCTATAACTGTTATTTGTCATTTGGTTTCATCGTAGTCATGAAACACTACCTGGTGACCTTTTGGTCATTTCATACCTCGCTTATCTCAGTAGCAGTTGGAAACTTAATCATTAAGTGATAGGTAGCGTAATGGATTTGAATTTGCCCAGCGTGGGGCGACCATTAATGGCATTGTAAGGCAATGGGCAGTCCACAACTATGAAATCTTTACCTACTACCATATAATGAGGCTTTGTCCCCAAAGTTAGAGGCAACTTGATCCACCCTATCGCATGAACTGATCCTTCCCCAAAGCCGATTAGGGGTGTGTGAAACGGATGGAGTTTGTCTTGTCAATCTTCATTTTGTTGAGAGCCAAGATAGACAAGATTTTAGCAAAGCATCCATTGTCGATCAATATCCTCTAGATGTTGAAATGGGCAACGGTGGCGGACACGACTAGAGCGTCGTCATGGGGAGGTGAAGGCCTCTCAGATCCTCATTGGTGAAGGTGATGGGAGGGCTTACCTCAGTTGTGGGTGAGGAGAGATTATAGACTTCCTCTTTTGCTCTCCCTTTTGCATTTCAAATGTGTCTTTTCCTTAACGAAAATGAACATCCTCCCTATCTAAAACCTCCATGGATGGTTTGGATATCTTTAGCAGTAGGTGTGTTATCAACGTATCCTCCTTCAGGCATGGCTAGTCTTGGGTGATCATCCATAAACTTCGTCAAGTATCCTCTTTTGATAAAGTCAGCTATCTGCTCCTTCAGTTAAAAATAGTCTTCCATGTTGTGGCCATAAACTTCATCAAGTATCCTCTTTTGATCAAGTCAACTATCTGCTCCTTCAGTTAAAAATAGTCTTCCATGTTGTGGCCATGATCCATGTGAAATTCATAATACATATTCTTGTTTCTCTAGAAGGGATTGATCTTAATTTTCCCAGGACAATTCATAAATTCTTTATTCTTGATCGCCATAAGTACTTAGGCGATATAGGCGTTAAGAGGTGAAAGTAGCAACTCGGTTCATCAAAAGGAGTTCGAGGGCGGCGATCGTTGATCTGCCTCTTATCTTTCTCAGTCTTCCTTTGTTTCATGTCACCCTTGTAATCTATCCTTCGTTAATCATGCTCCTTCCTCTTGTAATCTTCTTTCCCTCGACTTTTTTGCCTGACTTCGGCCAAACTTTTCGGGGGCTATATATTTATCGACTTTAGCTTAGAGTGCCGACAAGGTTTCTTTTACGTTATTTGATAAATAATTAAATAACAGACCAAGACGAAGTCCCTCCATCATTGCCATGACTATGACTTTGTCACTAGGGTCCTCTACTTCAAAGATGGCTTGATTAAACCGCCTGATGTAATCCTTTAAGCTTTCCCCATCTTTCTAATGGACAACGA
>BRYE01000021.1:9600043-9612543 GCA_030159115.1 Actinidia arguta var. hypoleuca
AGATAATGGGATTCCTTAAGGACATTGGCGTTGATGAGCTTGAAAACTTCCTCTTGTATCATCTTTAGTCGTTCAGGGGTGAATTTTCTTCTTTTATGGCGAACATGAGGGTGGTCTGAATTGGGAAAAAGTTTAGGTACTGCAATGTGGGGTTATATACCAGGGATCTCGCCTTGTTAATAGATGAACACATCATAGTTCCTCTTCAAGAATTCCCCCAAGACGTCTCATAGTTCTGCTGTCAACTCGGTCCCAATCATCACGTGGAAATCCAAATGATGGGGATGTATGGAAATTGGAGTCATTTCTTCCAAGGGTTTGGTATTTTTTGTTTCTCAAGGATCTAGGAGAGGCGTGGTTCCTATCTCATCCCTCAGCTCTCCCATCTTAGCATCCTCTACCTATAACTGTTATTTGTTATTCGGTTTCATCGCAGTCATGAAACAGTGCCTGGTGACCTTCTGTTCATACCTCGCTTATCTCAATAGCGATTGGAAACTTCATCATTAAGTGATAGGTAGAGGTAATGGATTTGATTTTGCCCAGCATGGGGCGACCTAGAATGGCATTGTAAGGTAATAGGCAGTCCATAATTATAAAATCTTGACATACTACCGTATGGTGTGGTTTTGTCCTCAAAGTTAGAGGCAGCTTGATCCTTCCCCAAAGCCGATTAGGGGTGTGTGAAACGGATGGAGTTTGTCTTGTCGATCTTCATTTTGTTGAAGGCCAAGATAGACAAGATGTTAGCAAAACTTCCATTGTCGATCAATATCCTCTAGATGTTGAAATGGGCAATGGTGGCGGACACGACCAAAGCGTCATCATGGGGGAGGTGAAGGCCTCTTAGATCCTCATTGGTGAATGTAACGGGAGGGCTCACCTTAGTTGTAGGTGAGGAGAGATTATAGACTTCCTCTTTTGCTCGCCCCTTTGCTTCTCGAAGGTGACTTTTCTTCATCGACGATGAACACCCTCCATATCTAAAACCTCCATGGATGGTTTGGATATCTCCAGCAGTATGCGTGTTATCAACATATCCTCTTTCAGGCGTGGCTGGTCTTCGGAGATCAGCCACAAACTTCGTCAAGTATCATCTCTTGATTAAGTCAGCTATCTACTCCTTTAGTTACAAATAGTCTTCCGTGTTGTGGCCATGATCCCTTTGAAATTCATAATACATATTCTTGTTTCTCCGGCGGGGATTGATCTTAATTTTCTCAGGCCACTTCACAAATTCTTTGTTCTTGATTGCCATAAGTACTTGGGCGATGTAGGTGTTAAGAGGTTGAAGTAGCACCTCGGTTCGTCGAGGAGGAGTCCGAGGGCGTCGATCGTTAATCTGCCTCCTAGCATTTTGGTCGGTCTTCCTTTGTTTCATGTCGCTCCTGTAATCCATCCTTCGTGAATCAGGCTCCTTCCTCTTGTAATCTTCTTTCCCTCGCCTTTTTTGCTTGACTTCGGCCAAACTCTTTAGCTTAGAGTGTCGACAAGGTTTTTTTTACGTTCTTTAATAAAGAATTAAATGACGGACTAGGACGGAGTCCCTCCATCATCGCCATGACTATGACTTTGTCACTAGAGTCTTCTACTTCAAGGATGGCTTGATTAAATTGCCTGACGTAATCCTTCAAGCTTTTTCCATCTTTCTAATGGACAACAAAAAGGTGGGAGGCATTCTTCTTCCTAACCCTACAACTCAAGAAATTGGCAAGAAAAAGCCTGTTTAGGTCACCAAATGAGTCAATGGTTCTTGGAAATAACTTTTTAAACCATGACCTCATCGGCCATCTTAGAGTTGTTGAGAAGGACATGCTCATTACATCATTCGAAGCTCGTTGAAGCATCAATAGATTCTTTTACGAATCCAAATGGTCCATTGGATCCATTTTTCCTTTATAAACCCCCAACTGGGGAGAAAGCTTAAATCTAGAAGGGACTCTGACACTCATAACCCTCTCAGTGAATGGAGGTTCTTTTTTCCTAATCAATGCATCCACGGTTATTGAAGCATTGGCGCTAGTGTTGATGGTGTCGATCCGAGGGTCCAAATCTTTGAATTTCTACCCAGTCGATACATTGATGCGATACTTTTAAGGATGATAAATCAGCCGAGGTGATCTTCCTCGCTTGCGAATCTCCTCACTAGCCGACTCCTGAGTTTTGCTAGAAGATTGGGACTCAGCAATTGTAAGACTTCTTCTTTTGCCTTCCACATTTGGAATGAGGGCTGGGGGTTCGACGATGACGGTTCTGTGTAGAACTCCCTAGAATGACGCTTTGGCAATTTTGTGAGGAGCCATGGTCGCCTTATTGGTGAGAATGGCTAGATCTGTTCTCATCTTCAAGAACTGGTGTGGTGGCGGAAGACGGATTATTTATGGCGAATTGTTGTACTAGGTCTGCTTTCAGCTCGTTCATAATCCTAATATGTTCGGCAATGTCCTGCATCTCACGGTAAATGCCTTCAAGGTCTTGAGCCTGATTAGTGCCAGCCATTGGAGGTACTCTATTATCTAAGGGACTGCTAGCACTTTGTCTAGACAGTAGCCGACTATGAAGGTGTATAGAGTTTAGAGAATAGTCGTTCCCATAGACGGAGCCAAACTGTTGAGGTAAAAATCTGGGGCAAGCAATTAATTGTCAAAATTGCTCAAGGTGGTGACCTCGATCACCTGCACAGAAAGACAACGTTACCGGACGGGGTGAGGCCAACCCCTCCGACGTGGTGATGAGATCGTGCAAGAGAAATATACTAGACAAAGCACAACAGAGAAATTGAAGAGCAATAGCTTATGAATTGCGATTACAGTTACCTCTTTCTGAAGAATAATGAGAGGCTTTTTTAGTTGAAAATTCTATAGACGTGTGAGGAGATCGCGGTGCTACTATTGGGCAATCGGAGAAGGAAACTTCGTCCGGAGATATCTTTACCTCGAATTGAATCTATCTCTTCTGAAATAGCTTAGTTTGAGTAGGTGAAGAAGTAGTTAGTTTGAGTAGATGAAAAATCATTCCTCATCATGCATTATGGGTAGCTCAGCATCGTTAGGTGATATATTTAAAACTGGAAGATTACCGAAACCATAAGGTTTGGACTCGTTACAAGTAATGACGAAAGCTTCATCCAGATAACATGCGAATGGGTATTGGATACATAAATTTCTGCATTGGTCCGTGCATTTAAGATCCTTCAAAGCTCTTTTTGGTAGTGCTGCTGTTGATACCGGTGCCACTAGCAGTTGCTATTTTTTATTTCTTCCTAAATAGATGAATCTAAAAGCGTAAAAAAAAAATGGACCACAATTAAAAAAAGACCCCTAAAAAAAAAATCTTTTCAAGTAGTATGTTTTTTTATTAAATGTTTTCAATATGATCTTTTCTTTTTCACATCTTGAGTTTCCTGTGTTTGTTTAGTAGTAAAAAAAAGTGTAGTCAAATAAATAATGGCTTTGTAAATCTAATAAATTTTATACTTTTAACTTTTCAAAATTTGGGGACATGATCTCAAATTAAAAAGATAGTCAAATAAAATAGAATTGGAGCTTTGGGTTATAGTTTGGTGGGAGTATTTTTTTAGCTCAATTGGTCCATCTAAAAAAATTTTAAAGCCAAAACTCTATTTAACCAAAATGGACAAAAATACTCATGTTATTTTGTACACTCCTAAAAAAAATTTGACTGATAGTGAAATTTGACTATTTGTTACAATCAAATTTTACTGTTAGTCAAATTTTACTATTTCGAATAGTGACCAATGTTTAAAATAATGATCAATAATTTATTTATTTTTTGTGCGGTAGCAGTGGTGGAAAAGAGTAAATTTTCATTGTTACATGAGAAACAACATCAATGAAGTGTAAGACTACGGCGAGGGAGAGCACAATGGTAAATCAAAAACAAATTTGGAGTAACAATGACCAGATCTGGACGACACATCGAGATTGGACAAGCGAATGGCATTTGCCGGCTATTCTAGCCTCCAATTGTTAGATCAAGGAAGAACAATGCGATGGAAACTTCACTCCGGTGACATTCTTTTACAGTTGGTGCAGATTCAGCGAAGAGGGATTGTAACAATATCTTGGCACGTTGTAAGCAAAGTCATACGGCATTGATGTCATGGTGATGGTGGTTGTAGATCTCAAATCTGAGAGAGAGCGATATTTGATAATGATGGTGGCGGTGATGTCGCGGTGTTTGTGATGATGTCATGGTAGTGCGGCGGCATTGTAAGAAGTCATATGGAAGTGAGGTCAAAGATCTCAAATTTGAAAGAGCGAGAGAGAGATTTGATAGTGATGGTAGTGGTGATGTCATAGTGGCTGTAGTAGAGAAAGAGTAGAGAGAGACGGTAGAAGAGTGGCTTAAATATATTTTGCTTTTTTTTTTCTTTCCATTTTTGTTGTTTCATAGTCTAGGGTACGAAGGGGGTACAATATTGTCCAATAATAGCATAAACCCTAGTTTAATAGACCTTAGTGCAAATATATTTTAATTTAATGGACTTTGCAGTTTCATAAAACACTTAGTGGACTAATTGCTCGGGTAGCTTTTTTCTTCTTTCCCCTCCAAGTCCTCCAACATGAACGCCTCGAACATGAATTTTAAATAGAAGTCTTCATGAGCGTGGTCTTCCTCCTCTTTATCTGTCAACCATTCTTCTATAACATCTTCTCCATCATACTCAATCCACTTGACCTCATCCCATGGGGAGTAGACTTTTTCCACGTAAAACAGTTCCTCTTCCTCCGTATCCCATTCTTATCTTTTGACTCCAAAATCTCTTTCATTCCCTACATCTTGTTGAATCAGGCTTAGCTCACGTAGATGGCAAAGGCTATCTCGGATAAGACAGGTTGGGGTAGAGATGATTAGATATGATATATGGCATTGATGGCAATGCTATGATTTAGAAGAGGGTTGGTTGTGAAATTGGGCTTTTTGAGAGGGTTGATGGAGTTGGAATCGATCAAGTCCTAGATAGTGTGCTTAAGCCTCATGTAGTGCTCAGTTGAATGTCCAGGACTTTGATGGAAAGCATAGTGTTGGGTGGCGTCCAAGTTTTGGGGGATAGGGTTTGGTAATGGCATTGGTCGAGTGGTTTTAGGTGGTCTCTGCTAACAAGGGGCATTGAAGGGCTTGAGCGTAGGACATGTAAAGCAGGGTAAAGATTATCCGGTTCTAATATAACTAATTTTGAGGTCAGGACTGGTTTCGGTTTTGTAGAGGGTAAGACTAGAATCGGTTGGCTTGGCTATGTAGTGCAGTTGGGTTGATCGGTGAAGTTGGGTTGTTCGGTGACTAGGTGGGTTGAAAGTTCAAGGCGTTGGCATCGGCTGAACTTCCTGATTGGGGTTTGGTTTGGTTTTTGTAGGGTAGGTTCTCCTTCTCAGGCCAACACGCTCTCCTTTCTCCAACATTCCGTAATGCATGGCATCCCCAATCTAGATTCCTACATCAAACATTGTTCAAAAGTGTAGATCGATTGGGCGACCATATGTTTGAAGAAGTTGGACTTGATCTTTCTCCGAAGTTCAATTAGCCATCTTGGCTTTTTTCCCTCTCCAGCAAGTCAAGGACTCCGAAAGTCCCTCCTTTAATTCCTATTGAGTGGTCTCCAACTCTCTCACTGTTATGTCCAGTTGAGCGTTGTAAAATACTGGTCTATGAAGGTTGTGGAAATGTCTCCCCAAGTCTATGTTTAAGCAGCTTCCAATGTCAAGAACCACTTAAGGGCGGCTCCTATCAACTATCATTGAAATAGTTAGCCAACAACTCATTGTAGATACCCAAGGGCTTTAGAGCTCCTAGTACATTCGGAGATGAGTACAAGAATCTCCGATTTCGTCAAGCCAGTCCATGTCGGGCATCTTGAACTTCTCAGGCAACTTGGCATTTGGAAACAAATATAGTTCCTCAACATCTAGCATGTAATCCTCGATTCCCTTGCCTTTTCTCAGAATCCCTTGAATCTTTTATATCTTGGTCTCGAGGGTCATACCCTTGGCAGCATCACGTTTAGGAACAACAGCTTCGGTAGCATCTCCCTCTAGAACATGAGGATCATGGATTTCATCCCAAACATTAGGGGTTGGGACTCCGGGAGGGGCAAGTGATCTGGCCTGTACAGCAAGGACTAGAACATCCATCCTCTACTGCCTCTCCTGCTACATCCTTCTCATGTCGGCCATAACTACATCCTGATCACTCATCTTGACTTTCCTGCTTGTCTCAATATATTGAAATGACTCTCTCTAGGCAATGCTAACCAAATGTCTGTCCGATAGACGACTTTGGTCCTCTATCTTAGACTATCCTAAGAGAAAGAACGGAGTCACAATCAGCTCCCAATTTCCTGCGATAGATTCTGTTGACTGTAAAATGTGTTGTGAGTTCTTTCTTCTGACCTTATATCTCTCCCCTTACCTCTCCAACGACAAGTCTACAGCCTAACAGTTTATTAAAAATTTGAGAAAGCAAGTAAACACATAATTCACACAAATCCTACTGGGCTTCTTGTCCTACTTTGGGTTAGATCTAAGGCGCTACTATATACTGTGAAGCTGGCAGTCAGAGAGGACCTGCCTCGGCTATGGGTTATGATATACCTTTCTTAACATTAAGGCGATGATCATGCGGTACACACCCTTTCGATGTACCAGATCAGTACTAACGCAGAACAACAATAAAATTAAAATCTTACGATTAAATCGATATCAAAAAATAGTTAAATGTAACAAGAATTGTAGAAAGATAGGGGAAAATTTGGCATCGCACCAGAATTTAAAAGAGAAGAACGGGAGGTAGAAGTTTGGTATCGCACCAAGAACAAAGGTTGGGAGAAAAAAAAAACATAAGCGTTTTCTTTTTTTTTATTATTATCAATTATAATCTATCTACAAATTATAATCAAAGTCTCTTTAAATAGAGAAAATAACCTAACCTTAGAAAAAATAAAACAGGCCCAATAGGCTACTACTAATCAAGCCCAACAAACAAAATATTCTAAAATAAATAAAAAACCTAATTAACTTAAAATAAAAAAAATTAATTATAAAATACAATAATTAATAAATAAATAAATAATTTTTTTATGTTTCGCATCAAAATCTAGAATTGTAGAAGGGGAGGGAAAAGTTTGGCATCGCATTAAAATCTAGAAGAACGGGAGGTAGAAGTTCGGCATCGCACCAAGAACAAAGGTTAGGAGAAAAAATAATACAAGCATTTTTTTTTATTATTATCAATCATAATATGCCTTATAAGTACAGTCTCTTTAAATAGAGAAAATAACTTAATCCAAAAAAATAAAAATAAACAGGCCCAATGAGCTACTACTAATCAGGCCCAATAACCAAAATATTCTAAAATAAATAAAAATCCTAATTAACTTAAAATAAAAAAAATTAATTATAAAATTATAAAATACAATAATTAATAAATAAATAAATATATTTTTTACGTTCCGCATCGGGTACAAGGCTAAGAATCGGTGTCAGTGTTGTTAGAAAATTGCCCATGGTAATCACTCCATTAGGATATCGTTTTGCACCAAGGGGTTGCATCCAGTGCAGAATAAATGGAAAAACTAATTTTGACCAAGTTAATGAAAATTTGTTCCAAGTCTGGATCTCGAATTTCCCCAGCAGAGTCATCAAACTGTGTGGGATGAATTTTGAAGGGGGGAAATTCATTTTGGAGAAAGCGTCATCAGCGCAACCACTCGCCTTGTATGTACTCTTACGCGAACCCCCACACAATTGATTCTGTTTGAAAATGGAGTCGCCACTTAATTTTTAACAAAATTAAAAAACTGAGATTTTATTTTGAAAATGGAGATTTTCAATTCGGGAGCTAAGGTACCTTCGTGGTTAGGGGTTAGGCACCTCTTTTTGTCTGATCAAAAATCGGCCTCTACTAACACTTTGAGGATTCTTCTTTAACTTTGTCAATTAGTCTTATTCTAGTTTATTAGATTTCATTTAGTGTTTAAAACAGTAACACATAATCACTTCGCAACTAATTCGCCAATTTTCAAATAATTATCTAACCCAAATTTTATTTTAATAAATAGAAATAAGAAAAGAAACCAAAATAATAGCGGAAAACATGTTTTGAAAGTCGAAACACATAGAAAAATTAAACGGAAGTCGAAAAGGTATAAAAACAAATCTAGTCGCGCGTTAAGAAGTGGCAACCGCCACTTATTACACGAGACCATTACTTATCTCCTGAAACAACTGGCGACCGCCACTTTAGAATAAGTGGTGGCCGCTACTGCCCTAGACAAGAACTTTTTCAGAGACAAAATTGACCAAAAAATCCTTTGAAATTGATATTTTAAATGTTGACATATGCTAAACAGGTTCTAAAATATAATTTCCACAAGAGTTTAATGAAGAAAACTACCTAATCCTTTAAAAGAGGGCTATTAGAGGCAAATGTGTCAAGTATTTGAGGTTTTAGAAAGAAATTAGCATATTTTTTACTTGGAAGTCCCTCAAGGTGAGCTTCAAACCTCTAAATAACCGTCAAGGATCTCCAAAATGAACACCATTTTCTCTAACTTCAAGTGTATGTGTAAGAGTCTACGAGTGAGTGAGTATGTCCCGAGTTTATGATAAATTGTCGTTTTATTACCCGGGGTCGCTGGATTTACAACTAAATCGTTTTGACTTGTTTTACAAAAACGCTCAAAACGATGTAGTGTAGTTTTCTTCCCCAATCCCGCACAAGAGCCAAACCCTAGCTATTTGCCATCCTCTCTCTCTCTTGCTGCTCATTCTCTCTCCCCCTCCCTCTGCTGGTAAGTCTCTCTCTCTCTCTCTCTCTCTCTCTCTCTCTCTCCTTATATGCCTCTATCTTTCTCTCATTTTTTTTTTATTACTTTCATTTTCTCTCATCAAAAAAGCTTTGTTTAGTTTCTATATTATTTTGAAGTTATTTTAGATGAAAAATGTTTTTTCTTTTCTCTTTTTGATATTCTGAACTTCATCAGGTTTTACTAGATCTTTGTTTTGGGGGAATTGTATCTTTATTTTTGGAAAGATTAGGAACACGTATATTAATTATTGGGACCAAACTCTTTTTGTTGATTTTTGGTGAAGTCTATGATTTATGCAAAGAATTTAGAAACTCCATGTATATATACACTTGAGATAGTGGTTTAAAGAAATTGTATGCATTTGGCCCCTGCAAAAGGTATTGGTTCTGCCTAAATTGAACTATCCTACATTAGTTGAAAGGTGAAATATAAGTTGATTGGAGGTGATTAGTATCATCTTTGTGGCCTAAGTTGTATCATATTGGGCCAAACCAGAAACTGCTTTTGTGGAAAATACATTTTAAACTGAGAAATGTTCTAAGAATGTACTATTTTTTAGGCTTAGTTTTTTTTCTCATTGGGAGTTGTTTCAAATCATCAATTCGTATCACAAACAAATAAATAAATATAAACGTAACCATCTTATAGCCACGAAGACCATGTAAGCAATAATATGGTTAAAATACACTTCATATTTCTCAATTTTGAATACAACTGAACCCACTTATGGACAGTTCAATTGTTTCAAATAGATCTCCTTCACTTGTTAAGCAAGAAAGAAAGAGAATAGTCCTCACATAGAGAAAAAAGAAATAAAAGTTACACAATAGACCACTGAGAACATCGTGAGAGTTCATTATTATAAACTTGCACACAAATTATTCCCACAGGAAGTTTATATAGTACACAACTCCATAACTAGGAACCTTAGATGCATTATCAGCCTAACAATTATATAACAGGAAAAAAAAACACTTAGAAAATAAAATTTCATGAAAGCAACAAAAGCAGACAAGAACACATGGCTTGTGTCCCATCTTGCTTACCATAAAACCACATAGGTGCTAAATAACTACATCTTCGGTAGATGCATATGTATGCATAAAACAGTTACCTCCCGCTACGTAGTGGCAATATTATGTGCTCCTTTATGCTATCACACACAGTCGTTGTGTTTCTAGAACCTTCAAATCCAGAAGCATCCGATGCCACACTAAGCAACTCAGTCTCCTCAGAATCTTCATTAGTCCATGGATGTTTCCCAACCATTCTTAAACTCTCAAGTTCCATTGCTACTTGCTTCATAGTAGGCCTCTCCTCCCCTTTCACTCTCAGGCAGCTCCTTGCAATTTTAGCAACTTCCTTGAGCTGGTCGGTATTTCCTTCTTGAACTACACAATCGTCAAGAATTTCAAACAACCGATCATCCTTTAGAGAAATAAGAAAATGCATAGCGAGACATCTCTCATCCTCTGGACGATTGAAAGAAAGTACCTTTTTCCCAGTAAGTAGCTCAACGAGTACAACCCCAAAGCTATAAACATCACTTTTCTCCGTCAATTGGCTCGTGTGCATGTATTCTGGGTCCAAGTATCCAAAAGTACCCTGCACGATTGTGGACAATTGCATTTCATCCAGGGGAACTAACCTTGATACTCCAAAGTCACACACTTTTGCAGCGTAATTATCATCTAACAATATATTCGTGGACTTGACGTCTCTATGAATAATTGGAATAGCAGCTGCAGAATGCAAATACGATAGCACTCCAGCAGTTTCTGCAGCAATTCTTAGACGGATTTCCCATGAAACCAAGGAGGCCTTTCTATCATTATGTATATGGTCATGGAGTGTGCCGTTTGGGATGAATTCGTATACTAACAAAGGGACTGATTCTTCTAAGCAACAACCCAAAAGCTTGACTACATTTCTATGATTGATTTGTAAGAGCACAATCATCTCATTAATGAATTGATCTATTTGGCTTTGATCGACTACTTTGGACTTCTTGATCGCAACTGTCGTGTTATTATCTTTTAAAATTCCTTTGTAGACTGTACCAAAACCTCCTTTTCCTATGATTTTGCTGTCAGCGTAGTTGTCAGTGGCCTTCTCAAGCTCTTCTGCTGTAAACATTTTTGCTGTTTCAGTGGATCCTTCTTGTTGAGAGAGTTTCTGCTTTAACAGCAAGCCTCCATTTTGCCGAAAGAATTTTTCTTTCAGCTTAACGAGTTTTCTTCTCTTTTGTACCAAATACAGCCAAGAGAAAGCCATAATTAAAACCGCAACTCCTATTGCAATGCCTGTATGTCAAGTATTGAAATGTCAACATAACATAGAGATTTAGGCTTCCGAGAATACTAGTAATTGGTTTGTTCAACATTGACAACATTTGGAAATTCTTGAAACCAGAATGACTGGAACTGTTAAGCATGCTTATCAGAAAAACTGATGAATCTAAGACGCTGAGATTCGAAACCAAAATATGTGGCCTGATTAGAATTTCATTTACAATCTTATTTAGTAGTAAATTTTATGGAGATAGTGTATTCACTTCAATTTTAGGAAGCAAGTATTTACTTTGCTAATAGACTCTATTTTTGCCCTTACAAATAGAGATAGAGTAGGGCAAAACTCATTCACTCTAGTTAAGAAAGGTGCGCTTTTGTAAGGCGAGCATTGCTTTCTTGTAAATACAGCTAATATCTCCATTCCATTTGCCCAAAATTCTTCCCTTGTAATCTCATAATCTTCACGATTGCTAGGTACTTTTATGAACTAAAACTTTGCATAAAGTAGACTTGCTTCCCTTGCATAAAGTAAACTTTGAATAAAGTAAACTTTGCATAAAACTTTTACCGATACCAATCTTGTAGACCAGTAATTTTTCATGACGAGCGCAACCTTTTCCATCTTTTCTTCCATCCCCACGGTGTCCCTTTGGACAAGAACATGTGTAATTTCCTGGGGTATTGGTACAATCTCCTTCACACGGATTGAGTCCTGCATCTTTACATTCATCAACGTCTGCAAAAAAAAAAAAATAATAAAGTCATCCTTTTAAGGCACAGACAATAAAGGCTATGAAAATTGAAACATGTGTTTATATAACGTGTACCTTGGCAACCGCTGGCGAGGTATGGATTTCCTTGGTATCCTTCCGAGCAACGGCAACGGTATCCGGCATTATTATTAGTATCGTAACACACACTATTAGCATCCATACATGCGTATGATCCAGTCGAGTTCTTCTTTGCTACTTCACATGTTTCATTAGAAATTACCCAGTCAAGCACCGCGGGAATGTCTGTTTCGCTTCGCAAACCAGTTAGGGTTGCTAAAGAGAAGTTAAACTTGGCCTCTTCCACAACAAAAGCATATCCACAAGGGCTAAAATTCCAGACACTCGTATAATTGTTAATGCTAGTTAACGCCACTTGATAGGAGCTTACTCCCTCTGGGATTCGCGTTTGGCAACAGCCGATTCCTGAGCAAGATTTGTTGCTGACATAATCCATCCTGTCACACAGAGATATGCACCCACTCAAATACGGTTTGTCACCTTGATGGCCTTCGATGTATGCGAAAGTGTCACAACCAATACTAGTGAACTTGTTTTTGGTACTTGAGAGCCTCATTGTACTCAAATTTACCGTGGCCTCATTGTACTCAA
>BRYE01000021.1:9622543-9625043 GCA_030159115.1 Actinidia arguta var. hypoleuca
ATGATCTCTGAAGGTTAAAATCTTTGTGCCCCTGAAATTCTCTTCCCTTTTTCTTCCCCCCTTCCCCCACTTACACAAATAATTTTTTTTTTCAAATTTTTTTTTAGTTTAATTATTTTTTTTATAAGTTTTTCTTTATGAAATTATTTTTTTTGAAATTTTTTTGTTTTTAGTAATTTTTTTAAAAAATTTATCGGGTCCTTTTTTGCTATAGAAGTTAGAAAATATAAAAAAATATTGATTGAATATTTTTTTTATAAGTGACGAAAAAAATAAAAATAAAAGTAACTAAAAAAATCTTTAAAAAAAATGAGTTCAAATTGGGCTTCAGACTTATTAGAGTAAAAAAAAAAATTAAAATAATTTTTACATTTAATTTAAATGGTGGAGGAGATTCTGACATGTATCAAAAATTAATAAACAAAATCAATAAAAGAAAAAAAATAAAATTACATAAAAATTTAAAAAAATAACAAAAAAAATATTGAAAATAATAATAAAAATAAATATTTATCTAAAAATAAAAATAAAACTGATAAAGAAAAAAATAAATTTCATAAAAAAAAACTGATAAAAAAAATTAAAAAGAATTAAACAAAACTAAAAAATAAATAAAAAGAAAAGGGAGTTGATGGGGAAAGAATAAAGGGAGAGGGATAAAATGGTAATTCTCTGAGGGGACAGGGGGGGACAGGGGGGGACATGGGGGGGGCGCAGTGTCAGGGGAGGGGTGAAAAGCAATTTTCTTAAAAGAATGTTGGGTCCGTCAGTGAGTAGACCGTCGGTTGACAAATAGAACGAGTGAGATCAGCAAAATAAACTCCCAAATGACCAATTTTAACCTTCTTCTCTTCAATCTACTTTTTAATTTAATTGGTGTAAAGAGACAATACGAAGAAGGGGAGAGAGTTATGACTTCCACCACCACCATTTTGTTGGATAGACGAGGATTATTAGGGTGTTTTTGTTAAAAGAATTTTGGAAAAGAGTCAAATATTAAGACAAGAGTAGAAAAGTAAACACTTTGTATTACACTTGGACGCAAACTTTTTTTTGGGCATAGTACAAAATGACTAGTATTTATTCATATTTATACTATTTATGGAAGGTTCTAGATTTTTTTACAAGATAATATTTAAATATATTCTAAATTTTATATATGTGATAAATACATATAACAAATATCTAGGATATTTTTAAAGATTTTTCTAGACATCTTCTAGAATCTAAGTATTCTAGAGCTCTTCTAGAAACTACATACATCTCCTTCCAAAATATCTTTTATTTTGAGTTTTTTGTGTTGGGTTTCATCTATTATTTTTCTTTGATTAAATCAAATTTATACCCCCCCTAAACTTGATTTAGTGACTCCAAGAAAAGCTCTTAGCTTGAAAAAAACGTCATGTTTGAGAGGTTTGGTTAAAATATCCGTAATTTGATCTTATGATCTTGTAAATGTCATTTGGACCTCCTTGTTAGCCATTCACTCTCTTATGAAATAATACCTTGTATCTATCTGCTTGCTTTGATCATGGAAGACATGATTCTCTTATGAAATGATACCTTGTATCTATGTACTCTATTGCCGATTGATTGTCCACGAATATCTCTGTTGCTTCTTCTTGTGCAAATTTAAGTTTTTTTAGTAAACTCCTTAGCCACATTGCATGACATACACGTGACGTAACAGCTACATATCTGGCCTCACAAGTAGAAAGGGTGACGATCGATTGCTTCTTTGAGATCTAAGTAAATGTTGTGTCGTCAATGTAGAATAAAATATCGGTTGTGCTCTTCCAGTCATCTAGGTTTCCGGCCCAATTACTCAATATATCCAACAAGTCAGAAATTGTTAGATGATGAATAAGATAGCCGAAATCAAGTGTACCTTTTATGTAATAGAGAATCCTCGTGATTGTTTTTAAGTGTGTGATGGTTGGCTCCTCCATGAAGCAGCTCATTAGTCCAATTTCGAAAAGTATGTCCGGTCTTGTGCATGTCAAGTAACGCAAACTTCCCACCAAGCTCTTGAAATAGGTTGGATTCACCTTTGCTCCACTATCAAGTCTTGACAACTTGACTCTTCATTCCAATGGGGGCTAATTGGTTTACAATTAGCCATATTGAACTTTTTGAGAACTTCTTTTGCATAACCTTCTTGGGAGATGAAGATGCCATTTTTATTTTGCTTCACTTTGATTCCAAGATAGTATGACATGAGCTCCATGTCCATCATCTCAAATTTTCGAGCCATTGCTATCTTAAAAGCTTTAAACATTCTTGGGTTGGGGCCGGTAAAGATCAAATCATCTACATACAAACAAAATATCTCCATTCTCCATTTGGGTGTAAAGGGCATGCTCATGAGGGCATTTCATGAAATTGTTTTCTTTAAAACTTTATTAGCTTTAAAACTTTATTTTCATGCCCTTTCACCTCATAAACTGTAAATTGCTCTATATAAACTTCTTCTTCAGGAAAGCCATTCAGGAAAGCAGAT
>BRYE01000021.1:9637543-9642543 GCA_030159115.1 Actinidia arguta var. hypoleuca
ATTTTAGATTAAGAATTTGATGAAGGGAAAATAAAGGAAAGGAAAAAGAAGAAAGTTCATGGATACAGCCTTATTAATTCTTGCAACTACGAAACAACAAGTTCAATTAATGATATTTTTATACACGTGAAAACGAAAACATAAGGATAGGATAAAGTGAGGAATTTTTTTTGGTTTTTTTCCGTTTTTCTTTCATATTTCTCTCTGGTGAATCTCATCACAAATTCACGATTCGTAAGAAAGAATTGTCACGATTAGGAAGCTCTACACACAACGATCGATATTAAAAATAGAATGGTTGCTTGCAAATTTTATATAGTTAGGTACTTTGAGGATTTAGTAAAAAGTTTTTTACTCAAAATATAGTCTAATGGCGAACAAAAAAAAATTAAAAAGACAAAAAATAAGCAAGATAAAAAAAATAAAAAGATAAAACAAATTTAATCAAAATATAAATACAAAAATGGAGACAAAAAATAATCAAGCTAAAAAATTAATTTTTTATTGTCTTTTGATTTGAGTATCTTTGGAAAAATAATTTGAATTTAATTTTGGTTTGTTGAAGTAACAATTTACATGAATTATGACACGTGACTAAGGAAATTGTGCAACATCTTAATTTCAAATAAATGATAAAATTATGGAGGTTTTAATTTTCAACCATATAATTACAAAAAAAAAATACAAAAAAAATCTAACCATTGAAATATACGAAAATGAAAAATATTTATTATTTAATTATTTTATGAGAAAATACGTAAAGAATAAAAAATAATAAATCTTCTTTTCTTGACAAATGAACAATTAAATTTTATTTTTTTAAAATTTTTCGGTATCAAATGAATACACAAAAAATTTAGTTTATTTTTTCTGTACTTCACTTTTCCATATAATCACTCTTAGGGATGGCAATAGGGCAGGTTTGGGGCAGGTTCGTCCCATCCTGTCCCTGCCCCAATTAAGAAAACCCTCTTCCACCCCTATCCCAAACCCGTGACGAGTTGGGACGGGGTATCCCATACCTACCCCGTCCCGTTTAATATTTTTTTTAATTATATATATATTTTTTATAAACGGTATAAAAAAGTATATATATATATATATAATATTATGGTATAATTAAAAAAAAGGATAATTTTGTCAATTCATACTTTTCCATATAATCACTCTTAGGGATGGCAATAGGGCAGGTTTGGGGCAGGTTCGTCCCATCCTGTCCCTGCCCCAATTAAGAAAACCCTCTTCCACCCCTATCCCAAACCCGTGACGAGTTGGGACGGGGTATCCCATACCTACCCCGTCCCGTTTAATATTTTTTTTAATTATATATATATTTTTTATAAACGGTATAAAAAAGTATATATATATATATAATATTATGGTATAATTAAAAAAAAGGATAATTTTGTCAATTCATAATTAATTAGAACGGGGGCATCTGCACCTGCACCCGCACCGGATTTTAATTTCCCCCCCCCTAACCCGTCCCAAACCCGTTTATCCCTACTCTAAACCCGCTCTATTAGGGTAGGGGCAGGGCGGGGCGGAGAACCAATTTTTTTGGGATAATTGCCATCCCTAATCACTCTCCCATACAAAATTCTTGGCAACTGAATGGAACCTTAGGGAATTAGATAAATTCGACATTGATGAATTCAAAGTTATTATTATTATTATTAACTTCTATTTTAACCTACATAGTAATATATTAACCTTAAATTTCAAAAAGAAGATAATGCAATTTATCCTGAAAAAAAACACTACCAAAATGAGGAGTCTTGTAATTTTGGTGGGATATGTTTTGAAAGAAAATGTATCCTATTTAGGATCCCATAACTTTCTTGATAACTGAAAAAAAAAACAACAACAAGACATTCAATTCTTCCATACTTTTCTATTCTTTTCGAGTAACTGAACAAAGCCTAAGGCTGTGCTTGGATTAAGAATTAATTTGGTGAGAAAAAAATAAAAAATAAAATGATCTAATGGCCCTAAACAAATGAATCGTCTATCTTTTCCCTTTTCATTTCTCTTTCCCTTACCAAATCTTGGATCTAAACACCACCTAAATCTATTTGTTTGGGGGTTGTAGGAAATGAATAGTACGAGATACTTTGTTTAATTCACAAGAGTGTTGGAATCAATTCAGCACTCAATAGTCTCCCTTGACCTAATCCTTATGAAAATCAAATTAAAGCTTCATTATTCCAAACTTTCCCAAACTATTTTAAACCAATTTGTACTTTTTTCGGTTTTGTAAAAAAGAAAAAAAAAGCTAATTCAATTTCAGACTTTCAGTAGTTATAGAAATACCGAATTATATATGCAGGAACTTTTAACTCTTCGAAAATGTCCTGTATATAGTAGATAAGAATATTATTTAATACAAGAATTTGTAAAAAAAAAAAAAGCATATGCATTCGCATGATTAAGCCAAATTGTTATTTCTCTCTCATTTTCTTTCCGAGACTGAACAAGAGAAAATAAGTTATCGTAATAAATTTCCTTTTAAGTTCTATTTTCATTACTTTCTTTCCCTGTCCATTCCTTTTCTTGCATTCCAAACACACACTTAGATACAAAATACCACTTTCCACTAGCTTGAAATAAGTACTGACCCCGTGGTATACAAGGATAAGGGATTACGGAGTACAATATTAGAAATTATTTATTTAATTGTTTAAGTATTTTTAATCTAAATTTATAATTTACATGATTTGTTTCTTAAAACTCTATTATTTACCTCGAGGAAGACAATATGCTTAATTTACCCAAATTTTTTTTATCTTTTGATTGAATTTTTATCTTCTTATAATTTCTGAAATAAACTTTTTAATATGTCTAGTAAAAAAACTTTCTCAAACATTATTTCAAATTATTTGGAAAGCACACTCATCTCCCCGTAAAGGTTCTTAATTTATTTTATAATCTAATTCGCATTATTTTTGTTAGATTGAAGAAAATATTGTAGAACTGAGAAAAAAATGGCTACTTATTTTTCGTCGAAGAAAAGCTTTTTTATTTTGGGTGGGGCGTTCGTTATGTAACTAAAATGAAAAGAATATAAATTTGCTATTGTTTGGATTGGAGCAAGTACTTATTTACGCAGAAAATGGAAGATATAGGATACTTTTTTATTTTATTTGGCAATATTTTCTCGCAAAATTTTTAAAGAAAATTTTAATTTCATAAGGATCTAGGACTTTTATTTCTTTTTTTTTTATTATTATTATTATTTGGCACCAATTTATTTGTGATATTTTTATTTTTAAATTTATTTTAGTAAAATGTCTAAAAAATAAATTAAAAAAAAAGATATATTGAGAAAATGCCACATAGGAGAGAGAATTAATAAGAAGATTTCTTTTTCTTTTTACAAGAAATTGTATTTGCTTAGTATGTAGTATAGAATTATAGATTCAACCAGCGTGGAAAAAATACTTGAGATTGGTTAAAGAGTATAGACCAGCGTTTCAAGACCATTGTGGCGAAATTATTAATTTATGAGCCAAATTGAGAATCAATCAATACTTAAGAGAAAAAGTGTAATCTACCGAATTTCCATACATTAAAGAGGGAGACTGAAGGCCGGTGAGCACACGTGGATTTTTAAGTTTTTTTTATTTTTAAATAGAAAATTTGACAAAATAACACATGGCATACATAGGCTCGGTATATATTTATAAAAGTATTGGCTTCATGCTATGCACGGATAAGTGATTATAATGTTCAGAATTTTTATTTAGGTATTTATGTTGTGACTTACAAAAAAATATACTTACAATTTATTTTTATTTATGTTGTGATTGAGTTTTTAACTTTAATTTTTAAAAAAAATTAAATTAAGTCTTTTAGAAGACTATTAAGCCCATGTGAAGGTTCAAAATTTACTCCATAATTTTATTCATAACATTCTTGTTGAATTGAAAAAAAAAAAAAAGCAAAAATGAGAGAAAATGACTACTTTTTTTTCATACAAAAAAATAATAATTTTTTATTGATTATGTATCTTAAATAAAAATAATATAAACTAATTATTGATTGAATTGGAGGGAATGCTTATTTGATTAAAATTCTATAAATTTTATGTCTTTCCATTTTTTGTTTTTTATTTGGTATTATTTTCAAATTTACTTTACTTTCTCGTGACAATTTTTTTTAAGAAGACTTTAATTTCTTGTTGGAATTTAGGGTTTTTATTTCCTTCCATTTTTTTATTTTTTATTAATTTTCCTAGATAAGATTTTTTTCCTAAATGAATCTTTTATTTATAGCTTATTTGTTTACAAAATTAAATAAAAAATTTTATTGAGAAAATATCACGTAAGAGATAGAAATATTAAGAATGCTTCGTGTCTTTTTTAAGAAATTACATTTGTTTAGTATATAGTATATAAGTATAGATAAATATGATTTTTCATATTTAAGTTTTATTTTAGGAGAGAAAACTATATTTTATTTTTCTTAATTGCTGCTCATTAGTATAGAAATTATGTTTTTTTTTCTTTATTAGTTCTATATTTAGGAGAGAGAAGGGGAGAGTCACGTGGATTTTTATTTTTTTTTTATTTTTTTCCAAAATTTCTAGTGAGTGCCGCATGGCATAACATACGTACAATAAATAGTATAGAATATTTACAGATTCCCCCTTTCCCAAAGGACCCAACTTCTCTGCATTCCAAACACACCCTTAGATTTAAAATACCACTTCCCACTAGATTGAAATTCCCCCTTTTTCAAATGACCCAACTTGTCTGCGATCTAGGTTTGGACAATGGAGGTACAATTCAAATATTTTGAGTCTCAATTTGGTGATTTATACTGTTTATATTATAAATTATATTATAAATTGATATTGATCGACTATTAATTTATATCTGATCAATATAATTTTTTATAATATTAAACTACTCAGTGAGGTATACAATGTGAACGGTTTAAATTATCAAAATAAGCCTAAAATGAGCCTCAAAATTTTTGAACTACACCTCTATAATCTA
>BRYE01000021.1:9652543-9660043 GCA_030159115.1 Actinidia arguta var. hypoleuca
TTTATGAAATCATATATATATATATATATATATATATATATATATATATATAAAATTTGGATACATATACAGATGTACTAATATAATTTTTTTTTAAAGCCTAATCAATGAAATCATATTTATTATTGTTTGTGAAGCTGCTAATGAATTTTTAAAGACCTTATAAAATAATTATTGGGCTTTCTAATGACCCCTTTATATAAATTAATGATCTCTTTAAAAGACACCGCTATTAGGCTCATTATATATATATATATATATATATATATAAATTGAATTTAAAGGAACTCATGATGTAAGAGCCATAAAAAGTTAAGGCTATACAAGGTCAATATTAAATTTGATATCTATATTATAACATAGTTTGGCAGCCTCCAAAGTGGCTTACCTAGAATGACTCATAGATCTCAAATTATATAATTGAATTTAATACACTTACCCAAGTATTAAATAATGACATTGCAAATCGCAGTTTGATCACAAAAATATTAGGTTTGACCCACAAGTGTACCACTTTTCAAAGTATTCATTAACTAAAATAAGATGATTGGTGGATATCGCTAATTGGGAATGGAACTGGATGTCCAAAGATAACATACCTCTCTAATTATGGATATAGTATTAATTAGTCTTATTAAGTGAAATAGTATCACCACCACAATAGTTAAAGTAATAGTATATCATGATTACTACCCAAAGGAGAATCATGATATTACAACTTAATGCTTATTAGAATATATATTTTATTCTAACTTATTATTAATTGTAAATTACTCAGAGCATCTTAATGCAACTTCAGTTCCTATTTCGTTACATTCGCATGATTTGTCTACTCCGATACTTAATAGAATTAATTTTTCTGATTGGTGTGAACATGTTTCGTTTCACCCAAGTGTGTTGGATCTTGATTTGACACTCTAAACTGACAAAACCATTACTATTATTGCTACAAACACTGCGGATGAAAAAGTTATGTTTGTTGCCTAGAATAGATCTAATAGACTTAGCATTATGTTTATGCGAATGACTATAGCGAGCAATATCAAGACAACATTTTCAACAACTGATAATGCTATAAAATTCCTTAATAATGTGGAATAACGTTTCTGTATTGCTGACAAGTCCCTTGTAGGGACACTTATGGCTAATCTTACCACCATGAAATTTGATAGTACACGTAAGATGCATGAACATATACTTGAAATGATAAATCTAGTTGTTAAATTGAAAGTTTTAGGGATGAATATTAACGAGTCATTTCTTATTTAATTTATCTTGAACTACTTGCTTTTTAAGTATGGGCCTTTCCAGATTCATTATAACACTATTAATAATATTCTTTTAAATTTGATAATAAAAGTGTTAGTTTATTTAAGAATATCTCTTTTATTGGTTTTGATATTCTACGTAAAAGTTTATAACAATTAAAACTTGATGATATTTTTGCTAAAACTCTTCTAACCCTGCATTATAACGTTGGAACTAAACTTAGTCGGATGGATAAAAATTCTTTTATATTACAGCATAAATGACTTAGTTATATATTCAGAGAAATGTTAGAAAGATTAATAAAAGATGGAATTATTTCAAATCTAAACTTTATTAATCTTGGTATGTGCATGAATTGTATCAAGAAAAAATAAACCAATCACACAAAAAAGGTACCACAAGAAGTGCAAAACTCCTTGAAATAATCCATCGAACATTTGTAAACCTTTTAATAATCTATTTTTTGGTGGAGAAAAGTATTTTATCACCTTTATAGACGATTTTATGTTATGGTCATATGTATATATTACGTAAAAAATCTCAAGTAGTGGATGATGTGGGTAAAATAATCACTCATTTATAATAAGTCGAGCACGTCGCCATGACCCCGTTATGTTTATGGTTGCCGCTCATTTTGATCGCAACCAATCGACTGCTTCGTCCGAGCAAGAATGGACTCATATCCAGCTCGCCATGGGGCGAGGTCATTCACATCGCCAAATCAAAGACCAACCTTAAGAGGACTCTACAAAAAAACTCCTTCCATCCCAGAGTCCATCACGCCTCCACTTGGTTAGAGTCCATCTCCACGGGGATTCCGCCTCTACAAGAAAACAATATCCATCACAGTTTTTAGGATTGCGGGCGGCTCTCCATATGGTATTCTCCTATATTTTCTCCTGTATTTCAGGGATATACTTCCTAAATATGGATGCCCGAATTTCTCTCCTGATTATTCTCATACGAATCTCCAACCTCCACCTATATAAAGATCGCTCTCCTCATTACGAAGAGGTACGCTCAATAGAATACATTTAGTAGTCATATATTTTCATCAAAAGTTCTGTTATGATATTTTGTTCTGTTTATATTCGTTTTGGTCTGATCTCCATGTTGGAGGGGGTTTGAGTTGCCTCACCTCGGCCTATCACGTTTGTTCATATCTTGCGCAAGTTATCCGAGTTATTGTCGAGGTCAAGAGCCGAGGTGAAAGGAGAAATTCTGACTGTTGGTTGCTCATCTTAATTTTTTACCATAACAGTTTGGCGTCGTCTATGGGAACTATAGTTCTCCATTTTCTATGCACCTGCGCAACCATTTGATACCTAGATCAAGTGCCAGTAGCCCTTTAGATTATAGAGCTCATCCAATGGTCAATACCAGCCAAGCTCCGAATTTAGTGGGGCTCCACTGTGAGATACATGGTATGGCCGAGCAGATAAGAATCATGAACAAGAATAACGCCTGCTTAATACATCATCTCGACAATCTACCACCTCCTACTGCACCTCCCGTTCTGGATATCCAACGATCTCGCCGATTAGGTGATGACGATTCACAGAACAAGCATAGCACTGGACGAGCACGAAATAGGCGACGTCAATCACCAAGTCCTAGGCCCCAACGTGAAAGAAATTCCTTCTCATCAGAATCCCAATCATCCAGCAAAACCCCTGAAATGGAGGATGAGGAAATCAGGCGAAGAGGAAAGGCGCCGACAGAACACCACCACAAAAAATCAAAGATTTGGATGCTCGTCTTGATGCCATCAATATTGGGGTAGGCGCTCCAGTACCCGTGGATGTTTTGATCAAGCAAACTGAGCCACCATTCACAAGAAGGGTAATGAGAGTCAGGGTTTCCTCCAGGTTCAAGCTACCTACCCAGCTTGGGGTCTACGAAAGGAAGACAGATCCTATAGACCATATGGATTCGTACAAAAGCTTGATGTCACTCCAGGGATATTTTGACAAGATAATGTACAAGGCCTTCTCTACAACATTAAAGGACCCAGCGAGATCATGGTTTAGAAAACTATCTCCCGAAATAATTGATTCATTTGACGACTTGAGTAAGCTTTTTGTCACCAACTTTATGAGTTGACGAGTCAGATAGAAGAATGCCTCCCATCTCTTTACCATCCACCAGAAAGAGACCGAGAATTTAAAAGATTATGTAAAGCGGTTCAATCAAGCCATCTTAGAGTTAGAAGGCCCCAGCGATAAAGTGGTGATCATGGCAATGATGGAAGGACTATGCCCAGGCCCATTATTTGATTTTCTCTTCAAGAATGTCCCAGAAACTTTGTCAACTCTCCAAGGCAAAGCTGACAAATATATTGTCATGGAGGAGTTGGCTGAGGCCAAGCAAAAGAGGTGAGGAATGGGTGATAAGAGGAAAAACCCCGACACCAGGCGAATGGACTACCGAGATGAGGCAAGAAACAAAAGGCCAGATCAGGATTCAAGGCGACAAACAAATGACAAACGCCCTCGTACACCACCTCGTCGTCCAGAATTGACACTCCCCCTCTTAACACTCCTACCACCCAGGTATTCACGAAAATCAAGCACGAGGAATTCATCAAGTGGACTGGAAAAATCAAAACTAATCCACGAAAGAGAAACAAAAGTAAGTACTGTGAGTTTCACCGAGATCATGGACATAACACCGAGGATTGCTTTCAATTGAAGGAACAAATAGCCGACCTTATCAAGAAGGGGTATCTAAGGAAGTATGTTGCAGATCGCTCGTACTAACTCGTTTGGGAGAAAATATGATGACAATAGGCCGACCACAGGAGATATACAGGTGATCCATGGAGGATTTGGATCCGAGGGATGTTCAAGCTCTTCTTGAAAGAGGCAAGCCAGAAATGCTTGCGGCCGAGCAAAGGAAGAAGTTCATAACCTTTCCTCTCCTACAACTGTATCCCACTTGCCCATTACCTTTACAAACGATGACCTAAGAGGCCTACACCTCCCTCACGATGACACCTTGGTCATTTCTACCGTCATCGCCAATTTTAATGTACAAAGGATATTAGTTGACAATGGGAGTTTGGAAGATATTTTGTTCATCTCGGCATTCGACAAGATGAAGATTGGATTGTATTGGATAAGCTCCACCCTTTTAACACTCCTCTAGTCGGATTTAGAGGAAACACCACCTATCCACTTGGATGGATCAAGTTGCTAGTAACTTTGGGTACGGAGCCTCATTAGACTACCATTTGGCAAGACTTCATCGTGGTAGACTATCATTCGCCCTACAATGCAATCTTGGGGCGCTCGAACTTAGGAAGAACCAGGGCTATCACCTCAACCTATCACTTAAAGATGAAATTCCCAACCCTGACAGGAATAAGCGAGGTGAAGGGCGACTAGAAAGTAGCCAAACAAAGTTTCATCTCGACAATGAAAGATGAATATCATCCCAAATCAAGCAACCAATAGCAATTACAGATCGCCGATGCCAAGATGGAGGCATTGAGGGACGAGATGGAGGAGATTACCCGAGTGGACCCTAGAGAGTCAAAAAACACCAAGCCGTTGGAAGAAGTTACTCTAGTTTTTATCCACCCAGACCATCCAGATTGCCACATTATGGTTGGAATAGAGTTAACTAAAGAACTACGGATTATTTTGGTGAAATTTTTGAAAAAAATTTTTGATGTCTTTGCATGATCACAGGGTGAAGTCCCAAGAATAGATCCTCAGGTCACCTCTCACAGATTATTTACCAACCCTAACTATCCCCCAGTTCGTCAAGAGAGAAAAAAGTACACCCCTGAATGACTTAAAGTCATACAAGATGAAGTGGCTAAGCTGATTAAGGCCAATGTCATCAGAAAATCTCACTACCCTGATTGGCTCGCCAATGTTGTCGTCGCTCCAAAGAAAGGGAGAAATAGAGAGTATGTGTTAACTTCACCGACCTCAACAAAGCATGTCAAAAAGATAGTTTTTCTTTGCCAAAGATTGACTTGATAGTCGACGCCACCCCCAAATATGAACTTCTCAATTTGATGGACGCCATTTCCAGGTATCACCAAATCAAAATGCATCCACCCGACATATAGTAAACTTCATTTATTATTGAGAGGGGGCTATACTATTACAAAGTCATGCCTTTTGGGTTAAAAAATACAAGGGCGACGTACCAAAGACTAGTGAACAAAATGTTCAAAGAGTTGATCAGGAAGACTATGGAAGTATACATAGATGATATGCTCGTCAAAAGCATCAAGGTTGCAGATCACATCGCCCATATGGAAGAAGCATTTGGCATTTTACGGAAACACCGAATGGTGTTTAATCCTTCCAAATGCATCTTTGGTGTCTCCTTGGGTAAGTTCCTAGGATTTTTGGTGTCCAAGCGAGGGATCGAAGCCAATTCAGACCAGATTCATGCCTTGCTTTCCATGATCTCAACAAGGAACCTCTAAGAATTGCAATAATTGACTGGGCGAGTAGCTACCTTTAACAAGTTTGTCTCCAAATCAGCTGACAAATGCCTCCCATTCTTTAAGATCTTGAGGAAGAATCAGACTTTTAAACGGAATGAAGAATCCAAAATAGCATTTCAACAATTAAAGGATTATCTGCTTATAGTTACTGGGCAAGCTGGAGAGGTTCTCCCTTGGGCACTTCTCGCCAATCACCACCCCCTTCGCTAGATAGGGCCCCATAACCGAACCCCCACTTTTGGATTGTTTTCACCTTCTTGCTAAGCTTCTTGAGGCTAATTATTTTTGACATAGCTGCAAAATAATACAACAAGTATCAAACATGGATTTTCAAACACTTAGAATAGACAAGAGGCAGTATCATCCGATTTAAGCTCGGGGGATAGCCCTGAATCGGACCGGGATTTCCATATGGATTTCGGACTTGAGCTTGAAACATTTGGTGAAAGTTCTAAAATAGGATCACAAACTTTTCTCCTTGACCACCTTAGCAAGGTTAGATCAGGGACATGAGGTAAAATCCTCTTTAGTTCCTTCTTGAGGATTCATAGATACTCTATTGATTCATCTCGGGAATGGATGTCTCGCTGAATGTGTTCACCATGGGAAGGGTAGGACTCACCCGTATCGCTCGACGAGTTCGATGCTCCACCTTTAGGTCATTTCTCGTCCTGATTCCCGGACGCCATGGATGCCGGGGAACCAAAAACCCGACGAAAAGATTTTGACTTTAAGAGCACTGGGATTGAGTAGCGCTCTTGCTTCTCCACTAAGATGAAAATATGGTCGAACACATTCTGCTCGTCCCCATATAGCCTGGGCATGTTGTTGCAATGCTTATCTGAAAAACATGTAAAATTAAAAGTTAACTCTTTGAACGTTTTAGGAGAGCATAAATTATAATAAAAATTAATTCACTTTGTCTGTCATATATGATGATCCTTCTCCTAAATGATCGGACACCCAAGAGGGCAAAGAATCCTTTAAGTTTTATGAATTACTTGTCCCGGGCCTATGGGACATAAACTACAAAAGTGAGAGCTAAAGCTAAGGTGAATTAGGATAGTTACTAAGCTAAAGACGAGGAGGCCACCACGAATAATGGTAAGGAGAAAATTAGAGCGAGAGCAGCAGTTTGATAGCGCAAAAGAAAAAGTATAAATGAATGGACGGCCCCATCTATATATAGGAGATATCAAGGGCTGAGATTCAAATGCTCCAACGTCCTAGATCATGTGAAATTTTGGCTCCCAGACTCATAACCTCCATTGTTGCCAAAAAGACCTTTAATGCTTTGCCATTTCCACCAGAAGCATCCTTAATGCGTTGTCATTTTGTCCACAACGTCACTTCAACATTTAATGCCCTCATCCACGTGTCCATTTGTGGCGACACTTCATCATTACGTAGCTAACTTATCAATAGGCAGTTATCTCGCTAATTACTCGTAAATCCCTCGTCTCATCTTGGCATCTCAAGTAGGGGGCTACGGATGTGGATAAAATAACCACTCATTTATAATAAGTCGAGCATGTCACCATGACCTTATTATGTTTATGGTCACCCCACATTTTGATAGCCACCAATCGATCGCTTCATCCGGGCAGGAACGGACTCATATCTAGCTCGCCATGGGGCGAGGTCATTCATATTGCCATATCAAAGACCAATCTTAAGAGGACTCTTTCCAAAAGAACTTCTTCTATCCCAAAGTCCATCGTGTCTCCGCTTGGTTAAAGTCCGTCTCTGTGGGGATTCCTCCT
>BRYE01000021.1:9665043-9677543 GCA_030159115.1 Actinidia arguta var. hypoleuca
CAATTTGAGGATGAAATGCCATGCTAAGTCTCAAATCCGAACCAAGAGTGGATTGCATCCCCTTTCCAAACAACGATGTAAAGTGCGGATCTTTATAAAAATGATAGACACTAGAATCCCGTGAAGTCTAACAATTTCACAAATGTAAATGACACCAAGATCCTTTGCCTAATTTGATAGACATATAGGAAGAAAATATACAAATTTAGTCAAACGATCGACCACAACACAAACAGTGTCGTGCCTTCTTAGTGACCTAGGAAAACTAGACACAAAGTCCATCATAATATGCTCCCATTTTCACTCAGCAACCGATAATGGTTGTAGCAAACACTTCGCAAGGAACAAGGCAACATCCTTCTTCATTCACCTCCACCAAAATTATTGACACAAATCATGGTACATCTTCATCCCTCTAGGATGAACTACAAGTTAGGAATGATGAAACTCACGAAGTACATCGTCTCTACTAAACAAAGGTATAAACAATCTAGACTTATATCTCAAACCCTGGTCTAAGTGCAAAACCCGACATTGGCCTTCTCAGGATGATAGTGCAATTCAAAGTCGTATTCCTCAATGTACTCCATCCAATATCGTTGTCTCAAGTTCAAATCCTTTTGCTTAAACAAATACTTCAAATTCTTATGGTCTAAAAATACTTTAAACCACTCTCCATACAAGTAATGTCTCCAACTCTTCAAGGCAAATATAATGGTTGCAAGCTCTAAGTTGTGAGTCGGATAATTTTGTTCATGCATTTTCAACTGACGTGAACCATACGCAATCACCTTAACCAACTGCATCAACAGAAGCATTGCATTACAAGGTATAACCCAACACTCGCTCCGGTATAACAAGAATCAGTGTCGAAGTCAATCTCTTTTTAAGCTTCTGAAACGAATGCTCGCAAACATCGTTCCAAATAAAACAAATCTCTTTCCTCATAAGTTGAGTCTCGATGCCGCTAAATGTGAAAAGTTCTCTATGAATCGTCGATGGTAACCGACTCTCCCTAAGAAACTAAGAATCTCGAACACGGTCTTCGGTCGTTCTCAATCCATCACCACCTCAATCTTCAAAAAGTCCACAACTACTCCACTTCTAGAAACAACGTGACCTAAGAACTTTAATTCAGGTAATCAAAATTCTCATTTGTTAAACTTAGCATACAAACGATGCTCTTGTAAAAGTTGCAACACAATCTGTAGATGCTCCTCATGTGATTCAATTGATGATAAGTAGATCAAGATGTTGTCCACAAGTATGACTACAAAAAGATCAAGATACGGATGAAATATACGATTCATCAAGTCCATGAAAGCTACTGGCGCATTCGTAAGACCAAACGGCATTACAAGAAATTCGTGATGTCCATAGCGTTAGCGAAAAGTCATATTCATAATGTCCCCTTCCTTGATCTGCAACTGGTGATAATCCGATCTCAAGTCAATCTTTGAGAAATAACTCGAAACCTTCAATTGGTCAAATAAGTCATTGATTCTCGGTAGTGGATACTTGTTCTTTATTGTTACACGATTCAGTTGCCGGTAATCAACACACATTCGAAGTGACAAATCCTTCTTCTTAATAAATAAAGCTGAAGCTCCCTACGGTGATACACTAGGTCGAATAAAACCCTTATCTAACAAGTCTTGAATCTAAACCTTTAACTCTTATAACTCTATCGGTGTAAAACGATACAGTGGTACTGAGATGAGGGCAGTGCTTGGTATAAGATCCATGGAGAATTCAATCTCTCGGTGCGGTGGTAACTCCGTCAAATCTTCTAGAAAGTCACAAACAACTGGTGGTAAAGTCACGTTAACCACGCTACCCTTGTTGACCAAATAAGCCAAGATAAGAAAATTCAAACCCCCGTGTCTACGCACATTAGTAAACGATAGGACAAAACCACCACCCCGATCTCCTAAAAACTAAAAATAGTCACCCTCGGTTGTACAAGAAGTAACCCAATGTCGAACACAATATATCATAGAACAATAACCCGTCAACCAATCCATACCAAGGATTACGTCAAAACTCGTCATGTCTAACACAATGAAGTCAAACACGAAACATCGATCGGCAATCTCAACCTCACAAAACCTACAAACTCGTCTCAAGGTTGCCCTACCTCTAATTGGAGTGTCGAACACAAGCACTGAATCTAACACCTCAATCTCTAACCCCAATGCCAAAGCAAACGATGATGCGATGAATGAAAGTGATGCTCCCATGTCAATGAGAACACGAGCCCACGAGTTAAACATAAGAAAAGTAACCCACACAATAGAGGTATCCAACTACTGCTTCGGTTTTCCCGTTATCCTTGACGGTCTCGCTACTGATGTCATAGCCTAAACCCACCCCTGAGTCCTCTAACCCTGCTAACCCACAGCCTGTGGTCCGGACTGATATGAAGCCTATGTTGCTAAGATCCCGTAGTTCCTTGACTGTTCCCCTCTGCGTGCACTGACGCATAATGTGACCAACTTGGCCACACTAAAAACAAATAGGTGGCCCCCTAACCTGTAACTGCTCTTACGCATGTCTGCGAAATTGTCCCCTCTGTTGCGATTGCCTCTGCTCTTGAACCTTCAGTGGGCAGTCCACAACACTGCTTCATCTACTATGGCAGTTGAATTTGTGGCACGCTTTGAGGTCACAGTTCAAGGATTATAGTTGTGAAATTTTATCTCAACACTTGAAATTATTGACTCTATTGCCAAGCAGTTAAGAATTTATTATGATAACACCGCATCTATGTTTTTCTCCAAGAATGATAAGTATTTTAATGGTGTTAAACACATGAAATTAAAATATTTTGCCGTTAAGGAGGAAGTTCAAAAACAGAGAGTGTCTATAGAGCATATAAGTATAGAGCTTATGATTACAGATCCATTAATTAAAGGGTTACCACCAAAGACGTTTAATAATCATGTTAACAGAATGAGTCATGATCGTAACCCATATTATTTATTTACTATTTTTGAATTTTACGGAATGTTAGCTTTTGATTTATTGGACACTTTGAGATCTCGTTTAAATATGTTTTTTGATATTTTTAATTTTTTTATAATGTATACATTTATAAGATTGGATGAATAATAACAGAAATAATTTTTGTTAAAAGATGTTATATTTGACCATTTGTACAAACTTCTAATTTATAAACTGTGTTAAGTAATTTTCTAATGTTGTAATACATGGAAGGGACTATGTCGACTTCTGATATACGATCACCATGATTTTCATTAGTTGATTATTTAATTATGGTATTATGATGACAACCAAATCAAAGTAAGGATGAATTGAATTTATCGCGCGCTTATGTTTAACCTTGTTGAACATAATATAAAAAATTATCATATGAGCCAAGTGGGAGAATGTAAGATAAATTATGTCTCACATGATGTGCCACATATGATTTATCTGATATCTATCATATATATTTTTTGGGTTTATCATGTTAGGATTTTTTTATCATATTCTATATAAACCTCTTATTCTATTGGTTAAGAAAGAGAAGTTATTTCCTAATACAACTACCTTGATAGGTTGGTAGAATTTAAGTCTAATAAGAAAATTGGTCATCTCTCTGCCTATAAATGTACACTATATCCCAATGTATAATCAAGATTAAGGGTCAAGAGAGAAACTTAGTTTCTAGGTGATTAAGAAGATATTAAAGTTAATCACTTTAAAAGTTTGTTGTTATGACTACAGGTATGTTTTATGTATTTTCGTTTTATGAATTTGTGAAAATCATGATAGTTTAATATCCTGAATTCATGAGTTGTTAATCAAATAGTAATATTAAGATTATATTACATGTGATGGTGGCATGGAGATAGAGGAGGAAAGGTTTGTTGAGTCTCTTGGTTGCGACGACAACGAAGACATATTGGATGAAGGGAGGTTGGTGGAATGGTGGTGTGATTGTAAAGAGATGATATATGGTAAAAATTGGCATTTCAAATAATTTAAAGACTGAGATCAGAAAATTCCGTTAGTTGACGTAGCGTTGACCTAACCAATGGGGGCCGGACCTCGAGGAGGAGAGATGTATATTCTTGTTCTTAAGAGGTATTAATGTAATCGGAGAAAACCTAGGAGAGATCAGTGTAATTTATTGAATAAAAGACTTTATGGTACCGAACAGTGCAGCTGTAAAGGTAGCCCAAGTCAAGTGGTCAACACACCTACTAAAAATAATACAGTTGGCCAACGTTTGAATTACGTTACCTTGCATTTAGAGCATCCACACCGCATCATTAGATTTCAGTCAAATTATAATTCAAAAATACTGTATTTTATTTTGATCAATTATTTTTTTAATACTAACTCTATCAATTTTTTCATTCTAATTCAATTCTATTATAATAATTATTTCTTTATTAATTTTTTTACTAATTCATTTTATTTTACAAGTTTTTTTTTCAACAGTCATATTTTTTAAATAGTCACATTATTCTAACGGTGATATTTTTAAAGGTAATATTTTTAAAATGACTATATTCTTAAAAATTATATTATTTCAACGGAGATATTTTTTAAAAATTATATTTTTATGATTGTTATATTTTTTTTTTCAATATTCATATTTTTGAGCAATTATATTTTTATGTGGCCTCACTTTAATTATTTTTGTAGTTCTTAATTGAATGGTATATGAATGTATTGGCCAAGTTTAGAGAATTGGTTGCTACAATTATAAGTACAAGATATACATGAGATATTTTAATAAAAATGTAGGCTAGAAAATATAATTTATTCTGTAAATACCATATGAATTGAAATTGTATCAAAATTATTTTTTTGTGTTATTTTAACTAATTTGATGTGGTTCATTTTTAAAGCTTTTACTAGTTAATTTGGCCAAAAAGATCAATATAGTCTAAGCTTTTGGGGGTCCTGTTTTGGGTTTATTTTGATGATTCAAATCGTTATACTGTAGAATTCATTATAAAGATCAGCACTGTAAAAAATCACGTTGATCGGACACAGTTTTATATCCGTTCAGTATAGTTTCATAACTTAATAAATGAGTGTGACATAGGATTATATCCATTTACCTTGATATAAATTAATAATGATCAACTATTGATCTTTACGAGATCAACGTGCTTTCTTACAGTATTAAAGTTTTCGATATGGTTTATAATATAAACAGTTTGAATTATCAAAATAAATTCAAAATAAAACCTAAAATACTTGAACTAAATCGATGCAGTCCAAAAATAAACTTCAAATAAGCCTGCCATTACAAAAATACGTAACATTTTTAACACGCTACACATTATGTGTATCATATCTCTAATGCACTAATTAAAAATGTTTTACCAAAGCTTTACTTACTACTTTTGGACAAAAGGGATGCCCAATTTCGCTTAACAAGTATTTTCTATTTTAATAAGATATACATGTGTATATTAATGAACTAGTTAAAATTATTTTATGTTGTGGGATCCACTTTTTTGGAGAAGAGAAAATTGAAAGACTTTTTTTTCGATTAAAATGTGAGACCCATGGAAATAGTTGAGAGAGAGAGAGAGAGAGAGAGGATGCGGGCCCATTTTGGAGTTCGGCATCTAACTCTCCATGTTTACCAAACATGCCAAGAAGATGTGTGTTAATAATTGCATTGAAGGCAAAAGAAATGGAAGAAACTGTCTGCCCTGTGCAAAAAATTGACTAAATCGGCCAAATCAATCTGATTCTTGCTGACTTGATCCGCAATTTGCGGTTGAGAGAGTAAGCGGGTTGGACGGCTGATATGAAAGTATAATACTTTTTTCCAAGAGTCTATGGAACTTTTGTTAACCTGCCACTGAATAAATTTTAAGTGTTTACTTGGGCCCTCAGAAGTTATTGTCGTTTATAGAGCTAGAAAAACAAGTTGCTAACCCTGTCTTGATAAAATATAATCTGTAGTTTTACAGCTCAGAGATGATCAAAGCATGTAGAGCAAGACTCAGGGAGACTTGATCATGATAAAGTCATTCACGAGTTAGTTTTGATAAATGATTGAAGCATCCAATATAATCTAATTACTAATAAAGTCCCGTTTAATAATGTTTAAAAGTTAAGTTTTTTTTTAAGCTTGCTATCAAAAATACTATTTTTTTTTTATTTATTTTTCTGACTTTACTTTAGATAAAACTAAGTAAAAAAGCAAAAATAAAAAAACAAAAAAGTCAACTCTGATTGACTTTTTTATTTATTTTAAGCAAACAAAATTAAAAAAAAAATTAGTGCCAAACGAAGCTGAAGTGAAGTAGTCTCCAAATGAAATATATCAAGTTTTGATGGTTTAGAAGAGCAACGAAATTAGTCTAAAAGTCATTATCAATGGCACGACTTGGACCATTGAGCTCTAAGTCTCGCGTGTGCTGGACTTTTGATGCATCTATTGGTAGTGTAGTGGGACCATGCAGTGGTCGTTGGGTCCGTGCACATAGTGACTTGGTCGCTTCGTGCAATTAGGTAGAAAATAAGAGTAAATTGTTTTGTGAACCTGATACGGGGACTATGTGCAATTTCTGCTAGTTAAAATATTTTTAAGTTAGCTACTTCGGCTTGAGAATTTTTTGTTTTAAATGAATTCTTTTAATCATTTGATAAAAAATTATTTTTTTTAAATTTTTTTTATGAGAGAAATCTGATAATGTAAAGATTTTGATCTAATTTAAAAATTTTTACTAAAGATAAATAATTTTATTTCTACTAGACGAATAAACTAATTTTTATCTTTAGTGAGATTTTTTCAAATTTGATCAACATCTTGACGTTTTTAGAGAAGAACCGAAAAAAATAAAATTTTTAAACAAATAGTGAAAAAAGTTTAGTGAATACAAAACAACCTCGCAAAACAAATCAATAAAATTAGGTCAAAACTCAAAAGTGAGTTAATTTAATTATTCAAATTGAGTCTTAAAGCATCTCCAACACAAGTCTCCAAAATAAAAATCCAAAATCATGTCGAAATAGTACAGCAAATTCTAATGTCACTTAGGGGTCAATCTTTTCTTAAAATAGACCATAACATATTAATACATATCGGGATAGATATGCACCCTATACGCTCTAGAATGTATTCTATCATCTTCTGATTCAATTAAACATAGTTTCGTAATACTGTATTTAGATCAATGATTTGGTTGATTTTTTTTTTAAAGAAAATAGAAAAGCCAGGTGATCTAATTACAAAAAAAAAAAAAAAAACTAACTATATCACAAATAAGAAGATCGAAGGTTGATTGACAATAATCAAGATGCAAAGAGGAAGAAGATAGGTCTTCTACAAATTCTACTTATAGGTTAGTTTACTCAGTCAACTACCAATTCATTTCTTTATACATATTAGCAATGAGTGTCTATGCGATGCGTGTGCAAAATTAACTTTTAAAATGGATTGATTTTGTTTTTTATTTTTTTATTTATCTAACAATTATGGTAAGCATAGTAAAATTATCAAAAGTTATTGTGTAGAGGGGTATTTTTAGCATATAAAAGTGTGAGCCGTCTTCAAATTTAGATATACACTAATTGGAATGTTGCCTTTTACTGCTCTCTCTGTTTCGTGTTGGCCATAATGTTAGGGTGCATGCTAATGTGATAATTAGGCCATTGGATTGTTTTAATGTTGGTTGCTTAGTTTAATAATATTTCTTATATATTAGTTATGAGGATCCATTGGAATGATAGGTGAGAAGAGAAAATAAAAAATGATCCTTATTTATCATTTAGGTGATGGAAGAAAAAAAATTAATTTTGGTCTTAAACATCTCGTTTTGATGACCTAAACAAAAGAGATTGTGGTTTCTAATCTATCTCGTTTGATTTGTATTCAAACGAGAAACGAAAGGAAAGTGTCTCATATTTTTGTACCAAAATAACCTTCAATTTCTTATCAAAATGAGGAAAGTTGGCTTTTTATGAAATTTATATCCAATCACTTTGGTGAGAAAGAGAATAGGGTTTTGCAAGAGTTCTTTTTCTCGTCATTTCTCATCCCTTCTCATCTCTTTATTTGTGTCACTTCACTCCAATGTTTTCTTTTGTCACCAAATCCCTCACTCCAAATAGCTAAATGATTACTCCTTTCTTTTCTTTTTATGCTTAACTTAACACCCGTCATCGTATAATATATCCATATTCCATACCCCTATCTTTATGCTTGTGTTCATAGCCCATAGGCCATAACACAACTTGGCTAACAGTTCTAGTGAGAGCAAAAGCTCGATATTAATGTTATTAATCTAGATAATTTCCTAATATAATTCACAAAAAGACTGCTATCTTTTCCCATTAATTCTCATGACAAATTACCCCAAAATCCATGCTACTAATGAGCTCATGTCCATTACATTATTGATTTTCAGTTCAAATATTTCTTACGCAAGTTTTTAGAAACTAGTCATTGCACAGAAGGGTAAAAGCTATATGAAATGTACTCTTCTAAATATATGAACTACAAGTTTTGGACTCTGAAATCTAGTACGAGCCGATTTAGGAATATTTACCCTTGCATAACGTGTAATTCATATTTACCTAACAAGCATGTCTAGTAATTCCCAATTACCCAATAAGTATGTGGTTATAGGATTGTTCAACACCATCAATATTTGTATTACAACAAAATTTCACAATTTCCTTACCCTAAACCATCATGGAAGCTCAAAATTTAGCCAAACACACTTTTGTTTCGATAGATAGATAAGTAAACACCTATTCATTCTTGTGAGAAAGTTCAAAATATACAGATCCATGGTTTATAGAAAGCTATTGCTACCAATTGCACAACCGAAACAAAATTTTGAAGACATGGGTCTATGAATATATAACCAAACAATGACCTCCACAGCTATGTGGGAAAACTTTCTGCAATAGTGTTAGGAAGATGGCTCGGGTTGCTAGGGTTTACTATCTGCAGCAAGAACGGAACCAAGGAGTGGTTAAAAGAAAGCAATGTGGGAAAACTTATAGGGCTTCATTTTTTTTTAACAGCGAAAAAGAAAAGCTTTATCAATCTCAAAAAAATAATACAATGACACACAAGGAGTGATTAAAAATAGCATCATTGCTACAAATGGACATCTCAACTAGGTTGACGTCCATTCTAGCCAATCATATGCTCAACCAAAGCTCCAAAAACACCAATAGTTGATAAGAACCAACTAAAGAACACCAAAATTACAAAAACTATGTAAAGAAATGCATGAGAATCCCCCCAAACAATAAAACAGCAGCTGCATCAAAGCTTGAGAAAACCCCACAAGGTTGCAGACTTAAAATCGGCCCCGTGAAAAGAGTCAACCGAAAACAGAGCATAATAAAAAATGCTCAGCACTGCTGTAGCACCGCATAAGGACACCTATGCCCAGGCAGCAACTTGAAGAACATTGTGAGCATCCAAAAATAACCTGCTACACATGATCTCTAAAGCACAAAATGGCCTATAATATCATAATGCAGCCCGCACACTTTGAACATTGTACATTAGGCGATCAATTGGAACATAGAAGGAAATAGAATGCATCCTTACCCAAGAAATCACCTTCAATTGGATGTCTTCAATTAAATCCTCCCAATTTATCTGAGTTCCTTCAAAAATTCTCTTGTTCCTCAGATTCCATAAGGTCCACATTACTGCTACAGGGATTGCCTCCCATAACAACTGTTTAACCCCTTTAAATCTCCAGCCTTGCTACCAATTCAGTAAATCCCTTATGGATGAAGGAGAAACCTATCGAATACCCACCATCTCATGCAAGCAGACCATACTTTCCAAGCTTTTATACAAGACACGAGAAGGTGATTAACTTCTTCAATGCTAGTTCCGCAAAACTTACACAAAGACAAATTGGATTGATCCAAATACCCAACTTTGATAGCCTTTCTGCTGTCTTCACCTTCCCATCCAAGCCACCCACCCAAAACATTGTACTTTAAAAGGAGCCACATTTTTCCAAACAATATCCAGCACTTTAACCCTATCCCCACTTTGATTATACACCAAATTATAAATAGACTTTACTGAGAAACAACCAACAGAGTCTTCCTTCCAGAATAATATATCATCCCTATCAATTAAAGCAATAGAAGAGTTTGTTAACAAACCTTTAAGTATACTCACCGATACTAAAGGCCCCCATGAAAGTTGAAGTTCCAATCCCCCGTGCCCTGTTCAGAAACATCTGAGATAAACTAATAGCTTTGTTATTCACTAAGCTATATAGTCTTGGTAACCAAATTTCACGACCATCTCCTCCAATCCACACATTCTTCCCAGAGTCAATACATTGATTGTACTTTTCACATAACAACCTCTTACATGGAGTCAATAAGTTCCTTCCCAAATCTCCACCACCATTTTATCAATATAGAATCATTCATCTCTCTTACCTGTCTTATACCCAAGCCTCCCGATTCCTCGCTTTTGGTGGCATTGTTCCAGCTAACCATGTGCAATTTCCTCTTTAGACCAGTACCCCGCCACAGAAAATTACTTTGCATCTTCTCTATCATCGTCTCCACTTTCCTTGGCATCCTAAATAGTTACACGTAATGTATAGGCAAATTACTCAACAGTGATTTCATCATCACCAACCTGCCCCCAAAGGACAAAAATCTGCGTTTCCATGATGCCAATCTGACAGAAAACGCCTCAATAACTGGTTTCCACGTGGAGACTTTTCTTGGGCTTGCCCCTAAGGGCATACCTGGATACTTGATTGGTAGAGGCTGATATTAAATCTCAATATCTCAGCAAAGTTCTTCACTAATTCATCCTCAACACCAACCCCACTCCTTCGCATTTTTAAACAGTATATTCAGACCCTCAGCTGCTAAGATAAACTTAAAGGGAGATAATGGATCCTCCTGCCTTAAATCCTTCTGCATTTGAAATTCCTTTGTAGGTGAACCGTTAACCAAAACAGATAATGAGGCTGTTGAGATACAAGCAAACCCATTTTTGCAGGAATCCAAAACTCTTCAACATCCTTAACAGGAAATTCCAATTTAAGTTACCACAAGCCTTTTCAAAGTCCAGTTTTAAAATTAGTCCTCTCTTCTTGTTTCTCTTCCAATCATCCAATATCTCATTAGCTATCAAAAACCATATTGAATGTCTCTCCCCCCAACAAAAGCCGATTGAACCTCCTTCATCAATAGTAATTGGCCTATAGTCACCCAAAGCTATTGGGTTATCACACTTAGGTACCAAAACAATGAAAGAAGAATTCAACCCCTTCACTAATTTACCAACATAAAATTGTCAAAAAACTCCAGAATATCTATCTTCATGAAATTCCAACATTTGTTTAAACACATCATGTTAAATCCATCAGGCCTAGGGGCCTTGTTCCCATCGCAGCTCTTTATAGCCTCTCAAATCTCTGATTCAGTAAATTCTTCAATCAAAACTCCAAAAACATTATTACGTGCTCTAGTAATGACCTCATCAGCAAAGAAAGGATGAGAACTCTACCCCTCCGCAAAAAGATTTTGGAAATGCTTAAGTACCTCATGCTTAATCACCCTTGGCTCTTCCACAATGCTCCCATTAACCGATAATGATTCCAGAAAATTTCTTCTCTGTGTCTAACAGAAGCAACAATGTGAAAAAACTTGGTATTTTTGTCTCCCTTCAAACCCCAATCCAATCATTACTTTTGAAGCCACATCCATTCTAACCTCCTAAACAACGTCAGACATTCACTTCTCAATTCCTTCCTCCTTAAACTATCATTGACTTGTAACGGCCCATGTTCAACAGTTAGATCAAGCAAGTTCAATTCTTTTTCAACCTCAATCAACTTATTTTGAACATCTCCAAAAACTGAACTGTTCGAGCTTCTAAGATATTTCTTTAAATTCTGAACTTTCTTCAGAACTCTTAATCCTGTTCCACTGAAAAACTCTTACAACTCTCTTCCATTACCTTAGCAAATTCAAGTTTTAATAGCCAGGCATTTAGAAATCCAAATGGTCTTGGACCCCAATCCCTTCAATCCTCTTCCAAGAGGATAGGGCAATGATCTGACAAATGTCTAGGTGACAAATTTCTAGGAAACCTCCACTGCTTAAATTTGAATTTCCCTAACCAGTTCAGATGAATCAGGAACCTACCCAATCTACTCCATTTCTCATTATTCCCTGAACTTGACCAAGTAAAACTTCTTCCCAACAATGGTACGTACAGTACTTCCAAATTTTCTACAAAATTATTAAAATCCATCATCCCCTTATCCTGCTTTGAACTCCCCTATCTTTCTCCCAAACTTTTTATTTCATCAAAATCTCCCCCCAAGCATAAGGGATTATGAAATACATTCTTCAAATCAACCAATATATCCCACAACTTTCTTTGTTCAGGAAAACTACTGAGCCCGTAAACATTAACTTAAGTACAAACAGAGTTGTTTTGTAATGTACCTGAGATAATGATAAAATTCCGGTTGCAACATGATTCTGTCATAGTGAAGACTTCT
>BRYE01000021.1:9690043-9692543 GCA_030159115.1 Actinidia arguta var. hypoleuca
TTAAATTACTAATGTGAGTCGAGAGTGTACCGACCTTTCACTAAGTTAACTCTAACCATAGAGAAACTTGATCCATAATTGCATATAAAAAATGGATGCGTGGAAGATTAGAGTTCTGTCTAACACGTCAGTTGAAGTGGCAATACTAGAGTCCATTTTATTGTTAGTTAGTGTGTATTTATTTTTATTTTTTGCCATTCAATATGAGGAGAAAGGACTTTGCATATCAGAGTAATAAAACTCAAACTCAGGCATCACACCTAATTATAGAACGTCTCAACTATTATTTATTAATTAATAATGCAAATTAGAGAATTTTAATGTTATATTTATAGTAAAGAGACCAAATATGTATTAAGATTTGTTACTATATTAAAATGAGAATGATAAGAAAAAAAAAATTACTATATGGCATAATTTCAATTCATATTAAGCGGGACCACAATGGGTTTTTGTTAAAAAAAAGATTCCGAAGTTAAGGCCCATGCACTGACGTAACTGAAGCCCGCTCGGCGGCCTAAATGTAAATTTAACAAAATCGGAGCCAAAATCGTAGAAAAAAGAAACCTAGGGTTAGTACAGTTGTTTCAGGAGAGTCGTCTTTGTTCAAAATTTGGGGTTTTCTCCACCGTCACTCTACGTGATCGGACTCCCTGAGCGGGACTTTAAATTTCTTCATTTGATTCTTTGGATCTTCTCTCTCTAAAGGTTAGAATCTGTTAGAATTATATTTATATTTATTTTTTTATTTATTTTGTCATTAGCAATAAGGGTTGATTAGTAATTTATTATCTTTGTTTTTAAAGTTATTTAAATTCTTTTTATCTTCCTTGTATTATTATTCTGAACTCTATAAAATCTTAGCCTTCCTTCTCTCTCTATGCTTTGTATTCTCACATGGTATCAGAGCATTGATCTTGATAACCCTCGTATCCTCTGATTGCATGGAATGAAATTTAATTTCATTCACAGCTTTTGTGGATCCAACTAGAGTTATGTTTTTCTGGTACCATTGTCTTTTTATTTTTAGATCCCAATTATCAGATTACAGTTTTTACACTTTTTTTTTGAGATCGTAATTATCAGATTACTGTTTGCGCACTTTTTTTTTTAGATCGCACAGTTTGTTTTTTGGGATCGAATACTCTGTAGTTGATTCGGATTCTGGTATTATTATTTTTTATGCAATGGCTATTGAACGAGATGATTCGCTTCAGGTGATCAGCACGAGATTAGATGGAAAGAATTATTCGTATTGAAGTTATGTTATGAAGAATTTTTTAAAAGAAAAAAAATATGGGGTTATGTTATGGGCACCACGAGTAAACCAACAGATCTCGATGATAAAAAATTTGAAGAGAAGTTAGAAGTTTGGGACGTCAACATTTCCAAAATCATCACTTGGATCAACAACTTCGTTGAGCACTCAATCGCCACACAATTGGCAAAGTATGAAACAACAAAAGAAATTTTGGACCAATTGAAGAGGCTGTATATATAGTCTAATTTTGCAAAATAGTACCAGTTAAAATCTGATATTCGAGCTCTTGTTCAGAACACCATGGGTATTCAAGAATTTTATCTTGCAATGTCTAATCTTTGGGATCAACTGTCACTAACAGAATTTGCTGAACTACAAGGATTTGCACCATACATTACTCGTAGAGAGGAACAATGACTTGTGCAGTTTCTCATGGCTCTTCGTGATGATTTTGAGGGCTTCGTGGTTCAATTTTGCATCGCAGCCCACTTCCTTCAGTGGATTCAGTGGTCAGTGAGATTTTAGTAGAGGAGATTCGACTTAAGCCTCAATCATCCAACAAGGGCATTCTTCCAGCACCGAATCCATCTGTTTTTGCAATGCCTAGAAGACCACTTTCCAGTTCTCCACAGATAAATAGAAAATCGAGTTTTGAGCTATTCATAAACAACTTGTGATGTGGGGTAAAATTCACAACCACAGATAATATGAGTTGGGCATATCGGTTGAAGGGACCGCATCGCCAATATGAGTTGAGAATCATTTTGCCTCTATCAGTGCTCACGTCTCCAATCATTGTGAGCTCACCACTTGGTCTCCATCTCGCCAATGGAGGAGATTGCTCACCACTTACTCGGAAGACCACCTCCATGAAGACTCATCTACGAGAAGTCCATCTCCACACGACTCTTTCTTCCCCATGTCGCCTATATTCACGGTTTGATCTCCATATGCCAATCTCCTATTAAATCTCTGATATCCCGGGGATATGCTTCCATGCTTGGCCGTTCGAGGATCTTGGCGTGATCTTCTCACACGGCTCTCCATTCTACAACTATATACAGGTCACTCCCCCCATCACAAAAGGTACACTGAAAAATGCTAAACATACGCACAAACCCTTGTATAATCACTTTGAGAGAGCTGGTATTTTTGCCTTGCCTAGCCTAGCCTAGCCTAGCCTATCTTTGCCTTGATCTGAGAGGGGTTTTAAGCGGCTTCATCCTGACCAATTACGTT
>BRYE01000021.1:9702543-9707543 GCA_030159115.1 Actinidia arguta var. hypoleuca
TCTTCTGTGTTATGGCCTTGATATTAGTGAAACTCACAATACTTGTTCTTGTTTCTCCAGAGTGGGTTAGTCTTAATCTTCTTGGGCCATTTCACGAATTCCTCATTCTTGATCTCTATATGTAAAATCTCAAAACTTTTATGATATTTAAATTCCTCTAAGTAATATATATATATGATATATCTATGACACGATATACATGGAGTAAGTAAAGTATATATTATGTATGTGAAATAATGTATATTATGTCCCAAATATTAAATATAATTCTCAAATTTTTTTACGAAAATAGAAATTTCTATTAAAACATAATAGAAAAATGAACAAATGTCAATGTACGTATGAATAAACTATGTGGATCAATAAGAACCAAATAGTAGTTTAACTCAACCCATATGTCATTAGGTGATAAAATCCCGAAGCCTCAAAAAGTCAAATCCCACAAATCCTCCAACCATTCCCCCTTCCCCATACATGTCCCAGCATTTTGCTAGGACTTAACACGCAAGAGAGAGGAGAGGGAGGTAAATAAGAGAAGAGAAAGATAAAAATAGAGAGAGAAGAAGAGAGAGAGAGAAGAAACGAGAAACAAGAAAGGAAAAGGTTTAGGAATTATCAACGATTTACACGAGAAACCTCTAGAATTTTCTTTGTTACGTTACGTATTTTTCGGTTTAAGAAGTGTCAAAATGATCTAGGATGAAGTATTGTACTCCATCATAGTTAAGGTTCAGAAATACCATAAAAAATGGCACAAGTACGCCATTTTTGGATAAAGAATCAAACCATGTTATGTTATGTTTTATTCCAAAAATAATTATTCGTGTTTTAGCCATAACTCCTTCATATGAAAATATTTTTAGTCGATTCAAGTGTATTTGGATATCTATTTCAAATACCTACAAGTTTGCTTAAAATAGTATTTTTCAAATTTTAATGTTTGATGGCCCAAAACAGGCTTGGAAGTCCAAACAGAAAAGTTGAGTTTTCGATTTATCCCAGTTCAACCGGTTGAACATGAAATTTTTAGCTAAGGATCATGCTCAACCGTTTGAATTTTTATTCTCAATTGGTTGAATTGTTTCTCAACCGGTTGAATATTTTTCTCAACCGGTTAAAACTTCACAGAAATAAATTTTTGAATAACCAAACATCCATGGTTAGCCTAGTACTTGGTAAACAAATTTAAGTACATCATAAACACTTAAGAAAAAGGTTTTAATACTAATCATGTTAATAAATAAAACGTATAAGAATCAATCCAACTAGCCTAGAGATCACGACGAACGAGAGTAGTGCAACACAAACGTAAACAAGTAAGTAATCTTAATCTCTAAAGTAGAGTAAATTACTCTTTTATGCTATGATATATCTATAAAATTATGTTATGTTATGAAAATCCAATACATGGCTTAGATGAGAAATATTTCAAACAATTTTGTATGTATATCCCTATGTACCATCATGTTTCTATCTTTCGGGAAGGTACTCGGCCGGCATGCCCCGACTTAAGGGGGTGTGGAAATCACATTATCAAAGCTAAGGACGGGAGGTTATAGTGCATAATATATATTTTAAGAATTATGTTGACTATACAAGATAGTAATTTATGACGTATGATACCTGACTAAGGGCAGACACATGTACAAGCATGAATTTTGAACAAGTTATTTTGAAAGAGTAAATATTTTCTATTATGCTATATTACGTTATGTTACATGAATCTACCATGGTATTTTCATATTTTTATATGTATGGCAAAAACTATGTTAGAGATTATGGTTATACACTAAGCAATCATACTTAGGAACATTGTTTCTAACAATGTTTCAGAAAATAAAGACAAGCAAGTGGAGTAAAGTGAAAGAATCACGCGTTTTGAAGTCTGTTTTGAATGATGTAAAATTTAAGATAGCTACGTCATGTTATATAGCAAGAACAACGAATTCATATAGTATAGCCCGGACTAAAATGTCTGATGCCTTTTTAATATGCAATGTATGTACTTATGTATGAATGTACGACAGATACAGTGCATTTAATATTAAATTTCTATTGGCTCCAAAATAAATATATACGTTTCGCTTCCGCACATGAAATTTTTTAAAGAAACAAAATATTTAAAGGAAAAAGGACCATGATTACGGTGTGATGCCACCCGGCGATGCGTGGAGCCTCGCTGGCATCGAGCGAGTCATTACACTATAAGTACTTGAGCAATTGGGGCATTGAGAGCAGGCAATTTTAGTTCCATTTGGCGAGGATAAGTCATAGGACGTCGGTCATGATCTCGCCTTCTAGCATTTATCTCGATCTTTCTCGACTTTAAATTGCCCCTATAATATGTCCTCCTTGAATCTGGCCCTTTCCTTTTGCAATCCTCTTCCTTTCCTCCCCTACTTTGCTTGGCCTCTGCCAATTCTTCAGCGGTGATATACTTGTCGGCTTTAGCTTGGAGTCGATAAGGTTTTTGAGACATTCTTTGATAAGGAATCAATTATTGTGCCTGAGCGAAGTCCCTCCATCATCGCCATGATAACCACATTATCACTGAGGTCCTCTACTTTGAGGACATCCTGATTGAATCGCCTCTTGTACTCCTTGAGGCTTTCTCCATCCTTCTAATGGATAATGCAAAGGTGAAAGGCATTCTTCCACCTGACCCTGCAACTCAAGAAGTTGGCGACAAATCGTTTGCTCAGGTTGTCAAAAAGAGTCAATTATTCTAGGCAACAACTTTCTTAACCATGACATCATCGGCCCTCTTAAGGTTGCTGAAAAAGCCTTGCACATCACCTCGTTTGACGCTCCCTAAAGTAACATAAAGTTTTTGAATGAATTCAAGTGGTCCATTGGATACGTTTTTCCTTTGTATATCCCCAGTTAGGGAGGGAGATTGAATTTGAAAGACACTTTGACCCTCACCACTCTCTCGGTGAATGTGGGCTCTATTTGCTTGATCAATGCACCCATAGTTACTGGTGCCTTGACACTGGTGTCAATGGCATCAATCCGGGCACCCAGATCCTTGAACTTCTATTCAGTTGATAAGTCACCGCGATACTTGTTAGTATGGTCATTCAGGCGAGGCAATCTTCCTCACTTGTGAGTTTCCTCGCTAGTTGACTTCTACGTTTTGCTACTAGAGGATCGTGATCGCGATACCTTATGGTTTCTATCTCGCCTTCCACGCCTAGAATGAAGGCTGGGAGAACGACGATGAGGACTTCGTGTGTACCATGCATTACTAGTGTTTTTGTGATATACCCTAGTTGTCTAGATCGATGAGGATGGTGAGATCAATTTGAGCCTTCTGAGATCGGTATAGTAGTTGGGGCTGGAGTTTGAGTGAGGTGTTGCACCAAACGTGCATTCATCTCATTCAATAGTTTGATTAGTTCAGCAATACCGTGCATCTCATGGTGAATGCCTTGGAGATCCGGAGCTTGATTTGAGTTGGCATTGGTGGTACCCTGTTATCTAGGGGACTGCTGGCACTTTTTCTAGGTAATAGGCGACTACGCAGGTGCATAGAATATTGAGAACAATCATTTTCAATAGTCACAATTGCTCGAGAACTGACCTGGGTACCTGTGCAAGGAAACAAATGTTACCATCCGGGGTGATGCCGCTCAAAACCCCTCCGACGTGGTGATCAGATTTTAGGAGATAAGGTAGAACTGTGAATGCAAATGCTCTAGACAAAGGCTTAATTGCACTTAACTCTTTTTGGATATGGGAGAGCGGCTTTTATAGGTGGACCTCAACCGCGTAAGGAGAAGGTGACACAATTGTAGGACTCATCACTATATAGAGATAATGGTGTAATGGTCGGAGATCGTGGCAGAGATCGTGGAGTAATTGGCAAAGATCGTGGTCGAAAGGAAATAGCTGGAGGTCGCAAGTATCTCAGTCTAGAGGACCTGACGACATGGACAAAAACTATTATTGACAAGGTGAATTACTGAGTGATGTCTATCAGCGATGGTCAATCGAATGGAGATCCCAGGCGAAGTAGGACGACATGGTCATATCGGGATGAGTCATTATTCTCTTTTGGAATAGTTATTTGGGTAGATGTAAATCTATCCCTTATCAGATAGTATGATCACAAAGACTTACAACCTCAATCTTGAGACTAGAATTACAACCTTCAACCAACTTCATCGCTAGCTATGTAGGCTCCGTTTTGTAATGTTTAAAAGCTAAATTTTTTTTTAAGTTTGCTACCAAAAAAGTCAAGATTTTTGGCTTTTTTTATTTTTCTGCCTTTACTTTAGCTAAAAATAAGCAAAAAATCAAACATAAAAAAGAAAAAAACTATTTGTTTTGGCATTTTTGCTTATAAGCTTAAAAAAAATCAGTCAAAAAGTTGGTACCAAACAGAGCTGTAGTATGGTGTTTGCTTTTATAAAATATATACATATTTGAGTACTACATCTAAATATAATAATTTTAAAATGTGCAATTGAACTGAATTGATTTTTATAATTTGGTTATGGCCTGTTTCGTAGGCCAATAGTTTGATTACGACTCCAATATTCTTGAAATTAAGTAAAATTAGACAAAAATCTAGGTTTCGCCCCGTCCTTGTCGTGGTCGTCGAGTTCAAAAGGTGAAAACTCGTGGGACACCCAATGCTTGTCAGTATAATGACCAAGTTTAGAGAGTTAATTGTTACAATTATAAGTAAAAGATATACATGAGATGTTTTAGTAAAAGTATAGGGTACAAAATGTAATTTATCCAATAAATAACAGATGAATAGTTCCAAGTCAAAAATGACTTGGAAATTATCGCAAAATTAAATTTTTTTAGTTATTTTAACTAATCTGATGTGGTTTATTTTTAGAGCTTTCACCAGCTAATTTGGCCAAAAAAGTCACTTAGCGAAGCTGATGTGTATGCTCTTAGATTTTAGAGTACTGTTTATGTTGAATTATATACTAGTTGCTTCAGTTGCTGGAAGAGTAAAGTCTATGGTACACATTAAATTATAC
>BRYE01000021.1:9725043-9730043 GCA_030159115.1 Actinidia arguta var. hypoleuca
ACAATTCTCAATGATATTAGACATATGAAAGAGACTGTTTGTTGTTTGAAAGCAACAATAGTAAATTGGTATAAATTGGTATTTTTCAATTATACAGGCAAGAAAAACGACTAAGATAGAGAATACTATAAATATCACATTCATTTTATTTGTTTTGATATAAATTGGTATTTTTTCAACTATTTATTGGTATCTGATAAATGTATTTTTTACGGTATTAAATTTTTCGATGAGATTTATAGTATAAAACGGTTTGAATAATTAAAGTGAGCTTAAAATGAGACCAAAATATTTGAACTATACAATACAATCTAAAAAAACAATTTCAGAAAAGCTGATTCCTTCTAGAGAACCTAATACCAGGACTAATAGGCATAAAGCATCTCCAGTAAAAGCTACTCAAACTAACAATTCAAAATTTCACTCTTCTACTTTGAATGTTTAACTAGTCGCTCTTTTGAGGTAGATTTTAATAATGTTATCTATTTTAACTATGGACTAGGCTTCTCTGTATTCTATTTTTTTATTATATCAGTGCAGTTTAAATATTTTAGATTTTATTTTAAAGATGATCCAAATGTTCATATTATAAATATTATTAAAAATTTTAATGCTATAAAAAACTATGTTAATCAGATACTAATGCTCTATATCACACTCATTTATTAAGTTATAAAATAGCGGATATTAGTTATAAAATAGTGGATATTAGTATCCGATCAATTTGATTTGTTATCGTACTAATCCTTACTACGAAATTTACAATACAAACGGTTTGAATCATCAAAATCAAAAAAAAAATACTTGTACTGAGCGGATAGAATCTATTTAGGCAACGTCTGAAAAGCCTGATCCTGTAACTATCTTCCCACAAAATATTATTTTTCTGTTTTCTACCTTCTTTCACAGACAATGCTATTCTAACAGTCGTTTTTTTTTCAATTTCGCAGGGCACCAAATTGAAAAAACATTGCAAAGCTAAAAACGCACCATCTGAACAAAATTCAACAAGACCATAAAAAAATAGAGAGAAAAAGTAAATTCTAAAGCAACCAAAAAACAGAGCACTATAAAGTTTCAAAATCCAAGCTTCAAGATCACCCCTACTCTTCTTTGGTTTAACTCAACTAGTGCATCCCAATGAGTTGGAAAACCATTGCAAATCATATTATTTCTAGTTAATTTTAGAAGCCAACAATTGTTTATTAAAAGAAGAGAGAGAGAGAGAGAGAGAGAGAACCTTAATTTTGCATTTGTGTTGGTTTTCGAGGAGTGAAAAAGGAGAATTAATTCATTAGTGTGTAGTGGTCAACAAGTCTGGTTCTGAATTATTTTGATTAATCTTTTCATTAGTCTGTTGCAACTCTTTTTGTGGGATTTGGTTAGCTAATTTAGCCAAAATGAATGTTTATCTAAGCTGTTGAAGTTGCTCTAAGAGCATTTACAGTTATGTAATGTCGTGTTAAGAATTTTTTTCGAACAATTACTTTTCTAACCCTTAGACATAAATCTTGATCAGAACTAATTTACATGATGTTGCAAAAATTACCTTGTCTCGAGTCAAGTTTAGCTTAATTTGGCAAAAAACTATTTTATGTTTCGTGGTTTGATAAGTCGAAACAAAAGAGAAGCCACAAGATATAAAAAGTCAAAATAGTTTTGGCAAGAGAAACCACAAGGCATGGGCGATTGAATAATGCCCACACCAAATCTCAGCCTCTCTAGCTACTCTAGGGTTGTGTTTGGATTACGGAGTTGGTAAGAAAAAGGAGTAAAAAAAATTAGATATTCCACTTTCTAAACGCAACTCAGAAGTTTTTCTATATAGATTTAAAGAATAGAACTTTGAAAGGTACTTGGAAAATAAAAAGCAAGTGATTTTTCATAATTTTTTTTAATTGTTCTCATTTTTTATCTTTATTATCGTGAATTTATTCAAATATTCTTCTATATAGTGAAATTATTTGAGTAAAAGTAAATATTTTGATAAATTCATCTTAATAAAGATAAAAAAACGAATGCAATTTGACAAAAAGAGTATGAAAAACTCGTGCCAAATAAAATATGTAAATCTGATTCATACTAGTTGAACTCGAACGCACGTTAAGTTCAACGGTAACACAATTCTATGTGTTGTCACGGTGTCACCGAACAATAAAAAATTAATAGAGTTAAAATAAATATGATTGTATTCGTGTAACTATTTGAGTTGAATAAGATAATGCTATTAATTTTTTTACATGGTTATAAACTATCATGACCGAATTATGTAAACCTTGTTTGTCTTCTTTCTTTATTACTCTTCCATTTCATATTTATCCTTTTGACTATATATGTGGTGACAGAGTTTCACATGGTATAACCAAGCTCATTCTAACTTACATCCAAAATAAAAATAAAAATAAAAATATCATAACGCAGGATGACAGGCCTAAAAGAAGGTTAAACATAATTAGGGGGAGTGTTATACTAGTATTAATAGTCCCGTGCCACATGGGTGTGGAACGACTTATAACTTTATAAAATATTGGAACTTCTTGATCTAATTGCGATGCATATTTGGGCTAACGTAGCTTTGTTGCTTGCAGTGGTTTCTAAGGGTGTGCCATTTATTAGGTAGTGTCTAGTAATATTTGCATTTCGTCTGGTCAAATATTCCCGTTATTATTTTGTCAGCATTTGTATTGTATCTTTCCAGAATTTTTAATAGAGAAAATTCATATGAGAACCACTTGATACTTCTTATTGAATTCCTGGACAATATATCATATAAAACTTCAATATAATATAAGATCACTTTGATAAAATACACACACATCCATACATGTATATATATATATATATGTATTCCCTAAAACAACAGCAGCGGTAGATATTTCCTAATTTTACTTATTTCTTAATTTTGCTTATTAATTAGATGTTTAAATCTATAAATTCGATTTGATTTCTATGTTTGGAGCTTAAATACAGTAGAAAACCTAAAAATTCTACATCCCACAAAAGTTCAAAACTAATCTGAAACATAAATGATGAGATATACGTATTTCAATATACATACCTTTCAAGATCATTCAAAGCGATCTCCTCCACCAACACCACCATAGCCACTACCATCTATCCACTACCACCACCCTCACTGCCACTCCCACTCCCACCATTGCCATCGTCACGACCAACCCTCCACCTCCACAATCATTCTACCGTTGCCACCATCACTACCACTACTATGAGCACCATCATTCTACCCTCCACCTCCACCACCGTTGTTGCCACCTCCACCACCATGCTATCGATGCAGCCATGCTCCACCGCCACCACTCTCCACCTCTATTATCATTTCACAGTTGTAGCTACCGTTTCTATATTACCATCCCCATCCCTACACTACCAATACCACCACCACCGCCACCACCATGATTATGTTCGCATCGCTATCACCACTGCTACATCACCACCACCAAGTCACCACAACTTCTTCTATAAATTGAAAGATAAAATTAGAAAAAAATAAATTTTGTTAAACATGTAAATTAGATTTGGATTTAGGTTATTGATTGTTTTAATCAGTTTCAATTCAAAATTTATATTTTTATCACTTTATTAACTTAAAACATTCGACATTCAGTCTTCACTACTTATTTTTTAGTTTTTAATTTTCAGTGTTCAAATTTATCAAACACCATTTACTTTTTGACTTTTAGCTTGACTTACTGTTGCCAAATTGGAACCTCACAATCACTATATTTGATCGACAAATACAAATACAAAAACAAAAATAAAAAACAATATGTGTATAATTTGCTCAATTATGCATGGCCATGGTTAAGAAGTCAGTCCAAAAATGAATTGTATGGTACAGTTTAAGCAATATAATTTGCTCAATCGGCGTGGCGTGGCGTAGCAGAGCAGAGCACCACCCCTGATCTCTCTCTCTCTGGCCTCTGTACATGGGTTGCGTCAAACCCTAACTATTTTCCCTCTTCCTCCAAGAACATCTCCACTTTCACGGACCCCTCGTTTCCTCAATTGATGTTGCAATTGATGGGAATTATTGATCGTTGTCCACAAATTAAAGAGTGAATGTGAATCGATTGATCTTTAAATGAGAAAAGTTACAAGTATAGACATTTGTAATTTTGTACACACATTTATAAAAATATTCTAACCTACGGTGTGTGGATGTCACACACTAAGATGTGAGTGTCACACACCTATTGTGAAAGATTTTTTTATAAATATGTGTTGGTACTATTTGTTGGAAAATAGGTTCAAAATCCATTAGTTTTGCCTAATTATGAGACTTAATTAAATAAGGATCCACACATTTTTTGGGTGGGTCTAAGTGGCTATTGATTCACTTGAATGTGAGGATTAAGAATATGTAACTAGTTGTTCAAAACTATTTATAATTAAATTAGAAATTGACTCCAAAGTGCGCTATATAAATAGAGTTTTGTAGTAAAAAGTTGGTTTGTCCCATATTGGATAGAAGATGAAAGGTAAAGTGCTTTATAAGAAGATACTTTCACTCATTGGGTTGGGCCCCAAGGGATACCCAAATTTTTAAGGAGGGGAGTTAAGGTTGGGATTAGGCCCAGACTATGGACTCAATGGTCTGGTGCGGGTTATGGGCTTGGGCTGGACAATTATATATTCTTTTTTATAAAAAAATTATTTTTTAAATAAATAATTTTTCATAAATTGCAGTTTTGTCCCAAAAAAGTTGCGTCTGTTCAGATTGGTCCCCGAATAGTTGCGTGTATTCGATTTTAGTCCCGAATCGTTGCATCTGTTCGGGTTAGTCCCGAACTATCGCGTCTTTTCGTTTTGTTCCCTGTACGTTTGAACTTTAAACGAATAGATCCCTTAAGGGTTGCCTTCCTTCTGAAGAGTTGCATCTATTCGAATAGCCACTTATTTTTCTATTTAAACATTCTCCCTTCATCCATTCTGAAATATATGAATATCTCAGCAATCTAAAAATTCTTATCTTCTTCTGC
>BRYE01000021.1:9735043-9740043 GCA_030159115.1 Actinidia arguta var. hypoleuca
ATGAAGGGTGGGTTGGAGATGCTATAAGAGGAAGAAGGTTGAAGGCTTCTGCAGATTTTACTCGAAGGTCAGTCCTCTCTCTTCCTTTATTTAGGTTTAATCTGTGTGTGTGTGTGTGTGTGTGTGTGTGTTTTGCTTGGTTGCCTTATTGTTAGGGCTAACTATAAATGAGTTAATTATTGAAAATTTTTCAATTGATGGGACTATGATGTTGATTGTTTGGGCCAATTTCAATTCTGCTGATTTTACTTTACTCTCTTCGTTTTCGATATCTTGTTGCTGAGGTACTCTTAAGGCTACTTGATAAAATTAATGTCGGTTTCATAGCTTCATTGCGATTTCTTTTCTATTCGATTGCTTGTGGTTTTCTTGTGTACAGGATGATACATAGTAGTAACTGATTTGAGCATTTACCCAATATTTGCTATGAAACAAATGAATGTATTCTTTCTTCTGATTTTATTTTTATGCATAAAAATGATGCGAAATCTATCTATTTATTTATTTTTACATTCGTATCCTAGAATTTTGGGTTTTACGTTGCGGCAGAAACCCATATATGTGCAATTCGATTCAATATTGACCTAAAAAGCATGTTTAGTAATTCCAAATTACGCGATAATCATGATAAATATATATATGGGAATACGCCTCTCGTATAGTAGATATATGGGGTAAACGGATGTCCAACACAATCCATCAATATTCCTCTTCCCAATACTGCTATTACAAGCAAATTGCACAATTCCCTTCCATGAAACCATCATGGGAGTTCATAATTTAGGATTTAAACTAATTTTTATTATCAATTAATAGATAAAAACCTATTCATTCTTATAAGAAAGTTCAAAATATATGAATCTCGATCAGAATTATTGACAGTATACGACTCCTATCAATTAAAAATCAGAAAGCAAGTTAATTAATTACTTCTTCATGGTTGGCCTTTCCTCCCATTTCACTATTAGGCACCTTATATTAGCCAAAGATTGTATAACAACTTCTTTGACCTGTTCAATTCTTCCTTCTTGAACTACACAGTCTTCTATACTTTGAAAATTAGAAGCACGGATACGGACACAAGCACGACACGACACGTAAACGGACACGGACACGCTAAATAAAATATATTTAATATATATTTTTGTATAACAAATAAAATACGTTAAAAATATGATTATGCAAAAAAAAGACATAGAAGCTCAGATTTGGTCTAAGCTCAATTCATCTTGTAAAGCGCCTTAAACTAATAAATACAATAAGTTTATTACCAAAAAAGTGAGCATTATATCCCCACGTTTGGTACATTTAGCAACCTAATATAAAGTCAAACGAATTGCAACATCCTTGTAGTAAGTCTCTCATGACTCGTTACCCTTCTCTTTGATTGAGGCACTTTTGATGTTAGATGAACATACGGATATGGTCATGGCCATGGACACGCATGTCCGGAGAAAGGACACGCGTGTACGTGAGCTGTCTCCAAAGTGTCCGATGATACAAAAAATTAAAAAAAATGGACACGCCAAGTGGAGTATCCGAGATTGTCCGAGGAGTGTCAGACACGAATACGGTGAATAATTTTAAGTGCCCATGTTTCATAGTTTGAAACAAGAAATCTTCCTTTAGGGTATATAATTACCCAGTTAAACATAATACTTTTTTAGTTTTCTCGAGCATAAAAAGCAATGGTCTGTCTAATTTTAAGACATAATTTATTTCGAGTAATTATCACAAATTTCCACTTCTTAATTTGGATTTTCTTGCTGGATTGCAATATAAGTGCAAAGAAGGCTCAAGTTGGGGGAATCATTATTTCAAATGCTTAATTTCATCAAAACCTAGTACATTAAAAAGAGGGTAACTTATTACAGTCCCATTCTGCTAACCTTCAAGAATAAAAAGGAAATTAGTAGCTCTTATGATCGATTTTACTTTTCGGCTGAGCATAGCATTTTGAAGTTTAGTGACAAAAGTAACTTCAATTCTATAACCTAGCTATACTAATAATATTTAAATGTTTATTTGATCGGCAACAGTACTCTTTCTATCCAGAGAGCATAATAAGTTATATATAATCATATTAAACATTCACTCAAGAAGAGTACAAAAAATTCATTCTAGTACCGGAAGATAATAAATATAGACACCACATTCTCAAATAAAATAACTAGTATCAAGCAACATTATCTTGCTTATGGATGGTTGTGTAATAGTGGTTCGGCTCGAATGATGAAGATGTGCCTGTGGTGCTATCAAATTCAGTCCCTATTGAGGTTAAAGCAACAATATCCAACGCCTCGCTGTCATGCGTTCTGTTGTATTCAACTACTTCATAATTTTGTTGAGTTGCAGAATTTTCTACTGACATTCTAATTCTTTCCAACTCAACGGCTACTTTTCTCATTAGTGGCCTCTTCTTTCCTTTCAAGTTCAGACATCTCTGTGCGAGTTGAGCAAGAATCTCAAGTAAATGATCGTCCTCCATTGATCGAATAAAACGTGTAGCTAAACTTTTAACTTTCATGGGAACTGTTAAAAGAGATTGTTTGCCCAGTTAAAAGCTCAACAATAACAACTCCAAAACTATAAACATCACTTTCTTCTATGGTAGATGGGTGGGAACGCTGCACAATGCAAGTAAGAAAGAGCCACTGCTGCTTCTATGGTAATTCCCAACTGCATTTCCCAAGATAACAAAAACTCCTCATTTGGGTCATGAATATGTTGAGAAAACGTGTCGTTTGAGATGAACTCATAAACTAGCAGAGGAACATCCGTCTCTGGAGTACACCCTAAAAGTTTAACTACATTCCTATGATTGATTTGTGAAAGAATGACAACCTCATTAATGAATTGCTCAATTCCTTCATCAATTACCTTGGACTTTTTAACAGCTACATCCTTCCATCTGACAACATTCCTTTGTAAACAGTACCTTGACCTCCGCGACCAAGGATGCGGTCCTCAGTATAGTGATCAGTGGCCTTGTCCAACTCCTTTTCTTTGAAAAGTTTTTTTTTTCTCCAAAACTGCCATCACTGGAAGACAACTGTTGTTCTAACAATAATCCTCCATTTCGTTTGAAAAAAAATTCTTTGTGCTTAAGGTTTTGTCTTTTCTTCAGTACTTTGTGCAGCCACCAAGCAACAATAATTAACAACAGTGATACAATTCCAGAGCAAATACCTAATTTAAAAACATCAAACATGAGAAAAACACTTTTAAAATTTAGAAGCTTTATGTGAATTAGGAAAAAATGTGAATAAAAGGACAAACCCGAAATTGATAGGGCAATTAACAAACTAGAGTGATATGATTTGACCGATTTGGTCAAGAGCATAATAAAGGCTACCATTTTATATTAAAACTTTTCTAATCAATGGGTTTAGGATTTCTCAATGTTTGGTTCAAATTCAAGCTAAATATATAGACAGAACAAATCTCAAGCTACTTGTGAAACAAAATATATCTAGAATCTCCATTTTCTTGAAATTTTTCTCTTTTAATTTTATGTTGTTTATGATACTTGAATTTTTTTTTATCAATTAAAGCATTTATTTGAAACGTCACACAATTGGCATCATTCCCTACAAATCTCAATATAACAATATTTAATATTTTAGCTTTTGACATCAAGGCATATGTATATGTGCAAAAATATTTAATCATATCATGCTTTAACAAATCCAAAAGGCACAATTTTTTTATTGAAGAAGATTAAAATCACTGGATTCATAATAATAGTACTAGATTTCGTGGTCATATGAGAAAAAGAGACAATTCAGTGTAACTAAGCTAGTCCAAGTTGGTTATATTGCAACTTTGCAACAGAAAGAGAAGACGCAACGCAAAGGAGGACTGGTCACATGAAACTGGTGGTAGTAAGAAGGCTAGTTGCATATATAATCAGTATTTCAGTTGTCATGAAAATTAAGATTTCCTTTTTCCTTGTGGAATTGCGTATATATGCTGCCTTGTAGAATAGAGCTCCAGCTCAATATTAATGGAAATTAATTTAATCACTATTACTAGCATATGAGAGCACCTACCTATTGCAGTGTTAATCAAGGGAGGCCTCTTGGTAGGAATTCGACTACAACCTGATCCATATTTTCTGCCATAACCTTCCTAGCCTTCTGGACAAGTTGTGGCAGATCATGCTGCAGGGGCTCGATTTCCTGCACTCGTCAATATCTGAAACACAAAACAAGCGTGTTTCATATTTGGTATATTATATTTGGAATTCTAATTAATGAATTAGCATCATTAATGTTAGGAATAAATAATTGAAAGGTTTTAAAAGTTGTGGTTACCTTGACAGCGATTAGAAAGCTAAGGGTTCTCTTCATATCCCTCAGAGAAATTGCAGTGATACCCTGGACCATTGTCAAAGTTATAACACTTGCTGTTCTCCTTGCAGGCATAATAACTTGTCTGGTTCATACCCAACTGCCCAATCAAGCATCAAAGGAACCTTTAATATTCGATTGTCGAGTTTGCAAGATCTAAAGAAGAGAAATTATAAGCAGATTCCTCAGCTACAAAAGCGTAGCTGCATGGGTTGAAGTCCCTTGCAAAGAAATCGGCATAGTTGAAAATATTGATTTGGAAATCCCTCACTTCCTTACGGATACTTGTCTGCCATCAACCACTGCCAGAGCAAGAGCCGTCGATCACATTATCGATGCTGTGACATATTGACAAGCACCCTGCAGTGTAATGAGATCCACAGGTGTGATTATCTCTGTAGAGATCACCAATAACAGCCAAGGTGTTGCAGCCAATGGCAGTCAACTTGTTTTGGGTATTTGAGATGGGGAATTTGCTAAAAAACCTCCAAGAGCTTAATTTTTTATCTCAATCGCCCAGTGCATTCAATCATAACTTATCAGGTATGATATGCATAATGCATCCTAAAGAAATATGTCTGTGACCTCTGTGGTACTCTGCGTTAAAAACAGTTTGGGGGGATCAAAGGAGAACTTACAAGTAATGAG
>BRYE01000021.1:9750043-9752543 GCA_030159115.1 Actinidia arguta var. hypoleuca
CGTACGCTACAACCTTGCCCTCTTGCATCAAAACGCAACTTAAACCATCGTGAAATGCATCACAATACACGTCGTAACCCAAGAAATAACCAAGATAGGCGCTGTTGTCAATCTCGTCTTCAACTATTGGAATGCTAGCTCACAAGCTTCGTCCCAAGCAAATTTCATACCCTTTCGTGTGAGTCTCGTCATCGGCATCGCTAGGCGTGAGAAATCTGACACGAAACGTCGATAGTAACCCGCAAGTCCTAAGAAACTTCAGATTTCAAAAACGTTCTTTAGTGTCTGCCAATCCATAATGGCCTTGATCTTCAAATAATCAACTGCAACTCCATCACCTGAAACAACATGGCCAAGGAACTTGACTTCCGGTAGCCAAAACTCACACTTTGAATATTTCGCATAATGCTAGTGGTCTTCCAAAGTCTGCAAAACAATCTGAAGATGTTGTGCATGTTTCTCTCGAGTCGGCGAGTAGATAACGATGTTGTTGATGAAGATAATCACAAACTGATCAAGAAAGGGACTGAAGATGCGATTCATCAAGTCCATGAAAGCGGCTGGCTCATTCGTCAAACCGAAAGGCATCACTAGGAACTCGTAGTGTCCTCAACGAGAATGGAAAGCAGTCTTCGAGATGTCCTGCTCGTGAACTCTCAACTAATGGTAACCCAATCTCAAATCAATCTTCGAAATGCAGTTAGACCCACGGAGTTGGTTAAGTAAGTCATCGATCCTCGGAAGTGGATACTTGTTCTTGATAGTTACCCAGTTCAACTTGTGGTAGTCGATGCACAAACGCAATGATCCATCCTTCTTCTGTGAAAAAAGAATGGGTGTTTCCCACGGCGAAGCACTAGGTCGAATGAATCCTTTGTTGAGCAAATCTTCAATCTGAGTCTTCAACTCTTTCAATTATGCTAGGGCCATGCGATAGGCAGGTATAAAAATGGACATCATTCCCGGAGCTAAATCAATCCCGAACTCGATGTCTTAAATAGACGGCAATCCGGGTAGATCCTTTGGAAAGATGTATGCAGACTCGCAAACAATAGGAGGGAGCTTGTTAAGAGCCGCTTCGCCCTTCTCGGCCCACAAACTAGCCAAGTACCTAGTGGTACACTGTCTACCACTCAAATGGTGTAAGGACGATGTCGAAAAGTCCAAGCGGTCACCCACAAAGTAAAAGGAATCCCTAGAAGAGATGGTGATAGTGACTCTTCTCTGGAAGCAGTCAACAATCGCCCGATTAAAACTAATCCAATCCATTCCAAGGATAATGTCAAAACCTGACATATCCATAACAATGAGATTAGCCTCGATGCGTCGGTTGCTATCACAAGCACACAACCATGACACACTTTATTCAAAGGAACCACACCTCCAACGGGAGTATCTACCGAGAATGTAGAATCTAGCAAGTCTATCTCTAATCCCAAAGCGAATGCAAAGGTTGATGCTATGAATGAACATGATGCACCTGTGTCTATCAAAATTATAGCCCACGAATTGAAAATTAGGAAGGTACCTCTGAATACTGAAGGCCCTGGTGCGACGTCAATGATGGCGTACAATCGGGGGTATCCCCCAAATGCCTATTGTTGTTGACCACAAGGAGCACTGGCTCTCGAAGCCTGAGATGATGGCGGTGGTGCTAAAATGGCAAGAGTGAGGGGATTTGTACCCCAACTGTGGTTGTCTGGACTACTGATTTTGTCTGTGTTGAAAGCTATGGGCAGAAAGTCTTGATGTGGCCCTCCTGTCCACACTGGTAACAAAGTCTCAGCTTTTGACTAGATCCACCTCGGGATGGATCCAATTGATGTGAACCCCTAGACTGGTACTAAGAGGAAGAGCTCTGCTACTGAGACTGCTGTGGCTGAGAATATGAGGAATGCTATTGTCACTGCGAATGCTCCTGCCTTTTCCTCTTAGGTTGTTGCCCTAAATGAGACCCTCTACCTGAAGCACGAGAATCCCTAGCCATCTTGGCTTCTTGCGCCTCTCCATCGATGACGAACGCCTTCTTCATTACTCCTTAAATGTGTCGAGTTTGAAGCTCACCACTTTCCCACAAAGACCATGCCTAAGACCATACTCAAAGCTCTGTGCCCTCAAATAATCGGTGGATACGCTCTCTGGAGCAAAATGTGCCAAGTCATTGAATTGGGCCCCATACAGGACCAAACTTAAATCTCCCTGCTAAAGAGCTAAGAACTCTCATCTCTTGACGTTGCGCGCCACTTGCGAAAAATAGTTGTCTAAAAAGACACTCGAATTCCGCCCACGTCATCGTCGCCAAATTATGTGTGGTCTTTACTACATCCCACCAAGTGAGCACTCGGCTCGAAAACTGATACATGGTTGCTCTAATGCGAAGAACATATTCGTTCAACTCGATCATATCAAAAGCGAGATTGATCCTCTTCAATCACAACTCTGCTTTAATTGGGTCCAGTTCCCCGGAGAAGCGAGGTGGGTCTTGCCTTCTGAACTCTGT
>BRYE01000021.1:9757543-9762543 GCA_030159115.1 Actinidia arguta var. hypoleuca
TCTCTATTCTCCATCCATAAAAATGTCTCTTCCCCATCATAAAGAAGTACGACTTAACATCTGCTTATTGATTTTGAGAGCTCTGGTTCTTTACTTTGCCTTAATCTGATTCTTACGCTGGAGAGGTTTGGAGCTGCTTCGCTCCGTCCGGTAACGTTTGTTCATCTGCTCAAGTCGCCCGAATCTTTGCTGAGGTACAGTACCAAGGTCGAGAGCAATTCTGACTGTTGGTTGCTCGCCTCTAGATTTCTACCACAACAACTACCATCACATATTTTTGTAATTAGATACAAAAAATTAAAAATTTTATTAAAAAATTATGGTGTTCTATTCATACCTATATTATATCTATTTATCCCATAAAAATTATTTTTTCTTTTTACAATCTTGCCCCTCTTGAAAATTAACGATGGGGATTAAAACCAAACTTAAATTTCTCCCTTCCTTCCTAAGATCATCATTGCACGAGAAAAAACAGAGCGTTGCCGAGCTGAAAGAAAAAGTAAAATGCAGAGAAGAGGGAGTCACGAGGGAGAGAGAACAGATAGCGTAAGAGAGTGATCATGAAGGGTTCCTAGGGTTTTGTAGCCAATCTTTTAATTGAGTGGTAATTTCAATTTTGGGCCAAAACTGTTTTACAAATTTTAGATTTATTTGAAATTTAAAATATACATATTTGATTATACTTTTCTTTTTTTGTACAACGCCATCCTAATTTATTTGCCCTTTTTGAAATATCTAACTTTTTAAAAAGTTAAGAATATGACTTTATAAAAATCTTAACTCTCAAAAAATAACCTTCAATAATTTTTAATTACCTAAAAATGAAAACCTCACATGTCACATCAAATTCAAAAGTAAAAGGATAAAAGGGAAAATCTATACTATTTTAGTTGTCAACTTTGTAAACTGAACAATTTGTGAACATCTAAAAAAAAGTGAACAAACAAATTGTGACGAGACAAATGGAGTATTAATCTCAACCAACCTCTGTTCAATTTTTTTACAATAAGTAAGTTCTAAAAGTTTTTTCGGCTTTGTTGAATTTTTTTAACCATTTAATCAAAATTTTATACGTTTATGATATCTCTTGACATAAGTAACTTCAAAGTGTAAAATTTTTCATTTAATTTGAAAAAAAATTAAATTTTTTTACTTTAATAGAATTTTTTCTACCAAATTTCAACAAAGTTTTTATATTTTTCGGTTACCCTGTCAAGAGAAACATAAAAGGAATTAATTTTGGGCAAAACGGTAAAAAACAATTCATCACATAAGAAATAATTCAAAAAATCAGAACTACTAAATTAGCTTACAAAAAGCTAGCCCAAACTGAACATAATAGCTATTTTTAAATTATATAATAAAGATTTGATCTTATTCGCGGAGTTGAATGCGCTCTCCATTTTTATTAAGTTTTTAGTGTAATAATTCCTCTTTTTTCACTTGGTGTTGGCGGTGGGCAGTAATTTGGCTAGAGATTATGTTTTTTGGATATTGGTGGTGGGTATGGTGGAAATCGATGGTGGTACGTTTACTTATTTGGGGAACGATGGAGAATATTTTGGTAAAAAAAATTCTACAATCAAAAAGATAAAAAAGAGGTATTAAAATAGGATTAGCACGAGTAAAATTGTAAAGTTACACCTGCCGTTACCTACCATTTCCTGACAATCGTAACAAAGGAGGTTAGTGTAATTTTAAAAATCTTAGATAATGTCTCCATAATTGTTAGAAAGTTATTATGGCTAATTACTAATAAGTTATGAAAGTTATGAAAGTCTGTGGAAATAACTAATAATAATGAATTATTATGGCTAGTTATGAAAGTGCGTTGTAGTGGGTGCAAATTATTATAATTAGTTATGAAAGTGTGTAATATTAGGTACAAATTATTGTGGTTACTTATGAAAGTGTGTGATGTTAGTTATGAATTATTGTAACTCGTTACAAAAAAATATGGTGTTACGAAAGTTTGTGGTGTTAATTTAATGTTAGTTATAAAATATTGTGACTTGTTACGAAAGTATACCACAAAATATGTAACTTGTATATATGATACATACAAATTGAATAATATGTACCGTAACTTCATGCTAAATTTTTACTTAGTTTGGTACCATTTTTCATTTTGAACAGTAAAATTTCACATTTACTCTAATTTTTTACATCTCGTTGTAGCGTAGTATTTTGATATTTGAAGGATGCTTTTTGTCAGAAAGGATGAGGGGTTCAAAATAAAACCAATTGTCCTAAATTTAATTAAGCATGTAATGTATAACTAACATTTCTAGCCTACCATATGTCAAATTTGAAAAGAGAGAAAATAATTTCAAGGTGTTTGAATTGTCTTTCTGTAAATAAAGAGAAAAAAAAATACTTGAAACTAGGGTGATTTGATGTTTAAACTTTAACTCCCGAATTTTCCAAAGATATTTATTTTTTGTTAAATTTGATATTTGAATGTACTCTATATGAATGAGCGCATCTCCAGCAACAATCTCTATCCGTTCTCTAAATTTTAACAAAACAGTACACTTCCTATTTATAGAAGACTTACTTTTTAACTTCATTTTTCAACGATACTCGATATTTTTTCTCTAATTTATTTAAATATTATTTATTCATTATATATATATATATATATATGTCTACGTGTTTTATGTAAAAAAAAATTATTTCGTAGGCTTACTCGTTAGAGTTTTATAACCTAAAAGACAGATAAGATTTTGAAAAAAGTATTGCTACTTTGAGAGAAATAAGAAAAAAAGAATTGTGTATTTTAATTTTTTTGTGTGGGCCTCACTAAAAATATTATTCAATGCGTAAAATATATGCCCAACTTTAGAGGTTTTTTTATCAATTAGATAACTTATGTGGGCCTCACACCTTTGAGAAAAAGAAAGTAATACTTTTAAGAGAAAAAAAATAATCTCATGCGAAATCTCAGCTGTTAGTATCACTCAAGTGAATTTCAACCGTAGATGGTGGGAGATAAATTTGAGATTTGAAATGAGTTGTGTTTTATAATATAAATATGAATGCAAATTGAATCTAAATTAAATACAATTTCGAAATACAATTACAACAATCTTTCATAGAAATCTTTATTCATATTCTAAACATACTGTTAAAATGTCTCACAAAGCCTACCCTCTATGTTGTCCATAAGACTCATGTTTTTCTCTCCTTAATACTTGAATTTAAGGAGAAAGATGATTTGGACCTGGCTAGTGGTATCAGAGCAAGGTTGAGTCTGTCGTCAGGCATGTTGAGTGTTTGACTGTTGTGGGTTGGGTCTGTCGTCAAACAAGCCGAGTGTCTGGCTGCTGTGGTCCAGGGTGTGTGTTGAAATGTCCCACATCGCCTAGTTACAACTCATCTGTGCTATCTATAAGACCAAAGCTGGCCCTGGTCTAAAGCAAATTTAGCCCAAGTTTTAGGCCCCCCAAAATCAACCCAAAAATAGGACCCCAAATATTTAGGATTTTTAGCATACCAGGCCAAAAAAAAATTATTTTAAACAAAAACAGGTCCAACCATAGATTAAATAAAAAAATAGTCATTTTATACAAAAACAGGCCCAACTATTCATTTGAATTATTGATGAATGATTATAGATTTGTAATATTTTTTTTAATTTTTTTTTTGTGAAAAATTATAAATGTTTAATTTTTTTAATTTTTTTGTATTTATTATACAATTTTGTTTGATTGTGATTGGGCTCAAACCAAAACTAAGTTTGGAGAAATATCAATGTCATGAAACTATTAATGGATACATTACTTAAAATTAATAATTTTAAGGTACTGTAATTTGTAATGACGAGTAATTTTTGCGTTTTTAATATTTTAAATTCTTTTAATTATATTTTTTTCATGTTAATCTATCTTTTTTGAATTTTTGTTCTAATAAGAGGGCCCGTCTGCAAAATTCACTTTAGGCCCCGAATAACTCAGGGTCGGCCTTGTATAAGACTCATGTTCCCCTATTCTTAATACTGAATTTTTAAAAAGAAAGATGAACTGAACCTGACTAGACATACAAACCAGCAATCTCCAATATCCAGCTTAAAACCACATTGATAATCAAAATTGATTTTGATTCACAACCTTGAAGTCTGATAGTGGAGATGTATACCAGTGCTATGTTGAAATCAACAACATCACAAAATTACAAGCTAATCTATCACTGTTATTTCGACCAATTTGATCCACCGCAAGATGTGTCGAATCTTTACATTTTGGTGTTTGCAAGATGATAACAAGGAGATGAAGGAGGAGGAGGAGAGGAGAGGGAGACAAAAAAAATTATGTTATGGAAATCAAAAATGACTCCACAAAAATATGGAGTCATGGTAGCAAATCTCAAATTTATAAAGTTATTAGGGAATTTTTTGGAGCCTTAGTTTTATGTTTTAGCTCCCAAAATAATCTAAAAAATATGGAAAGGAGATCTGTTGGAGATGCTCTGAACCAGCTAATTAAGCCATAATATGCGGAAAGTAAAATGAGTCAAATAATTCACTTTCTCATTAGCCACGTCATCAACAACCCATAAAACAAATCCACGTGGCATGTCACAATTCTCCTCTATGAATTTTTTTTTTACAACTAGGCGTTCGTGCCTACTAATTTCTCATATTATTAAGTTTTTTTCGTCTCATCACTTTTCATTTTTTTAGTTCTTTATATTTAAAAGTACTATTTATGATGTCCTAGCTACTTATTTTTTCTTGTAATATAAAGGATTTTAGATGAGATTTAATAATAATTGGGTTGAGGGTCCTAAAAGTATTTGCAGACTAATTAAGAATATTTTTTTTTCTTTATGAAAATTCTAACCCCATGTATATAACTATTTATGCTTTAGCTTTAACTTACACTCATCTAATAAGTGGGTTTACTCATAAAATACGAGCGCATGATAGCTATCAATTTCATACCATGAAAAATATTATATTAAACAAAAAATACAATTATAATAAGTAATGTGATCAA
>BRYE01000021.1:9772543-9780043 GCA_030159115.1 Actinidia arguta var. hypoleuca
AGAACACTTTAACCCAAATGTTCACGCCCCTTAGCTTAAACCCAAAAAGTCACATCTCTTGAGATGTTAATCAACTCTCTTCATTCACATATAAAAAATATCCAACATTTCATAAATAAGCCAAAATATATATTACTATATTTTGAAAATTGTTTCAACTATATTTGTTTTTCTATTATTTTTTTACACCCAATGATTATAATGAACATTTTGACCAGATGTAAATTCTTAACGCTCAATTATTTTCTTAAATCTTAAATAAGAGAGGCTAACAAATTGATTATACTTTGCTCACTAAAGTAAATATATTTATGACAGTCATTCATGTAATTTTGGTATGTTGTTTTAGTCAATAAATTGAGCTATTTTTTACCAAGTAAGAACTTTTATGTCACGTGAATGGATTTTAGGAGTAACTTCGTAATTTTTAAAATATTTTTGGCAGAAAATATTTGTTGAGGGGGTAAGTGAGAATCTCTCCAAGTATAGGGGGTGCAAGTGAGAATACCATTTCTTTTAAGATTTAGGAAAAAATGAAAAAAAACTTCCAAGGTATGACCTCAGTAGCAAATTAAACTCTGTAATTTCAATTATGACAAATTAAATCGTAGAGTTTTTATATGGTCAAAATTAACCCCCCGGTAAGTCTTTATTTTAGTAGGGTTGCCATAATCAACTAATTCCTGTAAAAAATTTGGAGAAAGGATTTATTTCAAAGTTATTATTCTTTAAAATTCATAATCGATGCAATTATAGCTCATTTTCAAGTTAAAATTAATAAAATTAATGTTTATTTTTAAGTTACATATTCAAGTTATTTTTCAGAATTTTACTTGAAAATGAGTCACAATTGTATCAAATAAAGGGTGACAACATTGGAAGACGTCATTTTTCCAATTTGTAGGTAATAATTAGTTCGTTCCATTAATCCTAATACAATTAAGTCTAACGGAGGATTTTAATTGTGACTAGAGATTTAATTTATTATAATTAAAACTATATAGTTTAATTTATTACTGAGGTCAACCCTATTTGTTTTTTTTACTTTCCCCGCTTATTTTTACTAAATTTTCTTGACCTTTTGATTAAATTTTTTTTCTTATTATTTTTCGATTCGTTATAAATAGAGAGGTCAGAAAAATAAAAATAAAAATCACATAAAAATATGGGCAGATTTCAATTTTTCCCTATCGTTTAAACTATATACGGATTATACCTTTGACGTTTCGAAATCACTACATAATTTCTTATAGTTTATGGACTGAAGTGCAACTTTAACATCCATTAACAGAACATATAAATTGACCTTAATATCGACATCTTATTTGTAATTGACAAATGTGCTTATATATATATAGAGACGATGCACTAAAAACACAACTCTTAAAAAAGAGAAATTATTTAGTGCTCTTAGAGCAAATTCTAGTGATATTCTAATTTTAAAGTAATTGATCTAAACTGTGGAATCCATTATTTTTTTTTGTAATTGTAACAAATATTTACAAATGTGTTATTCATTGAATGGTGTAAAAATATACTCAAAGAGCACCAAATAATCTCTCAAAGATATAAATTACTAGCACTTTTTTTTTAAAATTTATTTGTTTTCAAGTTTAAATGCTTTGGATTTTTCAATGTGAGAATCTTGAAATGGGGTCTTTGGGTGCATTGAGGTGCATTGAAAAAGACAAACCCGAAATCGTCCAAAGGAGTTTTGGATGGTTTTGCTCTGTTTTTTTCGTCCTCATCATTGTCTGGACTCTGGAAGTCCCAACGTTGTCCCACCTCTCTCTTTAAATCCCCCAATCCCAACACTTAACAAAAATGCACAATCTTGAGAGAGAGAGAGAGAGAGAGAGAGGAAATGGTGAACCCAAGTGGAGGAATGGTCCGAGCCAAGGCTGACCCTGAAGCAATGGCATTGAACCCAATTGAGGGAGCGGTACGAGCCAGGATCGAGCTATGGAGTGGGGGCTTGGGTCCACCAAAGAGGAGGCTTGTGAAGAAAATGATGTTTGAGAAAATAGTCCAAGCCATTGCTTCGTGGTTTCATTTCAATTCCAAGAACAAGATCAAAATCTCTCCCGCCGAAGATGGAGCCGCCCGCGACCCAAATCCAAAGTTCGAGGTTGCTAAATAAGCAGTTTTTCTATAAAAAAAAAAAATCATCTTTATTGATTTTTGTTTTTAGTTGCTTATATAGTCTATACGGAATAAAAAAATATATCAAAATTTTTTTAAAAAAAACTCACTACAAACAAAATAATCTATTAGATCTAATAAATCAATTACATTTTTTATGTCTTGGGTGGAAAATTTTAAAAAAAAATTACCTTTGTTTAAGTTCATTTCATCAAGAAGATTCAAATAAGTATAAAATTGGTCAAATTCCAAAAAAGTTTACGAAAAAACAAAAAATATTATTTAAAAAAACTTGTTTAGTGATGATAACTGCAAACTTAATCAATATTATTATACTTTTTTAATAACTGAGAATCCGGCCCACTGAATCAATTAATAATTCAAGATCAATCCATCATCCAAAATGAGGGGCCAGGTAGAGAGTATGTGCAAATTATTATTGTCCTTTTTATGGGCAGTTGTTATGCGTTGAGGGTAAGCAGTAAAATTATTATTGTCCTACTTTTTATTTTATGTTATTTTAGTATCTATGCAAAACCCAAAAGGAAGGAGATAGCAATGTGTATGTCCCGAAGCAGCACAACTACTTGTTATTTTATTTTTATTTTTTATAGTCGTCATATGTGTGGATTTTTCTTAGTTCAAAGGAAACGAATTATATAAACACCGCCTTGAATCATAGTACAATACGGCCTAGATGGCCATAAAATAGAAAACCAGCAACCATCCGTAAGCATACTTGAACAGAAAGAAAAGAGAGTTAAATGAGAGAGAGAGAGAGAGAGAGAGGAGGTAAGCTTGATCAAATCCCTGTCAATCCTTGTAAAATTTAAATTTGATAACCCGCATGGATGGCCCAGCGTTTGAAATATGTAAATATGTAAACACCGCCTTAAATCATAGTACAATACGGCCAACATGGCCATAAAATAGAAAACCAACAACCATCCGTAAGCATACTTGAACAGAAAGAAAAGAGGGTTAAATGAGAGAGAGAGAGAGAGAGAGAGAGGGTAAGCTTGATCAAATCCCTGTCAATCCTTGTCAAATTTAACTTTGATAACCCGCACGGGTGGCCTAGCTTTTGAAATGATAAACTCTAAGATGAACCGTAAATCTGGACATCCTAAGCTTGACTTTCTTATTTACGTACGAACTTAATTGATAATTGTAATTTTTTGGTGACTGTTATTATTCGGGATTTACTCGGCAAGGGTAAGTCTAATGTGGTTCTATTGGGGAGGTTCCTTGAACTCAAAAATAAACACTATTGTTGTGGTAAAAATCTGGAAGAGCAACTAACAGTCAGAATTGTTCCTCAGTCTCGGCACTGGACTTCGGCTAAACTGGGGCGACTTACACAGCAATGAGCAAAAGTAATCGGCCGGGGTGAGACCGCTCAAACCCCCTCTGGCGTATGAATCAGACCAAGGCGATCAGGAGAATATTATAGGCAATGTGGGCGAGCACAATAATAAATGTGTTTGTGGTGCCTATGTTGAGCGTACCTTTTGTTATGGGGGAGCGGCCTTTATATAGATGAGGTAATGAGCCGTGTAGGTGAATCACAGAGAGTTCCTCGGAAGGATAAGTATGGGAGGATATCCCTAATAATCCGGAGATAACGCGAGGATGGCATCTGGTGAGCAATCCGTATTCTTAGGTGTTGTGATAGAGCTGGAGTCTATTGGAGACAGTTCCCTTGTAGAGGTGGAACTCTTTATGGAGATGGACTCCAATCTGGTAGAGGAATGACGTCAAGTCTCTGTGGAGACGTCTCTGCCTCAGGCGAGTTGAACCACCTCGCCCAATGGCGATCTGGAGGAACTGTTTGTGTAGACGAAGTGAAACCCAATTTGTTAATAATATGAGACGAACAGGAAGGTGAGTGTTTGGAATCTTTGGGCGACGTGCCTTGCTCAGAATGCATTTAGATTTAGAACTCGTCTGAATTATCCCACATCAGTAGCCCCCCTACTCAAAGCGCTGAGATATTCGATATCTTTGAGTAAAAGCATTAAAAGTCATGGAACCACGTGGGCACGCATTAAATGCACCCCTCCTCTTGTTTGGACACGTGGGACACGGTATTAATTTTTGCGGGGAAGTTTGAGCGGAAAAGGCAGCGCCATAATGATGAATTTTGGCGGGATTCACGATTTTGGGCTCGAATTTTAAAAGGTCGCCTAATCTGGGACGTTGAAACAGATGGATCTCATCCGTCGGTATTTCCTATATATAAGGGGTCCCACCCATTCATTTACATCTTTTTCTGCCAAGCCAATACCACTCGCTTTCATCGTTTTCGCTCGTGGTCGTACTTCTTGCTCCGACTTTCTCCTCGCCTCTGCCTGTGGTCGCTTTTCCTCTCCTAACACAGTAAGTAACCAAGTTTTCATTCTCGTTTTTAGTTTTATGTCCTATAGGTCTAAGGTGAGTCCTTCACATTTGGAGTCTTTGCCTTCCTAGGTATATGACCATCTAGGAGAAGGATCGTCATATATTACTGACGAAGTAAGACAATCTCTCAGGTCGCCAATGGAAGACCCATCCGTTCATGAGGTCGCCCCTTTAGGTGATATTCACCCTTCTATAGAAAAAGAACATAATATAATGACTCCCGGGGAGCTAGACTTGCTCAGGGAGACTTATTCCTTCCCTCAGAATGTACAGATCAAACTTTCTGAGAAGAACGAAACTATTCTTTCAACCCGCCCTGGCGAGGTGGCCTTTTACGAGGCCGCCTTTTTTACGGGCCTTCACTTTCCCATTCATACTACAATTAGGTTAATTTTAATGTTTTATAAGATCTGCCCCGCTCAGCTTGTCCCCAACGCGTGGCGAAGTATCGCTGACGCCATGTCGTTGTGGTGAGTACATAAGTATTCATTGACTCTTTCCGAGTTTAGGAACATATTTTTCCTTAATAATAACCCTAAACCGAACCAAGGGTGACTTTATTTTAAGGCGAGGTACAAGAAAACCATCCTTGGAGGATACCCCAACAACGTGAAGGGGTGGAAAAGCAAATTCTTCTTCGCCTCCGGGGATAGTTGGAAGCTTCTCAACGATGAACCTCGAGAGGGAGTGCCAAGGGTTCCAAGGTCGTGGAACATTCCTGGTCAGTTTTTATTCCGCCAATAATTTTGATATATTTATTAATAAAATTGGAATTAACATTATGGTATCTTTCAGATAAACGCTGCAATGATCTGCCCACGTTGCTCGGGTATGAGCATGAATTTTTTAACGAGATTTCAAAATTGGTGGCAGAATGTGGGCGCTTTGTGGTTCCCACGCTTCTCAAATCCAGGGCATTTCGTCGGGTTTTCTGCTCTCCTGGACCTATGGCATCTGGGACAGAGGGCGAGGAGCCACACATGCCATCAACGTCAGGTGAAGCGGGTGAGTCCCGCCCTTCCCGTGGTGAATACCTTCATCAAGACAGCCATTCCCAATATGACTCACTAGAATACCTAGGGACTGTTAAGAAGGAATTGAGGGGGATTCTACCTCATATCCCCGACTTGACTTTGCTAAGATGGTCTGGGGGGAAAGTCACTCAAATTTCGGATCAGCTCCGAATGTAAAAGGTTGTTCCGCAGCGGCCGTGTAAATCGCCAGACTTTCTCTCATTCTAACATTGGAATAAGAGAAATTATCCATCCCCCCACCTTCAAGAAAGTTTATTTGTGACTGTGATGTACTTACATTGCTAGCATTTTTAGCAAAATATTTAACAACATGTCTCTTTAGGTGACTTGTGCCATTGCCAGAGCCTAATAATATTTTTTCGCAATATTTTCAACTAGCTTTAGTAACTTGTTTTTCGTGCTCAGTAACCGTGATTTGTTTAAAATATTGTCAAACTGTAGATCTTAATTTTCTACCATGTGTCCTAGATGTGGGCGTGTCCGGCACGCCGGTGGAGGGGCCGATCGAATTATTTAAGGCCATTCTGTCAATATCATCAACCGAGGCATCAAAGTAACCGGATTCAGACTCTTCCGTATTTTGTGTATTATAATCACTAGGGTTCATTTTTTTATAAAGTAAAATTACAATACAAAAAAAAATTATAAATAAAATATTGATATTAAGATACCTCAAGTCCGAAGCGCTTGAAATGTCGGGATTCAATGCTTCTGCAACACTTTTTCAATACTTGAGAAATGCCGAGCAATTGAATAATTAGAGCGTATTGAGCAAGTATTGAGATAATTCTAGAGAATTAGTAGATTGAGTAAGAATTGAGTGAGGAAGAAGTATGGGGAATTAGAGGTATTTATAGAATTGTTTTTGGGTTAATTGGATCAAAATACCCAAAAAACTAGACGTTTATAGTTGTTGGAGAGGGGTATTTAGGTCATTTATACTCATTTGACTATTTTATCCCCAAAAGTAACCATTTTATAGCTATTGGGGGTAAAAAAGTCAAAAAAATTCAAAATGTACCAAAAGAGTCGTTGGGCGTGACATAAAGCAGTTTGTTGACACGTGTAATATGTGTTTATATATTAAATGTTTTATTTTTATTATCGAATGAGTGATTGGTCCAGTGGTTGAGTGTCGCGTTTTGTTAAGGGAGGTTTCGAATTCGATTCCAAGACAACACAGCTTTTATGTTTTTTTAAATTTTGGAAATAAGTGTTTATATAATAATTATAACGCATGTATAAACAAATGAGTGGTTGGTCTGAGTAGTTGTTTCGCAGACGTGTGGAGTGGGAGGTCTTGTGTTCGATAATAAGAAAACACAATTTTTTAAAATTCTGAAAATAAGTGTTTATATAATAAATATAACACATATTCAAACAAATCAATGGTTGGTGCAAGTGGTTATTTTTCAATGGTGGGAGGTCTTGAGTTCAATTCCTACCACAATCAATTTTTCTTTATTTCATTAACTCTGGAATTAATAGTTTATATAATAAATGTAACACATATATAACTAAAAGATGGGTTGGTCTAAGTGGTTGTTTCTTGGTGTGTGGGGTGATAGGTCTGGAGCTCAGAGGCCAAATCGAAACTAAATTTCTTCAAAAATTTTGCTATAGTGACGGGCCCAATATTCATGCTATTGGGCCGGTTGTGCTGTGCTGCTTTGGCCGACCGATTTGGGCCGATTAACAGGCTCAAGTGGGTCGGGTTTATTAATTGATCGGACTTTAAAAATTCTGTCTAGCCCGCGTCCGCTACAGTAACGGGTTTCGGGGCGGACGGATTATTTAACGGGCCGAACCTACCCGGACTGCTACAGTCTTGGATCGACAACCGGGCGGGCTTACGGGCCTGGCCCAAATTTGCAGCACTAGCTGCAAAAATACATCCCAATTAAGCATGCCCTATAATCTGCAC
>BRYE01000021.1:9785043-9795043 GCA_030159115.1 Actinidia arguta var. hypoleuca
CCTGCTGCAAATGATAGACGTTTCGACGTTCCATCACCCAATGTGAATATATCCCCCCAAATTTGACCAATCTACAACCAGATTTGCTCATCTTCCCCTATTCTATTGCCTTCTTTTGATTTTTTATTTCTACCCCGACTTCATATAAAACCTGTTGAGTGAGTGATTGTACCACATTTTATGATTATTTTACAGTTTAATTCCATCAATTGGAAGGTTAAAGTGGTTAACTCTTCGGTTATTTCATGGTATCGCAAGCAAGGTGTTGGTTTTGGTGATTGTAGATAATATGCGATAAACAACGGTTTGCACGAGTTTCAAGGAAGAATTAACACTTGCACGAGTCAAGGAGAGTATCTAAGAAGTCCTGAAATAAGAGAGAGTAAAGTTGAGACTAAATGACCGAAAAGCTGCAGAAAATCAGAAGATGTGCCGATACCAAGATAAAGGAGGTACTTGTACCAAACTGGTACCCGTGAAGTCATGTTCCTAGTATCGGTACTCCAAGATCAGTGCACTTTTGTACCACTACCTCCTAAAAGGTGGTACAAGTACCCCGATGTACCGGTAGATACCAAATGGTGATACCGGTAGAGATACACAGGAAGAAAAATGCAGAAAGACAGTTTTGACCTTAATGACAAGGGCACTAATATAATATCACTTAGGTCAGTTACTTGCAAGTGATGTAATTTTGAGGTGGATGAAGTCATTTTATTAGATTTAGTTCTTAAATTAGGTTAGATTCGGACCTTTTCTTTCTACTTTCTCTGTAGTTCTTGTACAATTTTTTCAATTTAAAATTCAATTCAAATCCAATTTCGATTCCGTTTGAAGTTCTGAGTTCGTGAAACTTTTCTCTATGTTTAATTGCATTCACTTTTAGGTTTCATTGTTCAATTCAAATAATTGTTCTTTAATTGCATTTTGCGTTCAAGTTTAGATTTTTAAGAATTTGATTTTCAATTGTTAATTGTTTTCATATGTTCATTGTTGCATGTAGTTAATTGTGTAATTCAAGTTCAATTTCTTATTTTGAGTGTTACATTCATGTCTTTTTATATTTTGTTGGTGAATTTTACTTTGAGCATGTTAGATTAGATTTCTTAGGCTAATTTGAGGTGAGATCCATAACTATGATCTGGATGTGTTATAATATCTTCTATCGCACTTATTTTCACATAATACCAATGAATTATTGATTGTGAATTTTAGGTCAAAATTGAGGATTGTACATACGTAGATTAAATTATTAAAAGTATATTAATTCTTCATGCTTGACTTATTCCCTTATATCCTACGTGTTTGTTTAAATGCCTATTTTACGAACATTCACTAGATTGTAAATATCAAGTATGTCTCTTTTCCTTGCATCATTTGTGTTTGTGTGATGTCTATTTCAAGAACTTGCACTAGGATTGTACATATTGAGACACATGTATTGATCTCTACAATTCTATCAGTTGCTTTCTAGGTTCCTTGCATCTAAGATGTTTGATTCATTAGTAAAAAGCCAATGCAATTCATTGATATATCTTTCTAGTGTTTTACGTTTTCATGGCTCTATATTTCGGCTTATGTCACAATTCCCATGATAAGTTAGTTGTGTATTGAAGACAGAAGGAATTAGGTAATCTAGATTGTGGTTTGGATTGATACTTGAATTAGTTTTGCTTTCATATCTTGTTACTTGCTTTTAATCTCACTCAATAACCATTGTTCCTGACAATTCACACACCTACAATCACATCTTCTTAATCTACCATTGATTCTCATGACGTGCTCAATACGTTGCAACTAGACCCTTGTGAAAAAATGACCTTGGGTCCCTTGGTTCTTATCAAGTATTATGCTACCTTGATCTTTAACTCTATGCTTTGCTTTTCATTTTGATGTAGGAGATTAAAGGATACAAGCATTTTTGGCCCTGTTACCAGAGATCTAGCTCTGTCAACGGTTGAGATCTTGTGATTTCATTACAAGGTTTGTGAGTATTTCTTCTCTTTTTACAATTTGTTTTACTACATTGCTTTCTTTGTTTCATTTTAATTCTTTTTCATTTAAGTTACTACTTATTTCATCCACTAATCTTAAGTCTTTGAATCATGGTATCGTCTTTGATTCCACAATTTCATGGCTTCATAGCTGAAAATCCGAGTTTACATATTTAAAAATTTAAGGACATATGTGCTAGTTTGGAAGAAATCAATAATAATGATGATTTAGTTTTGGTAAGGTTGTTTTGGTCTTCTCTTAACAGCAAAGCACATATTTCATTTTATCATCATTGTCGAAAAGTGGGAACAACGTGTCAAGCGATGAAAGAAACTTTCTTAGAAACCATTTCTCCCACCATTTCGAACCTTCATGCTCCAAGTCCAACTCACAAAATTTTTTCAAAGGAAGGATGAATCGTTTTTGTTAGGTTTTAGATTGGCTAATTCTAAACCAAAAGTACTTTGGGTGAAATTCTAATAGGTTAGGGTCGTGTTCTGAGCTATAGGAATGAACCAAGGTGAGAAGAAAGAAATCACAGCAAAATGTTCGAACAAGGTTTGAACGGTTTATAAAATGGTTCAAACAATTTCTGCAGAGTCAGTTTTCACGAGGAGTTCTAAAGTTACACGGATTGGGATATCTATCTACTTAAAAATTAATCTCATAAAAGACTCTGTTGCACTCCATATTATATGTAACCATGCCTCTCAAGTGTATAAAAAAAAGATTGAACGATATTGGAGATATACACACGTTCTTGAGAGTTTTGGTTGAAGGAATGCGAATTCTCAAAATAACTATTGTCACAGCATTGTGCTAGACTGTGGAAGGCTTTCTCAGTCAAGCAACAAGCCCTTGGAAGGTGTTCAAGGCACAAAGAAGTCTTTGGAAGGCGTCCAAAGCAAGTAAGGCGGTCATTTCACGGGGAACGATAAATCGTGGGTTCTAACGAGTAAGATTCAGAGGCTTCACCAAAGTTGAATGCGTCAACGGGTTGGTTGTAAGTACAATCTTGTAACTGTTCCTTTATATAGTGGATAGCTTAGCAAGGACAAGCAGCCCCGTGATTTTTTCCCGGTTAGGGTTTTTCACTTAAAAATCTTGTGTTTCGTGTTCTTTGTCTCTTTATCTTTTTCTGTGTGATTGTTCTTTATTTTCTACGTAAATTCAAGTATCCGAACGCAAATGACTTTTCAGTTTTCACAATGTTGGGAGAGATTTAAATCATACTTTAATTCTTGTCCACATCATGGCTATAAAATGGGGGACATTATTAGTGAATTTTATGAAGGTTTAACCTCCCAAACGTTCAATTTCATTGAGGAAATGTTCAATGGTACTTTTTTTGATAGAACCCCTAAGGAGGCTTGGTATGCATTTGACCAAGTGTGTGATGAATTTTCATCTTCGACTAAACCTTTTGAGGAAGTATTGAATGCATCTGAGTCCTCGATAGTGGTCATTGAACCAATGAATTTGCCTATTATAGTCACCTTGCGACATGGTGGTGGTTTCTCCAGAGGATCCATTGAGTGAATTTGAAACTCTTCCCAGGGAAATAGCTTCATAGACTTCCCTACAATCGAGATACTTCATAAGCCTGAGTTGGTAACCCCCATGTGATGTTTCTTACAATTTTTACATAGTAGAGATTTATACGAACGATCCACTACCTCTAGTTCTACAATTTGATGAGCTTTCTAATGGACGCTCGGAAGACTCTTTACCATGTGATCTTAGTTCGCCAACTTTAGACAAGATCAAAATATAGTTGGTAGTTCCTTTTTGTGAAACCCAACTTATTTTTGAGGATATAGCGCCCATGGATTTCCCATCTTTTGATTCTACTTGTGCATTTAAGGTGGATCCTTTACCGCGTGATGAACTTTTGCTGGTATTGGATGAGGAGGAGCTTCTCACATATGATTATCTAGAGCTTTTCAAGTCTCAATTTTCATTTCACATGGAGGATATAGTGCAACATTTTGAGGGTAATACCGAACAATGTTGTCATGATGATACTAAATTGGACAAGGATCCATTTGTTTTTTATGAGATAGAGGATAGCGAGGAGGATGAAAACCACATGCTAAAGATCCTTGACACTTTCCTTTCCCAAACCCAAGATGATAAGAAAATTATACAAGAGGTTGGTAAGGGAAGTTACATGGAAAAGGTCGTTGTTGAGACTTCACTAGTTCTCAAAAATTTGGTAGAATCGAAAGTTTTGGAATGCTTCTAGAATTCATTTTTCGAGATGCCGTTGGTGCCACATATTCAAGAGGTGCTATTGTGTTCATTTCCACATCTTTCTAAGGATTATAATGAGCAGAGGATCCTTTATCATGTGAGATTATCTCTCGGAGTTTACATTAAGTAGAGATCCACTTGGAAGATTGTTTGCATGGATACCTTTTTCGGGATGAATTATACTATAAAGCCTTTACAAATGGTGTCCAACAAGATGAGTATATGCACACTTCATTTGCACATAGCTATGTTTGTCTTCTTGAGATGCAATTCAAGCTTGTCTTGTGTAATGATTATTCACTTCTCAACTACAAGAAGCAACATAAAGATAGTGTCATATGTTCGGCTGAAAACGTTAAACTCAACTTTAGCAACATAAAGATAGTGTCAAATGAATGTATCATGAATGATTTCAAGTTCAAAATATGTGATTGGTGAGCGCATGACATGCTAGAGGGGAGATTTGTAGAACTACCATGCTTGACTTGGAACCATATGTTCCATTTCATGGTTATAAATACTTCCAATCTTGTGCATGGTAGGTATTTTCTTATTATCACCATTTTATGATTAGCCTTATAGTATGTTTGAGGGATGATACAAGGCAGTCAATTCATTAAATAAACCACATATTTGAAGTCATCCTTGAACCTTTATTTGAGGTTTGATTGTTGAGTCATCCTTCATTCATTAAGCCTATAAGCCTTTGTGAGTTGTGATTGGGAGTGATAAAGAGGGGTATTCTGGTCATTCTATATGGTATTTGAAGGTTGAAGAGTGAAAAAAGTTGAATTGGGGTCAAATTGAAGAAGATTGGGAAGTGCAAGAATTTTTTTTTCAAGTCTACGAGTACCAAGAAAAGAAGGTACCATTAGCACGAGATCAATGCACTTTTGTACCGGTACCTACGACAATAGGTACCGGTACCAGTCTACAAGCTGGGCAAAATTTTAAACAATTGGGCCCGCCTCTCCCTCTTCAAACCCAAAACACAATCTTTTTGTTTTCCCATGCCCAAGTTACGAATTTAAACAATCTTTTTCTTACATAGACTTCCATGTCTTAATCTCTACAACACCCAAACCATTCTCAAACCACTCCAAATCTCCCAAATTCTTAAAATCCTAATCTAGTTCTCTCCTAAACCCATACACTCTTTCACTCGCACTGTCCCAAAACTTAAGAAACTCATTTGGCCCCAATTGCCAATTCATTTCAAAACCCAAACTTTTTCAAATTCTCAATCTCTAACCCAAATTATGTGGCTAGTGGGTCTACGAGTCGTGATCCTGGGAAGAAGTTAGTTTCTGATTTGAGTAGTGAGGATAAGGGGGCAAAGAGGAAGAGGTATTTGGAGAATCAAGAACAACAAAAATGGGTGGATTCAATAGTGGGTATAGGGAGAACTTGGTTACCAAGATGATCCGAAGGCGAGGAATGGGTTATGTCTACAACAAGGTAAAAGTCTATATACCTTTATCTGTTAGAGAATTTTATGAGAAAATGAAAGTATTCTCTAATGGGGTGATTAAGTATAAAGTTAAGGGGACTCCCATTAAGATTGATGTTGAAAGGAATGCAAAAATACTTGAAATACACTCCTCCACACCCTAGTGATGTTCAGTACCTGCATCCATCCTACAAAGTTATTAGCTAGAAAGCAAACTATGAGGAGGGTGAAATAAGTTTGTTACTCTTCATGACCAATTATAAATTTTATAAATAAATCTAATATGCGCTTCTACTCAAATATATATATAAGAAATAAAGAGAAGTGAGAATAGAGTGCAAACTATTTATAGTAGTTCGGCAAATTCGTGCCTACGTCTATTTTTCCAAGATCTCCTTGGGATATCACTATTTTCAATAAACTTGCAGGTGTTTACCAAACATTTACACATTAGATTCACTCTAGTCTTCAAGAGCTCTTCCTCTCTTGGAATACAAATTTATCACCCAAGGTGATTCTCTCAAAGTATAATAAGTGTAGCACTCAATGCTCACACACACTCTAGTTTAAGGATGAGTACAATTAACAAACTCTAGAGTATTTTCTCTTCTTTTGATCTCACAAATCAAGTTCACAATGAATGATCAAAGATTGAACTATTGAATGCTAGCAAGTATACAAGTTTGAGGCACTTCAATACCCTTTCAACAACTTCAAAGGTTGATTTTATAAGCCCAGGGTAGGTTAGAGACATTGCAGCATTAAATGCAACTGATCTAGCCATTTTGATTCATTCTCAACCATTTGATCTGTGATTTGGACATGCCAAATCAAAAATTCAAACTTCGGTTGTGAACTTCGGTCGACCGAAGTTGAACTTTGATCATCAATGCACTGATTTTCCAGAGAGCAAGTTTATTGCTCTGTTTTGCATCTACTGAACTTCGGTCGTAGGTCTCTGAAATTTTGGTCGATCGAATTTTAACTTCGGTTGTTAATGCATTGGATTTCCAGAGACCAAGTTTGTTGCTCTATTTTGCCTTTGGACTTCGGTTGTGCTTCTTTGAATTCGGTTGTGCTTTCAAAAACTTTGGTTGTGCCTCTCTGAACTTCGGTTGACTGATTTTAACTTTTGGTCTTCAGTGAACTAATTTTCCAGAGAGCAAGTCTGTTCAATGGTTTTGGTGTTTCTGACATTCGGTTGAGTTTCTGAAAGTTCGGTTGTGCTATTGAGAGCTCCGGTCAACCGAAACTAAAATTCGGTCGTCCATGAACTGGATTTCCATTGATCAAATCTGTGATCTTCCTTTGTTTCTTCATACTTCGGCTGTGCCTTTCATGGTTCGGCTATCAAGTTTGGTCGACCAAATTTTTGACAACAAGCAATCTTGCTTGTTTCAATTAATAGATCAAGCCATTGATTTGTCACTTTGAGCTTGAGTATAAATCTAGCACTTCTAATGCTTTTATAATCACAATGACATCATTAAAAACTCAATTTAAACATATGCAAGCCCATTTTTAAGACCACTGTTGTTTTTCTTTTATGTAATGAGATTTTCAACTAAAGTTTAGTTTTGACTTAGTTTTAAATAATTGTAATCATCAAAATTAAAACCTTTATTTCAACAATCTCCAACTTTTTGATGATGACACAATTTATTTTTTGAAAATCATTGTTTTGTTTAAAATTTTAGCTCCCCCTTACTTCAAGGCTCCCCCTTTCTTTATGCTTATAACATATATTTTAATTTTAACAACTTAAGTATATAAATCATGTCAATCAAGGCATACATTGCAGTGATAGTGTACATGTCAATATAGCATAGTGCAAGAAGCGTGATTGTAAAAAGAATCTTCCGTATAAAAATCTTTGATATCTTCTCCCCCTTTAGGGCATTATCAATAAGGGGCGCAATAAGAAGGCATAGAAAGAACATTTGAAGGATCGAACGGTAGAAGTGGTGGAGGAGGAATGAAGTTGACCCAAAGAGCTTCCAATTGAGTCTCAATGTCAGCCAGCCTCTTAGTGTATTACTGGTTTAAGGCAATTTGTTGCTCGTTTAAATTTTCATAAAAATTCCCGAGCCTATCAATATACTCCACGTGCTTCTCATAGAAGTCCCCAAGCCTATCAATGTGCTTCCCTTGCTCATAGCAAATATCCCTGAGCCTATCAATGTGTTTCCCTTGCTCATAGCAAATATCCTCGAGCTTATCAATGTATTGCTTTTGCCTCACTTGGTTTTGAATGATTTTCTCTTGGCATTACTCTATCATCACCATTGATTCATTCAATTTTTCAAAATACTCTAGAAACCACCCCAGCGGTTCTCCTTGAGATGAAGTCCCTTCTTGCAAGAGATGCCCTCCATACATAGGAAACTCATCGTGCATAGGAAACTCATCATGCACATGCTCCTCTCCATGGAAGGTTTCTTGTTCTTGCAATTGAAGTTGAGGAATTTGAGCACTCAAATCTATATTGGTTTCCTCGAGTGGAGGAACCTCAAGGTTTCTTTCAATTTTCATGGCATTACGACTTGTTTCCTCATCTCCCTCATCTTCTTCCTTGGTGGAGTTAATGCTTATACCCCTTTTTATTGTTGTTATTGAAAACCCTTTTCTTATGAATTTATTGCATTGTCCACTGAATGGCTAAAAACTTTAGTTAGAAGAGCACTATAGGGTAGGGCTCGACTTCTATGGTTTTGTATGTCAGCCATTTCTTTGAGTATAATGTAGTTAAAGTTTAGGGGTTCGTCCATTACAGCTTTGTAGATTATGAAGGCGTCCATGTTGCTCACTTAATTGTAGTGTCCTGCCTTTGAAATGATGTTGTACGCAATATATCGATGAAATAACCTAAACTCCTTTTTTAGATGCTTAGTTTGGGTGACACCTATTTTTTTCATTCAAGGAAATAACCTCATTCATTCCTTTCTTGCTTACGTATTGATCCAACTTAGTCGGTTTACTAATAAAGATGCATTCCCCCGCGTTTGCAATCCCGGTGATCTCAGATAAGATTGTGGGGGTTAAAATTATGTTTTTCCCTCGGATCCTAGAGTCTATGGTATATTCAATGTTTTCTAGAATTCCTATTTCCAAATTGCAATAAGAGAATCATAATAAATTTGTTTACACATCATTTGGTAAGGGCCAGAGATCATTTCACCCAAGTGCGTCTATCGAGGCCAGCATTCTTAAGACATATTTGACCGGGAAGCTCTTCCCGAATTCCTATCCCGTAATGATTAGCCTATCATTGAACTCCGGAAGCCACATCCCTTGAATGTACATGGATTTGAACATCCCAGGCTTGAAAACCATCTTTGGTTTAGCGGGGTTTGGGTCATCACCCCTCTGATCATTGGAAGCATGCTTTGTTAGCACCATTATAACAAATTTAAGCTTTTAATTTAAAGTTCTAAAATTTAGAGCAAGGGTTTTGGTGGATTTGACGTAAATGGGGCTCTATATAATGAAAAATAAGAGAAGTTGAAGGCTTTTAGACTCCTAAAGGAACCTGAGAAGTCTCATACGTATGGATTTTGAAAAGTTTTTGAAGTTTTATAGCTCTATCTCTTCCTCTAACGTGCCTTCGCAACTTTGGTTGACCGAAGTTGCAAGTTAGGTCGTTAGATATATGGGTCTTCTTCGACCGAACTTCTGGGAGATTGGATTTAATCGAATCAGCAAAAGAATTAGGAAAAGTCCTGAGATTTTGAAAGTCTCTCTTAAGGAATTTGATGGGTCTAGGGTTTCTAAAATAGAGAAAGTAAGAATATAAAAGGATTTTAATGGATTTTAAAACTCATTTTTAATGCTTATCTTTAAAGCAGTGTGACCTTTTCCAGTTCTGTACATGTAGGAACTTCGGTCGCCAACTTCGATCGACTGAAGTTATCCATTCGGCAGCTGAAGTTTTAACAACCATTGCATTCTTGATTGTAATTCAATTTTTCCTAAATTGACCTTTTTTACTTGTTTTCTTTGATCTCACAAGTCATAAATGACATAAGGCATATGTGGAACATGATTTTTTTGAGCATTTATTTACATATCAAAATTTGATACCTCAATGTATATTTTTGACAATTAATCAAAATCAATCATCGCATTACATGCGCATAAGCAATTTTAGCTAATTTTAGATTCATATGTGTCTTGTTGGAGTTTTAATTTAGATAGACTACATCTTGATGTAGACTATTCCCTTTTTAATTCCAACTAACTTAAGTATTATGAATTTAAATAAAAATCCAAAAATGCTCACATTAGTTAAGACATACCAAGTTC
>BRYE01000021.1:9800043-9817543 GCA_030159115.1 Actinidia arguta var. hypoleuca
CTGTTCATGTATATACTATTTGTCTTTCGTGAGCTCTGGTTGTAAATATATTTTCCTTTTGCTTATGCGCGTTATTCATTTGAAGGTATGTGAGATATTTGCTTTATTGTTTACACAAATCGACTACATGCTTATTGGAAAATTGCCTAAGTTCGGAGGGTTTCATTTGAAGATCGTGCAAAATGTGAGAATTTGAAATCCAAGCTCGATATTGAATTGCTTGATTCATTTACATGTTGAGGATTTGGATGAATTTGTGATGTTATGCATGCGAGTGTAGGATCGAATCCGTATATGAGTTGAATTTGGGAATTGCGTCACCATAATAGTGAATTAGTTAATGAGCATGGTTTAGGATTTGAATGGTTTGTAGTTTTCAATTAGACATGAATCTTAATTTTGAAACTAGAATTGGAATCTTTGTTTTGCTACGGACTAGCAAAAGCCAGTGATCGTATTTTGCAAGCTTTTCCTTTAAATTAAAACTCCTAATCACCATGTTGTGCATCTCCTTTACCACCATTAAAGCTTCTCCCTTAGTTTGGTATCTAACAAAACCAAACCTTTCATTCGATCTTGCAACTCTCTTTTTAGGAATGAACACATCTGTTACTTGCCCAAACTTCCGAAAAATTTGATGGAGTCAGTTTACATCCATCTCTTCTAGTAGATTCTCCACGTAAACACTCACTTGGTTTAATCTCTTCGGCTGCAAATTATACTGTCCTCCAACAACGGTTGCATTCCTTTTCCTTGTGACTAGAGTCCAGCTGCTTCCATTCTCTCTCACTGCTTCCATTCTCTCAATTCTGAGTGAATCAATAGTTGTAGAGCCTTCCTAATAATTGAAGCTCAGGCCACATGCGCAACAAACAAGAGATGAAACAAATTTTAATTCTAGTATTATTAGTCTTTTAGACAATAATCCCATGACACCTTATTCCTTTCAAATTAGTTTCTCAATAAAAGAAGACCATATAGCGAAAAAAAATTCTAGAACTCAATTTTCGAGTGGATAGCTCCATATCATGACTAACTTAATGGATATTCCAATGGTTCTGGTTTAATATTATGCTTTTAATTTTCTTTTCCCTTTATAAATCCCTCCCTAGCTAAATTCTTGATTCAAATATAGTCTTGTTGTTGCAACGTTTTGGCTGTATTTTCATCAATTTTCAGTCTGTATTTGAATCAAGGATTTAAGAAAACATTTGTGAAGGGTAAATAATTTTTTTTAAAAAAAGATTAAATTTGAATTATTAGATATATTAATTTTACACTCCACCAAATTAATGACTAACTCAATTTCTCAAACTCAATTTGCGAGTGGATAGCTCCATATCATGACTAACTTAATGGATATTCCAATGGTTTTGGTTTAATATTATGCTTTTAATTTTCTTTTCCCTTTATAAATCCTTCCCTAGTTAAATCCTTGATTCAAATACAGCCTTGTTGTTGCAACATTTTGGCTGCATTTTCATCAATTTTCAGTCTGTATTTAAATCAAGGATTTAAGAAAACATTTGTGAAGGGTAAATAATTTTTTTTTTTTAAAGATTAAATTTGAATTATTAGATATATTAATTTTACACTCCACCAAATTAATCCTTAATCCAAACAAGGGCTGGAGTTCTTTTTTTCATTATAAATCTCATTGATGCTATTTATTTTATCAGTGATTATAGACGTTATCATATATTCTTTAGTTTTGAGACTTTGGCATATGAATCTTTGAAGGAATTGAAGGACAATTTACAATTGAAACTGAAGTTATGTTCCCACAATAACTGGTGTTTAAAGGAATTAGAAAAGAATAAAAAAAAGTGACTTTTTTTTATTGCTTTTTACTTTGGAATGTGGTAATATAGTATTATTTGGGGATTGAATTAAAAGTGCCCTCATTTTTACTTCATGAGTGGTTTTAAGCCAGCATATCAACCAGGTAGGGTCTCATAAAGTAGATTCAAGAATATATTCAAAAAACTGGTCATGTTTAGCAGAGAAAAATCAAATAAAGAATATAAAATAAAATAAAATTGTTTTCAATGGAGCTAATGAAAAAAAAAAAGGAAAAGGAAAAGGAAAGTAGAAAATATCCTACGTTCAAAATGTTATCTCCAATTAAAGGAAGTATATATGTATTTATTTATTTTTGATAAGCAGTTGTCTGGGCAAGGTTGCATACACCTAGACTAAAACAAGTATATAGCAATTAGAATATCTCACCCTCATAGTTTATAAAGATGTTAATGTATGTTATCTCGAACATATATGTAATTTTATTGTAATTGTGTTGTTGTGGTGGTACTCTTTTGAACCCAAATCTTTGAATGTGGATAACATTTGAGATCAAATACACCAACGTAAGTTCAGTCAACTTACTCTCTCTCCCTTCAATTTGTTTGAATTAACAGTTCCAATCAAATTAAAGCGGACTATATATGATTATTATTGTGACATAATGTTTGTTCAAGTGGGAATATAGTTGTAATCATATGATAATATGACAATGAAATTGAAAATTCAGTAGAAAAAAGGTTGTTAGACTAAGGGAATCATATCCATAGGGCCTTTCATATTGTGATGGGTCATGGACTTTGTGAATTGTGATCAACACTGAATTTGAAGAATCCAACTTTTGTAAAGATTGTGAATTTTAGGCAACCCAAATTTAGTCGCAAGTTTTTTATTTAGGAAGACTCACTCTAAGGTCCATGCGACTAAGGTTGTGTTTGGTTGGATGGAATGAGTGAATTTCATAAAGAATTGAATAGAGATTAGAATAGAATTTGAATGAATTGATGTAGGAATAATTATTCTCATTTTACAAGAAATGGAATAGAATGGACATTCTTTTATTACTCTATAGTAATAGTTATTTTTTAGTTCTAGTGAATGGTCATTCTAAATAAAATGACTATCTTATTATTTTTTAATTAACCAAACACTGGAATATTGATTATTCCAATGGAATTAGCATTCCAGTCCATCTATCATTTCATCAAACCAAACATAGCCTAAGTTTCTAATACATTTAAACCATATCACAACACTCTAAAGTTAAAACTCCTTTTTGATCACATTGGAAAAAAAATATTTGTACTTTCTACATCGCTTCCTATTTCTCACTAAACTCTCACTATCTCTACCTTGTCCAGCAACCACCACCAGCGGCTAGCACAAAAGTCATCGAAGGTTTGTCGAAAAGTTTGTTGACGGTTCACAAAAAAGTTACCGGCGACCGATGACGGTGGTCGGAGTGGGGGCCAGTGGCATTGACTGGAGTGGTGGTGGTGATGAGTTAATACTTTTTATTAGACAAATAATAAGTAAATATATTTATAATTAAAAGAAAGGCAATGTTGTGTACACACAAAAAAAAAAATCATGAACTTTTGATTACAAAAATGATATCAATTGTGGACTATCCACGAAGATAAGTTTGCTAGCAACCCAACCAAACACACCACAGCCACTTATAAGTGAACTATTTATTGATTCTTCCTTTTTTTTAAAAAAAATAGGGTAAGGCTTTTTCATTATCTTACACTACGTATATATCAATCTTTATTCATTATCATTATGTATTTACTTATTTATTAGTAAGAAAATATAGGAACAAAAAAACTAATCACAGAATTGTTGGATGACGAAACACACTCATATACACACACATGATATGATGAAATCAATCACAATACGATAGGACAACACAGAGTTTACATGATTCGACAAAATTGTATGCGTTCATGGGTCATATCAGTTCCAAGATGATATGAAATGAGAAAAGGGTACATCTACTTTTTCAACTTATATATATAAGTTATTTTCTCTAGAAAAGCAAAAGATTCGATAAACAAGTTCGCACAAATTTATTTTAATTTTTTTAAAAAAAACGAAAATACACCCAAATTTAAAAGCTCCAATAGACACCCATTACATTCAGTTTTAAACTGTTAGAAATTAGATTTTGGACGGGCTATTTTGGACCCAAACACATGGACCTAGATTTTTCACACCCGCGTGGCTACACCGAACCCACCCGTCCCGACTCGGTTCGGGTTGAGCTTGGGTTATCTAGAAAAATATTTTTTTGAGAAAATCTGTCTAGTTAATTGCAGATTAGCTTCTAAAATATCTTTCAGATACTTAAACGGTCACCTCTTAACACCCATGGCTTAATAACCTAGAATAAATTTTTATTCTGAAACTGTTAACCCAATTAATTGCTAGGTTAAATTATGAAATCAAAATATTTTAATTTTGATTCAAAATTGAAAGCAGTGTTTTATGGTGCTTGTTGTGGTAGAAAATTGGGACGAGTAACAAATAGTCGGAATTGCTCTTTACCTCGGCAATGGACCTCAGCAATAACTCGAGCGACCTGTGTAGACGAACAAACGTGACCGGCCAGGGCAAGGCCGCTCAAAACTCCTCCGGCATGCGAATCAGACCAAGGCGAGAATAAGCTAAGCAGTGAGAAAGCAGAGCTATAAATGCATGTATGCTAGGATCAAATCGTCCCTTTTTATAATGGGAAAGCGACCCTTTTATAGTTCGAGAATGAAGAGCCGTATAAGGAAAGCACGACGTGATCCTCAAATGGATAAGTATGGAAGGAGATTCTGGAGATATCAGAGTGATGATAGAAGAATGTCATATAGAGAACAATCCACAATTATAGTAGACACAATAGAGAAGGAGTCTTGTGTAGGCAAAGTCCTTACAAAAATCTTCAAGGTGATAACCTGTGATCTGGCGACGTAGAAGTCCTCACCAGGGCGATGAGAAGAATGGCTCTTTTATGTATATTGAAGAGGTGAGCAATTGGTGATGATGCTACAAGCGATTGGTATTTTTCTGGCTATATGGTGGTGCGGTTCTTTAGGCGAAGTGACCAACTTGGTATATCAGTAGATAGATATGTTATCCCATATCAATAGTCCCCCTACTCGAGATGCCAAGGTGGAACACTTGGGATCCACAAGTAGCAAATGTTGCCTCCTGATGATGTGGGTGAATAATGATTACGCACATCCGTTGGCCTACATGTGGCAAAGTGCATTAATGGCGAAATGACGTTTTAGCGCATTTTGGCGGGAGTAGCGGAGTTTTCTGGTGGGAGTGGCAGTTTTTATCCTCTAAACTTGAAACATCGCGCGATTTGAACCATTAATGCAAACAGATCTCAGCCCTCGATACTTCTTATAAATAGGGGGCCTTCTTTCATTTGTACTCTTTCGCTTGTGCTGTCGAACTACTACTCTCGCTTCATCGTTTACCTCACCCTCTTTAGCTCACCAACAATCCCTCATCCGTCCAGTAAGTATTTGCTACCAACTTCTTCTCCAATTTTGATTCTAATTGCATGTTCAATAGGTCCGAGGTAGGGGACTTAGAAAACCTAAAGGATTCCTTACCATCTTGGATATCTGAACATTTTGGAGAAAGATCATCACACATGGTTGACAAGGTGAATCAGTTTCCCTCACTGCTAGGGGAAAATCCTTCTAGGGTAGATCCCCCTAAGGTATCCCCTCCTTGGGATGATTCCCAAGACCACGAGGACCATGGGATGGTTAATCATTCTCCCCTTGAAAATTTAACAAGCGTCATGACTCAGGGTGACCTAGACCATCTGAGGACGACATACTCCTTCCCAGCTGGGGTCCAAACCAGGATCCCTGATGACGGCGAGACTATCTTATCTACTTGCCCGAGCGAGGTTGCTTTCTACGAGACTGCCTTCCCTACAGGCCTCAAATTCCCATTTCATCCCATTATCAGGAGAATATTAAATTGTACAACATATATCCCAATGAGTGGCGATTTGTCATTTATGTATTGGTGATATTTGCAATACTAAAAGCGCCATCTATCCCTTAATGAATTTAGATGCCTTTACACATTATTCAAAAGTCTAAAGCCAGACTCGGGGTGGCTTTACTTCAAAGTGAGGCTAGGCAAGAACTTGATTAAGGGATCTCCCAATAATGTTAAAAGGTGGAAGAATAGATTCTTCTTCATCTCGGGAGATGACTGGGAGTTCTTTTCGAGCATGGCTCCGAGTGAAGCTCTACGGGTCCTGAGGTCATGGGGTACCCCAGGTCAGCCTTGTTTCCATATTATTATTATATTTTTTTTAAGTATATTATCTCGCCATAAACTGACAAACATCTTTCTTTCCCTAGGTAAACATTGTAATAAACTGCCCACCTTGATCGATACCAAAGATCGGAGGTCAAAGAGAGTCTTTAAGAAAATAGAGCCGAGTGGATATTTTGAAGTTCCAGTTGTTCTCGACTCCAGAAAATTTTATCGATTCTTCGCCCGTGGCTATGTTGAGAGGTCCTTCAGTAATGGTGACAACGATAAGTTTGGGGATGGCACAATCGCTACTTCGAGCGACGAGGGTGAGTCTCGCCACTTTCGAGATGTACATCCCCGACGTGAAAGTCCCCGAGATGATTCAATAGAATATATATGAACCATCGGGAAGGAGATGAGGAGGGTTTTACCTCACCTCCCTAATCTTACCCTACTAAGGTGGCTATGGGGAAGAGTCCAAGATCCCATATTAGGTTTTGCACCCAGTAGTCCAAGCTCAAGCTCGGAATCTAAATCGGAGTCCTAGTCAGACTCAAGACTGCCTCCCGAGCTTAGATCGGATGGTATAATCTTCATCTCCTTTAAGTGTTTTATGTTTTCTTGCATTTGATGGCGATTTTTATCTTTTAGCTATGTCGAAGAGGATCAGTCTGGCAAAGCTTGCCAAGAAAGTGAAGGAGAAAAAGACAAGGAAGGTTCAAAGGCCGCCACCTCATCCATTAAAGGCATAGTGATACAAGAAAAAAGGCCTCGGGAAAAAGCCATTGATTCCTTGTCCGTCAAAAAGGGGAAAGCTAATGACTCCAAAGGAAAGTAAACTATGCCACCACCAGAGGCTAAAAAGAGGTTCATCAAGGGGGCAAGCAAAGGATCCACCCATCCAGCTGCTCCCGGATAGGGGACCTCGTCCGCACCAGGCCATTTGCTAGGGCCCAGAGCTTCTCTGATGGCGAATGCCTCTATGGCTGAAAAAATTCTAACTGGAGTGATCCTCCCCGCCGATAAGGAAAAGGTGGATAAAATCTCCTTGGATCAAGTGGTCACCAAGTTCCTCCACATTCTCGGTCAGATATTTGTTCATTTTTATACTCGGTTTTAATTTTCATATTTTTGTAGTCAAGGTGCTCATGGAAACTCATTTGAGATCGTGCTCGAGTCGTCCCTCGTTGTCCACAGTAGGGACTTAGGGAACGACACCGCTTTTCAATTTGCATGAGCGGATTCAACCGAGCTCAAGATGGTCTAAGCTCAAAAATGAGCTTTAGAGCCGGAAGGAATTTTGGCTAATTTTAACGAGCGAGACAGGAAGACAACGAAAGAGCTAAAGGAAGAGTCCGAGGCAGTGGCAAGGTTGGAGGCAGCGGTGGCTGGGATGAAAAAAAATGAAGCCCTTGCCCAAAAGAGGATTATTGAGGAGTTTAAATCCTCTGAAGATTACTAGTAGAAAACGTTGCTTCCAAGTACTTTGGCGAGGGTTTCGATTTTTGCAAAAGGCAGCTAGCTCATCATCATCCCAACCTCGGCATTGACCTCGACGGCATGGGCATGGACTACGACATGTTGAAAAAGGAAGAAGAGGGCGAGGATAAGGAGGGAGACAAGGAGAAGGAGAAAGGCAAAGAGAATACCAGACCCTTTCTCCTTGAATTCTTGTAAAATCATAACATTTCTCCTTCCTGTAATGGCGATTTGTAATGCTTCCTAATTTTCAATGAATACTCTGTTCTTTTTATTTTTCTTTTACATGCGTTGTATGCTCTTTATATTTCATTTTCTATTGGAGAAAGTACATTTTACCTCCCTGTGGTTTGACCCCAAAACACATAACCCCCATGTAGTTTAAAATTGAACAGATGACTCCCCTGTGATTTGAACTTTTAACACATAACCTCATGTGATTTAAAATCGACACATAACCACCCTGTGGTTTGAGAAAAAAAATACATAACCTCACTGTAGTTTGGATCAATCTTCTAATTGAAAAAAAAAATAGCATTTGATGTTCGATTTTGATAATTTTATGTTCAAAAAAGTAATTTTTTTGCAAAGTATGCCTAAATTATTCCTTCTATGTATTGAATGCTGCGAAGGGGACTCGAAATAACACAAAAAATTAATTTTTTAAATATAAAATTATCAAAATCAAACATAAAATGCTATTTTTTTTCAATTGACAGATTCATCCAAACTACAGGGAGGTTATGTATTTTTTTCTCAAATCACAGGGTAGTTATGTGTTGATTTTAAACCACATCAGGGTTATGTGTTAAAAGTTCAAACCATAGGGAGGTCATCTGTTCAATTTTAAATCACATGGGGGTTATGTATTTTGGGGTCAAACCATAAGGAGGTAAAGTGTAATTTCTCCTTTGCTATTTGCATTGGCGAATATGACTTAAGAAACTAGCGATTTGAAGTTTGGCGAGTTTAATCACTTTAATTATTTCAACCAAAATTTTGACTAACTAGCGAAATGGATTTGGCAATCATAATTGATTGGTATATATTAAGTCCATATATCTTGATAAGACAAATGCTAATTCACTTGACTTGGAAAATATTAATAAGGCAAATTTCAAATTTAGTTATGGCGAACGTGATTAATAGGCGATATGAATTAGTTTTACCTTGTACAAAATTTAAATCTCACCGTGGCATGTCAAGCGATGTCCACAATGAATGAGCGTTCTTGATAATGGCGATAACAAAATTGGCGCTTTAAGAACTTGGCAATACAAATTATTGGTGATACAGTTAATCTATAGAAATTTCATTAATCCATCATAAAGGCTAACGAGATAACAAGCAATTTTGGCAGTTAACACCATACAAATATGGAGCTTTTGGCGGTTATAAGATTGGCAATTTCATCAGGTAACTTGCTTCTCGTGGCGACCACCGGATTCACTGGTAATAATTCTTCATGTGCTCGGCGTTCCATGGATGAGGTAGTGCCCTTCCATTCATGTCCTCCAGCCAATATGTTCCTAGTCTGGTCATTTTAGTAACTTTTATAGGAGCCTTCCCACGTAGGACCGAGCTTTTCGGCATTTGGCTCCTTCATAGATAGGGTGACTTTTCTCAGGACTAAGTCGCGAAGAAGAAAAGATTTGTGCCTCACTCTCCAGTTGTAGTACTTGGTGACCTGGTGCTTGTAAGCTGCTTGGCATACCTCAACTTTCTCCCTCTTTTCGTCAAGGAGATCAAGGTTGAGCCTTAAATCGATTTTATTGTTCTCCTTATCGAAATAGGAGGTCCTGAAGCTTGGCATTCCTACCTCCACCAGTATAATAGATTTTGTCCCATATACCATAGAAAACGGCGTCTCACCTGTAGGGATTCTGCTTTTTGTATGGTATTCTCAAAGTATGCTCAGTAAGTCTTTTACCCATTTACTTTTTGATTTTTCTAACCTTGTCTTCAAGTTTCTTAGGATTGTTCTGTTGGTGACTTTCACTTGGTCGTTAACCTTAGGATGACCTGACAAGGAGAAATGATATGAGATGGCGGGGTCCGAGTAGAATAGTTTGGATCTGTCGTTGTCAAATTGTATGGCATTGTCCGAGATCATCACCTTGGGAATTCTAAACTGGCAAATGACGTTTTTTCCAAATGAAGTTTCTAGTGTTCCTTTTTGTGATCTTGGCAAAAGGCTCTGCTTCAATCCACTTTGTTAAGTAATCAATAGCTACGATCAAGAACTTTCTTTGCAATGGAGCTTAAGGTAGAGGCCCAAGAATGTCTACACCGCACTGAGCAAATGGCCATGGGCTATTCATCGGCACCATATTGGTGTGGGGGAAATGACTTATTAGAGCAAATCTTTGGCATTTATCATATTTTCTCGTGTATGTCACCGCATCCTTTTCCATCTAAGGCCAGAAGTAGCCTTGGCGAACTGCTTTCCTTACTAGTGATCTCGCCCCAGAATGATTTTTATAGATACCTTCGTGAATTTCTCTGAGCACATATTCTGCTTTTTAAAGTTGGAGATGTCACGCCCTAGATTTTTTTTTTTTAACAAAAATTCTTTAATAAATAATAATAAAAAATAAAACTAGAGCATGGTCCCATTTAAATAACGAAACAATGTCTAGAATAGTAGAGTTCCTGTATAAAAATAAAAAAAATATATCATAAAAACTTAGAAACTCAAGGACCTCAATGGTCATTACCATTAACCAACAAACAAGCATCCACAACATGATAAATTTAAAGTATCTAGGTAGCTAAAGGATTAAATAAGTTTACAACCATATCGAAATGAGTAAAATTTATAGTTACATTGCCAAAAATAGAGGATGATACAAAAAAGTAATATATACTTAACAAAATAACTTTTCTAAATATACATCCAACATTATACATAATGGATGTCATCCACATCAAGCAGCCACCAAAATAATAACTATTCCTCAATGTCCTTTACATGTATCTGAAAAATATTATTAACAACGGGATGAGTATATAACTCAATAGAAAAATCTTTTACTACATTTAAATGCATACTTGGTGGCCTGTGTAAGTATAGTGATACCTATTCATGCATGATTCCATAAAATAACTAACACAACTAAAGTCCAAATAACATATGAAGAATTTGGGTAAGTACTTCCTCTGTCTCCGCCCGTCAGCAATAGACAAGTAAATTCTGCGGTTTCCCAATTAAGATTGGAGGGTCCCGTATACCCCCTTTGGCCAAAGTCTTGGGTGTTTGCAAAACACCCGGGCTACAAACTCGAATATATATATTTTCTCTACCCATTTTCTTTCATAAACAATATTTCTATACATATATAAAATTTAACTACCAATCACCTCATAGTCAAATTTTCAAATTCATGTAAATTGGGGCTTTCACTCACATCACTCACAATAATCATATTCAAGCTAACTACATGATCATTTAACATCTAATTAACAATATATGCTTATTTTATATCTAATTAACAAGAATTTAAATCTTCATAATATTTCTCCATAAACTAACAACACTAATTTGAAGTTAATTTAATATGAATACAAGATATAAACTAGATTATCTAACAAATAGACATTTAAAAGAGGTAAAGAAATTCCTACCAAATGTGGAAGAAAATAACCCTAGGTTTTGCAAATATGCTCCAAATAAGAGGATTCTTTGATTTGTGGAGAAGAGCTTTAAGAATTCCACACCTTGTTTATCCAAAAGTGACCAAAAGTAGTGATTAGAAGAAAAAGAAAGAAAAGAAAAAGAACGAAATCACGCCGGTGAGAAGAAGAAGAAGCGAAGAACAGAGAAGAAAAAAAAACAAGGAAAGTCTTAGGAGTTTAAGTCAAAAAAGTTAACATATATAGTTATAATTACACAAGTGACCCCTAGAGTTATAGTTAATATCTTAATCAACCCTATAAACTTTAGTTCTTCAAATTTTATTCACAACCATTCTAAATAAAATTAAGTATTATACACTAATATCTCTATACTCATTACGATCACACGTGGGCCCTCAAACATACTACCCGGTACCCATAATCTAAAAAAAAACTATATAAACAAAAATAAAAATAACTAATTATATAAATGATAAAATTACCTGAATCGTTACAGGAGACATCGTAAGAGTGGGTCCGAGAAGAATCTCTTGTATAAAATTCCATGAAGGAGACAAAATTTGGCAGATCGATATTGTATATGACTAGATTGGAGCTTGTCATTAGGTAATGTCCCATCCTGGAGGTATGCAATGATATCGTCCATCCATGTCGAGCTTGCTTATATAGGACAAGTTGGTTTGGCGACCTCAATACACGGGTTTGGTAAGAACTCCAGGAGTATACTCCTATTTGATATAAAATCAAAGGTTAAGGCGAGATTGGCCAAAGTATCAACCTTCTTATTCTTTTCTCTAAGGATTTGGCGAATTTTAAAGTCTTCGATCTTCATCAACATATTCTTCACCTTATCCAAATAGGCCATCATCCTGTAATCCTTGGCAAGGTACTCTCCTTGGGCTTGATTTACCACAAGTTGAGAATCATTGAAGGTGTCCAAAGATTTTACTCCCAACTCTTTTGCAACCCTTAGTCCGACGAGGAGGACTTCATAGTCGACTTCATTATTGGTAGCTTTGAATCCTATGAGAATGGCATACTCCATCTGATCGCCTGATGGAGTTTGGAGAACAAATTCTGCACCACAGCCATGCTAGTTTGATGACCCATCTACGAACAATTTCCATCTAGTGAGGTCCTCATATGGGTTTTGCTCTTCTAGAGCTTGTAACTCGAGGGGAATCATATCCTGTTCCAGAGTAGTTTCATGAGTGAATTCGGCTACAATATCAGCTAAGGCTTGGGCTTTGATTGCCATTCTTGGTCTGTAATCAATATGAAATTCGCTTAGCTCAATAGACCATTTGAGAAGTCTTCTTGAGACGTCAGGTCATTGAAGGATCTGCTTCAAGGGTTGATCAGTCAACAAAACAATGGGATGCGCCTGAAAATAGTGGCAAAGCTTTCTGGCAGCAATTAGAAACCCATAGGCGAGCTTCCCAATTTTCAGGTACCTAGTCTCGACTCCTATGAGGACCTTGCTCACATAGTACATCGACTTCTAAATTTTGTCCTCTTCTCAGATAAGCACCGCATTCACTGCCATTGGCCAAACCGATAGATACACAATGAGTTCCTCGCCCGTGGCGGGGACTGTGAGTAGTGGTGGCGAGCTTAGATATTCCTTCAGTTGTTGAAATGCTACATCAGATTCATTTGTCCATTGGAAAGTTTGGTTCTTTCTCAATATTTTGAAAAATGGGAAGCACTTGTAAGCGAATTTAGAGATGAATCTGTTAAGGACGGCTACTCGCCCAGTCAGCTGCTACACCTTGTGAATGTTCCTTGGTGAGCTCATTTTAAGTAGAGCTTGAATTTGGTCTGGGTTTGCTTCAAACCCTAGCTTAGTTACTAAGAACCCAAGGAATTTTTATGAGGAGACACCAAAGATGCATTTGGAGGGGTTTAGCATATTCGATGCTTCCACAGGATGCCCAATGCTTCTTCTAGGTGGGCGATGTGATTAGTTGCTTTGAGATTTTTGACCAGCATATCATCTATGTATACCTCCATAGTCTTTTCAATTAACTCCTTAAACATTTTTGAGTGAGGTGAACCATATGTGAAATGCACTCCTCTTCGCGAGTAGATAACTATAGTGTATTCATTTGTTCAAAACGGATAAGCATTGAATGATAAATTGCCCATCAAAATAGTAGCATGAAAGTGAAATGTAAGTGAAATAAGTTGAGTTCCGAACGGAAGATAACTTTTCAAAAATTTCAATGGGTATTTAAGTGTTTGGTTTACACTATGACATTGGGCTGTTGAGGCACCTAATTTTTGTGGATGGGGGAAGTTATCGACAAAGTGGACTTGACCCACATGGAACTATATTTTCCAAACTAGTGTGGACTCTGTTCGGGTTGAGTTTGGGTTATCTAAAAAAAATATTTTTGGGGAAAATTTATCCGATTAATTACATTATAAATTAACTCCTAAAATATCTTACAGATACTTAAACAGTCACAATTTAATACTAATGGTTTAATAACCCAGAACAAATCTTTATTCTGAAACTATTAACCCAATTAATTGTTGGGGTTAAATTTTGTTTTGAATCATAATTGAAAGCAACGATTTATGGTGCTAATTAATCGGAGGTTAAATTCTGAAATCAAAATATTTCAGTTTTGATTCAGAATTGAAACCAATGCTTTATGGTGTTGATTAATTAGAGGAGCCGTGAGAGAGTAAACGTTACCAATTTGTCAGGCTACTAGATTGGAGAGCTACTTCTGATAAGCGATAATCGATTGTATCCTGGGAACCAAATGCCAGCAACCATTAACACTGATAGCGGGACGTTATTGGTTTAAGAACACTGGATATTAATCCAGCCATCCGATTTTTTGTATGCTTTTTTTAGTTATGTATTTTGTTATGTTTTTGAATTTTCAACTGTTTATTTAAATTTAATAATTTATATATAATCTGTTCATTGTAATTTTTTTGAATAATAACAAAATTAACATAATTTATTAACTTTTAGCCACATTCCATTTAACATGCCACTGATAGAAAAGTTTATAAAGCTAAAAAGACTAATCTCTCTCTCACCAAGATCAAATAAACCATTAGATACAAAAAAATGTACTTTCTGAATAATCTATTATTTGTTGGTTAAGTCTAAAAATTTTTTTTTCACTCTTTCATCAAAAAATATGCTAGTCAATTTGCCATACACTTTATCCCGTGTTTGAAAAAGTGCATACCGATGTGGCTATATCTGGAATTTTGTTAAAGAAGCTAAATAATTTGAATATGTTTATAGTTTATATATAGGAAACGTGCTTATGTGAAGGTTTATTTTGGATTGTATATATACAATTCAAGTATTTTGAATCCTATTTTGAATCAATTTCCATGATCCAAATCATTTATATTGTACACCTCATCAAAAATTATAATATTACAAAAAAGTTACGTTGATCAGATACAAACTAATGGTCGATCAATATCAATCTATATCAAGATAAATCGGTATAATCATGTGTGTTATACTTATTATTAAATTATAAAATAGATATTGATTTATATCCGATCAACATGATATTTTACAGTATTGATCTTCACAATGGAGTCTGTAAAATATACAGTTTAGATTATCAAAATTTATCCAAATGAGATCCCAAATACTTAAGCTACACAGTGTAGTCCAAACAATCCAAAATACTTAAGTAGTGTCCTATATATTTAGGGAAATTCTATTCCGACAAATCCTTTCGCAAGCCGAAACACAAAACCTACCTCTGTTGCAAGATTCCAACAGAAGTGTTTGACTACTATTTGTAACCTTTTCACAATATTTCAAATATATTACGTCATACTTAATTGGATAAGTGACGTCACTTGTGGCACCCCAGTTGCATTTGCTATCTTCTTTATCAATTCCGTATTTTAATAGATGAAAAACGGAAGAAACACAACTTATGTTTCGTTCAAAATATGGGTCTGTACCCGCTGTGTACGAATTCGGGGATACTGCGGTCCTGCAGGGTTGCAGGGACCCAAAACGACGTCGTTTGGGGCGTGTTTTGTCTCAAAACGACGTCGTTTTGATTAAAAAATGTATTATCTCAAAACGACGTAACGACGTCATTTTGGGCGTGTTTTGTCCCAAAACGACGTCGTTTTGATTCGTTTTGATTAAAAAATATATTGTCCTAAAACGACGTCGTTTTGGGTCAAAACACACCCAAACGACGTCGTTTTGGGTCCCTGCAACCCTGCAAGGACCCAACCCACTGCAGGGACCCCGAATCCCCCGCTGTACTAGTCCATATCGACCGAATATCGGAATTCCTCTTGTACACAAATTGCACTTAGGATTCTAAGTAATCTGGGATACCGATCTCATCGTTCACTAACAGGAGACCGATTAAAGTCGAGGTGAATGAATTGACTATACTTAGAAATTGATAGAATTTAGGAGATTTCAAATCCGAGATCTTAAAAAGAAACAGACCTTCAAGTTCCGGGCCTAGACCACCTGAGTAGACCTCAGGTGTTTGAATTGTCTTAAACTTGTAATGTGTAATTTACGGTTCTACCAACTCCAAAAAATACATATGAGTGTATAGCAATACACCGATATAAGTGCGTACTATACCAAAAGTCGAAATGGTAAGATATGCAGGGCGGGAATTAATTAACTTTGGCTAGTATTAAACGGAAAGGGAAATACGGTGGCTGCATGTGAGGTGGACACAACAGAACTTGGGGGTAAATTTCACGTTGCCCACATAGTTTGGAACATATGTGGATTACTTCTCTTACTTTAAAAGGCTATTTTATATTTCTTTGTGATTTGTGGATTGAAGTGCACATTTTGTCTATTGGGATGGAAAAAGTGAAGAGAGGAAGAAAATAGAATAAGAGCATTCTTTTGAAAACCAAAGACTTCGTGAGGGTATTTTTTTTCGGACAAACAATGTTCACTTTGTTCACAAGTACGTGAAATGCACTCGATAGATAATTTGCAAATAGCCTAAACCACAAGAGAGCAAATTCAAATTTGCCCATAAATTTTGTGTTTGCACTGAATCCATGCTCACGATAATTATCAATTGACAACTTAATTCTGATGTCATAAAATTTACTTATTAACATAAGCTATTCTTATCCTATACTAATTTTACAAATTAATTTTTCTTACTCATATCAATTATTCCTATCGTGTTGTTTATCGGCTTTCATTTCAAATAGCATAGTTTCATAGGAAGTAGGAAAAATTTGTAAAATTTGTTAGGTAATAATAAACTGACACACTTGAATCTTATCATTGTAATATCATACATCTATATATACGTGTGTGCGTATTTTAAACAAAAAAGTTTATAACATAAACGCCTTGCATTCATTACGATTTTTTTTATATACGATGCAAAGACAAATACACCAGCCACGCACTAATAGATAGTAGTGATTGGCCACTTCGTATACAAGAAGAAAAATACATTCATATATATATAGGGGTATAGCTAGAGTATTGGATCAAGCAGAACCAGAACCAGGATTGATCTTGGGCTTGTTCTTGAACTTAATTGCTGAGGATTTAACTGATTCACCCATCATCTGGATCACAGACTTCTTCGGTGGTGGAATGACCGTATTGCCCTTGGATTTGGACCCCTGTCCAGTCTCGGCCCTGGACTGTCCTTTTCTGGGGTAGGGTTTTGCCACTTCCTTATCCGCCATCTCTCTCTCTCTCTCATTCTGATCAAATGTCTGTTGGTAGTGTTTGTTAAGAGGGAAACTTGCCTCTATTTATAGATAAGGTGCGAGTGTGGGAATACTACGTGCGAGCGTGCGCGTGTGGTGAGTGAGTAAGTGAGAAAGCCAATATACCCACCTCAGTGTATATGTGTGTGTGTGTGTGTGTGTGTGTGTGTGTGTGAGAGAGAGAGAGAGAGAGAGATGTAAATTATGATAATTAACAACTACACTGTTTGTGTGTTTAGGAGAATCCAAGTTCAAAATCCCACTTCAGTGAATTTTTGTGTTTGTGTGTGAAAGAGAAGCATGACTAGGCTCAGCGTGTGGCTCTGGCTGTGGCTGTGGCTGTGGGTGTTTGAAAGATAGAGAGAGAGAGACACAGAGACAGAGACGAGGGAAGTTTAAAGATTGACCTTGTTTAAGGATGGAAAAAAATAAATAAAAAAAAAATATATATATATATATATATACCCGACAGGTCCCCTCTAACCCGAACTTAATGGTACGAGTTTGGAGGTTTAAATTGGGTTTGGGTGGGTTTGAGATTTAATATATGAATTGAATAGGGCTTGGGTTT